>CM061544.1:347183305-347530805 GCA_030864215.1 Capsicum pubescens | reverse complement strand
TTTTATTATAACTAGTATAAATCTAATCTTTTTTTTAAAATGATATACAGGGAAAGAGAGCTATATCTGACCATCTAGAAGAGATTGTGGATTATGTCAAAGACTTGAGGAGAGACATAGAGGACTTGGAAAGAAAAAGAGAAGGTTTGAAAGAAAAGAAAAATATTATTGCATCATCTTCTTCTTCTTATTCTATGAAATTAAATGATGATGAAGATAGAATAGTAGTGAAATATTCATGCAATGAAGAAGTGGAAATTTCAGTAAAAGGAGGGATCTCTCTATCAGAAGTGGTTAAAGTTGTTATGAAAGAAGGGCTTATTGTTAATAGTTGTGTTTCCTCCATGGTTGATCAAAGTCTTCTTCACATTATTCAATCTAAGGTATGTTGCTAATTAATCTTCTCTTTTCTCACATTACTACTAGAAAGAGGTTTTTTTCACTGCAAATCAATGATAAATTTATTTATTTTTCTTTTTTTTATTGATTTAATTAGAATATTTATGAGAATAGCTACTAAACGCTTTTCGGTGGAAAATAATGAAACCTCATCAATATTAATTTCAAGCAACATTTTGAGGAAAGCTAATTCAATAGCTGATAGCGTAACTAATTTGATATTAATTAATCAAGTGTTATTTTAAATAGTCGTGTGCTTCTAGCTTCTAACTTTTAGGGGTCCTTTTGGTTGTGAACAAGTGATCCCACAATAATTAATTTCGCAATTAGTTATCCCATTATATATGTATATAGGGATAACTTATTCATCATTAAAATATAAATAAATAAAATAAATAATCACTTGACTAATTAATACCTTCAATCAACATAAAGTAAAATAATCCTACATTTTACTTATACCTCCAACCATATATATATATATGGAATAACTTATTACTTTTTTGTTTTTGCTTTTCAAACAGAAGGGGGATATAGAGTACCACTATGTATGAACCAAATAAATAGATAAATGATATAAAATTAAAATAACAAAGTACAAGTAAAGAGACAAGGAAAACTTTTCCTTAATATTTTCCACACACACTTCTCAATACATAATGTGGCTATATATAGTCTAAGATATAAGTTTATCTATTGACAATTTTAAGAGGTGAAAGATTAGTAGATTTTGCTCCTTATCTCAATCGAAAACACATGGCATCCATACTTGACACATGGATTTCCATGTGTCTTCATAACACTTCTCCTTGGATGCCTATATAAAGAAAAACTATCTAAATACGCATTTGAGTGCTGCCTTATTAAAAATCTTATCTGAAAAAATCCAGTGGAATAAAAATCTTGATTAAGGAAAAAAGAGTACAACGCGTATTCTTACTCTCTCTGATGAAGACCCCGATTCAACTGGTTCAGTCTTCGCATTCCTATCTTGTATACCATCTTCTCAAAAGTTAAAGTTGGTAAAGACTTGGTGAACAAATTTGATGGATTGTCACTTGAACAGATTTGTTGTACATCAATATCGCCATTCTTCTGGAGATCATACGTGAAGAATAACTTTGGCGAAATGTGCTTCGTTCTATCTCCCTTTATAAAGCCTCCTTTTAATTGAGTTATGCATGTTGCATTGTCTTCCAATATGACTGTGAAAAACTTGATATCGAGCTACAGGCCGCATCTCTCTTTGATGGAATGTATCTGTAGACACGTAAAATTTATTGGGTCAAATTCATACAAAATTTAAATTTGATCCATATTTTATTGGGTCTAAAATTATTTTGGGCTATAAGAATAATAAGCCCATTTTATTCCTTATCAAGGACTTCAAGGTCCATTACACTTGGAAGCCCAAACTCATCAAGTGATGTGGCATCTCAGTCAAATCCAAGACCAATGAGACGTCGCCACATGTACAAATGATGTGAAAATCTCATTCAAATTCAAGAACCAGTCAAAAGTCGTCAAGTGTCAAAGTGACATATTTCGGCCAATCACAAGCAACTAGGCCTACCACCTACAACTAAAAATAGGGGGTAACATGACATGCTAAGGGAGATTCGGCAAGTATTGGAGGAAGCTTCTGCATTGACTACACAGTTTTTTAACGAATCGACTAACGGAGTTCTGCCCGAAGGTCCACTCGACAAGACGAAGTACTGTCAGACAATTCCTGGAGATCCAAACGCATTTCTAAGAGGCTCAAATCATCCCACATTCGAGAATCACACTGCGAACGCCCTCGAATCACGGAAAAACTTAGGAGAGAAGAATCGAGAGACATATGGAATTGTACCCACAAATTTTGTTTGTATAAAATCATTATTTCTTTTTTATTTATATATTTTTTTGCTTGCAGTTAATTTTTCGCGTCCACGAAAATTTGTTGCAAATAAATTTTGGCACACCCAGTGGGACCAGTTCTGCTCTCTATCTCTTCTTCCTGCAAATCAAATTCAACTACTGCTATGGATGTCAAAAATACAAAAGATGTCTCGTGCAAGAACTCTTCTACTGCCACATCTGATGAGCTCAGCCTTGTTGGTCCCCTCACTCGGCTCAAATTTAAGACCAGCGGTTGGGACGGGTCTGAATACTTCACTTCTTTGGAGAAGGGAAAAAAGAGCAAATCTGATATGACGGTTGAAGCTGCAGCCCCTGGGGGCAATTTGACATCCTTGTTATGTGATGAATTCTCTCAAACTGAAGTTAATTTTAGTGAATTTGAAGATTCGACTGATTCACCAACTTCAACAAAGGTCAATGCCTTGATGGTCGACGCAACTGATATGGATGAGAAGTTCGCAATAATGAAACAAACCATTGAAGTTTTGAAGAAATTTATCGAGGATAAAGATCTTTAAATCGCTCAACTGATGAATAAGTTGGAGTCCTTTTCCCCTGGAGAATCAAGCCACGACCCTGCTTATCCACCCGGCTTTACTCTGCAAAATAAGGATGTCGATGAGTTACCTAGCAAGACTAAAAAAGAGAAGCAGTCTACTTCGATTACTACTTTAACAGTTCAACAACTGCAAGATATGATTGTAAATACCATCAAGGCACAATATGGCGGTGCATCACAAAGTTTCGTAGGATACCCAAAGCCGTATTCTAAGAGAATCGAGGGCTTACCAATGTCAATTGGATATCAACCGCCAAAGTTTCAACAATTTGATGGAAAGAGAAATCCAAGGCAACATATTGCTTATTTCGTTGAGACTTGTAGCAGTGCTGGTACGCATGGTGATCTTCTTGTCAAGCAGTTTGTTCTTTCTTTGAAAGGCAACGCTTTTGATTAGTACACGGACTTGGAGTCTGAATCAATTGATTGTTGGGAGCAACTAGAAAGTCAGTTCTTAAATCATTTCTATAGCAACCGTCGTACCGTCAGCATGATGGAGTTGACAAACACAAGACAAAGTAAAAATGATCCTGTAGTGGACTACATAAATCGTTGGCGAACATTGAGCTTTGATTACAAGGATCAACTTTCTGAAACTTCCACGGTTGAAGTTTGCATTCAAGGGATGCATTGGGGCCTTGTGTATATCCTCCAAGGAATTAAGTCTTGAACTTTTGAAGAATTAGCTATGTGCGCTCATGACATGGAGTTAAGCATTGCAACTCATAGAATGGCGTCACCTATTTTTGATCCTAGAAAAGAAGTCACGAAATTCAACGACTCGTCAGAGGACCAAAATGGGGAATCTATGGTGACGATTGTGAGTTCTAAGAAGGCCTCCACAAGATAAAAACTGAAAGAGAAAACTCCAAAGCAACAAATGCAAGAAGTGGAAAATCAACCAACTTTGAAAGAGTTACAAGCAAGAGTATATCCTTTTTCTGAATCTGATGTTCCTGAAATTCTAGACAAGTTGCTAGCCAAAGAAGTCATTGAACTCCCTAAGTCAAAGAGACTCGAAGAATCAAACAAAGTCGACGATCCTAAATACTGCAAATTTCACCGCATTGTTGGTCATCACACCACAAAATGCTTCATCCTGAAGGAAAAAATCATGACATTAATGCAAGAGAAAAAGATCATCATCGATGATGGCGATACAGTTGGTGCAAACCATGATAGCGCCGAACTGGACCATAAAAAAGATTCAATTTCAAAAGTTCTACAACTCATGCGCTCTGTGGCATCATCAAAAGGTGAGGGAATCATCATGCTATAATTTTGAAGGTTTGACCCGATTGGGGTTCCAACCTTGAAGAAAACAACAAGCAAATCCATGCAAAACAACTTCTCCAATAGCAAGAAGGGTGGTACTTGGACATTGATCGATCGCAAAAGAAAAAAGTGTCAAAGGGCTTCTAAACTCCAGCTTTCAAAAGACGACCCAAGATCAAATGCATATTTGCTTCAACCGACGGGGGCAGTAAATATCAAATTGAAGTCCAATAATACTTCATTACAAAGGGTTGGGAGGAGTGTTACATTACAAGAATTCTTCCCCAAGACGCTCCTTAAGGCACTAGTATAAACTGCATGATGCTCCTCGATGTACGAGCCTAAACTGCAAGTCAAGATGCTCCTCAATGCACGAGCCTAAACTGCAAGTCAAAATGCTCCTCGATGCACGAGCCTAAACTGCAAGTCAAGTTGTTCCTCGATGCACAAGCCTAAACTGCAAGTCAACATGCTCCTCGATGCACGAGCCTAAACTGCAAGTCATGCTGTTTCTCGACGCACGAGCCTAAACTGCAAGTCAAAATGCTCCTCGATGCATGAGCCTAAACTGCAAGTCAAGCTGCTCCTCGATGCACGATCCTAAACTGCAAGTCAAGCTACTCCTCGATGCACGAGCCTAAACTGCAAGTCAAGATGCTCCTAGATGCACGAGCCTAAACTGCAAGTCAAGCTGCTCCTCGATGCACGAGCCTAAACTGCAAGTCATGCTGCTCCTCGATGCACGAGTCTAAACTGCAAGTCAAGCTGCTCCTCGATGCACGAGCCTAAACTGCAAGTCACACTGCTCCTCGATGCACGAGCCTAAACTGCAAGTCAAGATGCTCCTCGATGTACGAGCCTAAATTGCAAGTCAAGCTGCTCCTCGATGCACGAGCCTAAACTGCAAGTCAAGATGTTCCTCGATGCACGAGCCTAAACTGTAAGTCAAGATGCTCCTTGATGCACGATCCTAAACTGCAAGTCAAGATGCTCCTCGATGCACGAGCCTAAACTGCAAGTCAAGCTGTTCCTCGATGCACGAGCCTAAACTGCAAGTCATGCTGCTCCTCGATGCACGAGCCTAAACTGCAAGTCAAGATGCTCCTCGATGCACGAGCCTAAACTACAAGTCAAGCTGCTCCTCGATGCACGAGCCTAAACTGCAAGTCACACTGCTCCTCGATGCACGAGCCTAAACTGCAAGTCAAGATGCTCCTAGATGCACGAGCCTAAACTGCAAATCAAACTACTCATTGATGCATGATCTTAAATTGTAAGTCAAATCACTCCTAGCCCGCATGAGTCTAAACTATGAACGGCTCGACAAAAAAAATAAATAGTAAAAGAGCAAAATAAAGAAAAGTATGAAGCCTGAATTTATATTTGAAGTCCTTTGAAGATGTCATCTTTAAAGCAAAAGCAAAAAGATTCTTCATTATCTCTAAGCAATGAAGTCTTCTTGACTAGTAAAATAACTTGTGGTACTTTGAATATCGCTCTAGTCCGGCCTTCACCAAATTACAGAAGTTATGCATCCCAAAACTTGAAGTAGAAGAAGAAATTCATGAAGTATTCAAATCTGACGAGAAGTAGAGTATCACAAGATTTAGGCTACAACTTCGAAAAAGAACCTGCAGAAATACAGAAGTTCAATGATGGTGGTTTTCATGTGAAACGTAGATCTGCGAGTCTACTTTCCAATGCAATAAACGGAACCTAATTTCGATACTTCCACATCGAGATATGAAATTTCGCGTGACGGTGCGCAAAGCTGAAATAACAACCGAACCAGGATCAGAAGGTTGTTTTCAGAGCAATATCTGGGATGATTCGGATGCAAAATGGTTGTGGTTTCCACATGAGACATAGCTCTGCGAATCTAATTTTCAATGCAAAAAACGGTACCTGATTTTGATACTTCCGCGTTGAGATATGAAATTTCTCGTGACGCTGCGCAAAGCTGAAATAAAAAGCGAACCAGGATTCGAAGGCCGTATTCGGAGCAATATCTGGGAAGATTCGGATGCAATCTGAGTGTGGTTTCCACGTGAGACGTATATCTACGAGTCTAGTTTCCAACGCAAAAAATGGCTCCTGATTTTGATATTCTTAAGTCAAGATATGAGAGTTTTCGTGAGACTGCACAAAACAAGTAAACAGTGACGAAACAGAACTGAAGGTCTGACTTTGAAACGATACCTGGACAGATCTGGTGATAAGACGAGCGTGGTTTTCGCGTAGAACGTATCCTTGAGAGTCTAATTTCCAACACTACAAGCCGTTCGTGATTCAGACACTTCCACGATGAGTTATGAAGCTTCTTCCACAGACGCGCCAAAGTGTTGAAAGCTCAAAAAGAGGAAAAGAACGTGAGTCGAATTTCTTCTCAGGATGAATTACAATAATTCAAGGGGGTGTTGATGTCCTTTTATAGACTCTTAAAGGCCCCAATTTGATTTCAAAAAGAAATCTGCCGAACAAAGTTGTCTTCTACAAGGACTGGGACGTTTAAGTGTCCACAATAAGTCAAATTCCTAATCCTTTTTGAAGTGGGATAACATCATTAATCAATCCTATTAAGATTCGACATAGAACTAATAGCCGAATCCTACATGATTTGGATATATTTAGTCTTAAACAGAATTTACACTGGATTCACGTTATTCTACCCGAATAATCATGACTTTGAGGAGTCGGATTTTGACAAAATGCTCAAGACGCAAAAAGAAAAAAAAGAAAAAAGGGCTTCAAAAATACTTCAAATCTCGTCTCTAACAGGTTCGACAAATCAAACACCTTGATGAGCCTTGAAGTAGGGGGCATCTGTAGACACGTAAAATTTATTGGGTCAAATTCATACAAAATTTGGATTTGATCCATATTGTATTGGATCTAAAATCATTTTGGACTATAAGAATAATAAGCCCATTTTATTCCTTATCAAGGACTTCAAGGTCCATTACACTTGGAAGTCCAAACTCATCAAGTGATGAGGCATCCCAGTCAAATCCAAGACCAATGAGACGCCTCCACATGTACAAATGATGTGGAAATCTCATTCAAATTCAAGAACCAGTCAAAAATCGCCAAGTGTCAAAGTGACATGTTTCGGCCAATCACAAGCAACTAGGCCTACCACCTACAACTATAAATAGGGGGTAACATGACATGCTAAGGGAGATTCGGCAAATATTGGAGGAAACTTCTGCATTGACTACACAGTTCTTCAACGAATCGACTAACGGAGTTTTGCCCGAAGGTCCACTCGACAAGACGAAGTCCTGTCAGACAATTCTTGGAGATCCAAACGCATTTCTAGGAGGCTCAAATCAGCCCACATTCGAGAATCACGCTGCGAAGGCCCTCGAATCACGAAAAAACTTAGGAGAGAAGAATCGAGAGAATAACGAAATTGTACCCACAAATTTTGTTTATATAAAATCATTATTTCTTTTTTATTTTTATATTTTTTTGCTTGCAGTTAATTTTCTGCGTCCACGGAAATTTGTTGCAAACAGTATCATTGATCTCAACCATATGCATTCTCTACTTGCCTCATGGATAACTATTATCTCAACATGATTTGAAGAAGTGGCTATGATAGACTGCTTTAAAGATCGTCGTGATATAGCAGTACTTCCATATATAAACACATAGCCTATTTGAGATCGGGCTTTATAAGGATCAGATAAATAACCTGCATCTGCATGACCAACAAGATCTTGACTAGCTTTGTTAGTATAAAACAAACTCATATCGATAGTCCCTTTTAGGTACCTCAATATATGCTTAACTCCGCTCCAGTGTGTTTGCGTAGGAGAAGAACTATACCTTGCTAGCAAATTAACAGAAAATGCTATATCCGGCCTTGTAGCATTAGCGAGGTACATAAGTGCACCAATAGCACTGAGATATGGTACTTCGGGACCAAGAATCTCTTCACCCTCTTCCAGAGGTCGAAATGGATCTTTACTCACTTCGAGAGATCGAACAACCATTGGAGTACTTAGTAGATATGCTTTGTCCATGTAAAATCTTTTCAAAACCTTCTCGGTATAGGCAGTTTGATAATGAAGACCCCGTCTACTACATGTTCAACTTGCAGACCAAGACAAAGTTTTGTCTTTCCAAGATCTTTTATTTTGAATTCTTTCTTTAGATATTCAATCGCCTTTTGGACCTCTTCTGGAGTTCCAATGAGATTTATATCATCCACATAAATAGAGAGTATGACAAACCCTGATGTCATTTTCTTAATAAAAATACAAGGACAAATGACATCATTTATGTAACCTTCGCTTTTAAAGTACTCACTTAGGCGATTATACCACATACGCCCTGATTGTTTTAGACCGTACAACGATCTTTGTAATCTGATTGAATATAATTCTCAAGACTTTGAACTATATGCTTCAGGTAATTTTAATTCTTCTGGAATTTTCATGTAAATATCGTTATCAAGTGAACCATAAAGATAAGATGTAACCACATTCATTAGATGAATTTCAAGATTTTAATATACAGCTAGACCGATGAGGTATTGAAACGTTATTGCATTCATAACAGGTGAATATGTTTCTTCATAGTCGACACCGGGTCTTTGAGAGAATCCTTGTGCAACAAGGCATGCCTTGTATCTTACAATTTCATTTTTCACATTTCTTTTACGTACGAAGATCCATTTATAGCCAACTGATTTTACACTATCTGGGGTTTGGACTACATGTCCAAAAACCTCCCGTTTAGCAAGTGAGTTCAATTCCGATTGAATTGCCTCTTGCCATTTTAGCCAATCTTTTCTTCGTTGACATTCTTCAACAGATAGAGGTTCAAGGTCCTCATTGTCTTGCATAATATTTAGTGCGACATTATATGCAAAAATATTATCCACCGTAATTTTTGATCAATCTAAATTTACCTCATCACTAGTAGTTTGAAAGTTCTTCATTCACTTGAGTCTCGGGTTCACTGATTTCTTCAGGAATATCAGGATTAATCAGATTTTGAGTCTCTTCAGGAGAATCTTTTATAATATTATCTTTATCATTCTTCGCGCTTCTTTTTCTAGGATTTTTATCCTTTGAACCCAATGAACTACCACACTTCAGGCGTGCTTGGGATTCAGAAGCTATGACATTAGTAGATGGCCCTTTTGGAACTTCAATTCGGATAGGTACATTCGTTGCAGGGATATGTGACTTAGTTATCCTTTTCAAATCAGTAAATGCATCTGGCATTTGATTTGCTAGTTTTTGTAAATGAATGACCTTTTGAACCTTATTTTGACATATGAGGGGTATGTGGATCAAAATGAGATAATGATGAAACTTTCCATGCAACTTCTTTTTTAAGTTCACGTTTTTCTCCCCCTAATTGCGGGAAATTTGTTTCATCAAATCGTCAATCTACAAATTGAGCAGTAAATAAATCTCCCATCAATGATTCAAGATAGCGAATTATAGAGGGTGATTCGAACCCAACATATAATCCTAACCTTCGCTGAGGGCCCATCTTAGTACGCTGTGGTGGTGCAACTGGCATATATATAACACATCCAAAAATTCGTAGATGGGTAATATTTGACTCATGACTGAGGACCAACTGTAACAGGGAGTACTTATTATAATGAGTTGTCCTGAGACGAACAAGTGATGCTGCATGTAAGATAGAATGACCCCAAACAGTAGTGGGCAATTTCGTTTTCCTATGTAGTGGTCTTGCTATCAATTGTAGGCGCTTAATAAATAACTCAGCAAGGCCATTTTAAGTATGAACATGGGAAATAGGATGTTCAACTCTTATCCCAACTGACATACAATAATCATCAAAAGTTTGGGATGTAAATTCTCCAGCATTATCGAGGCGGATAGCCTTAATAGGATAATCTGGGAATTGCGCCCTTAATCGTATTATTTGTGTCAATAATTTTGCAAACGCCAGGTTGCGAGATGACAAAAGGAACATATACGACCATCTTGAAGATGCGTTTATTAGGACCATAAAATATCTAAATGACCCACTAGGTGGGTGAATAGGTCCACATATTTCCCCATGCATACATTCTAGAAATAGAGGGGATTCGATGTCAACTTTTAGTGGCGATGGTTTAGTTATTAGTTTGCCTTGATAACAAGCAGCACATGAAAATTCATCACTTGTAAGAATCTCCAGGTTCTTTAGTGGATGCCCTTTTGAATTTTCAATGATTCGTTTCATCATTATTGAGCTAGGATGGCCTATTCGATCATGCCAAAGCACAAATGTATTTAAATTAGTGAACTTCTGGTTTACGATAGAGTGCTTCAACTGTACTAATTATCATAGTATAAGCCGGAAGACAAAGTTGGTAATTTCTCCAACACTTGTTTTTTACCTGAGACATTTTTGGTAATACCAAGATATTCAACATTCATTTCATTTATTGTCTCAATATGATATCCATTTTTGCGGATATCTTTAAAACTCAATAAATTTCTTGGGGATTTAGAAGAGAACAATGCATCTTCTATAACTAATTTTGTCCCTTTAGGCAAAAGTATAGTAGCTCTTCCGGAGCCTTCAATCAATTTTGAATTATGAGAAATTGTTGTAACCTTTGCTTTTCTTCTAAGTAAGTGGAAAAAGTATTTTTCATCTTTAAATATTGCGTGCGTTGTTCCACTATCAATTACACAAATATTGTCACGATCGATTATTGATCCAAATAAGACTTGAGGAGTATCCATATTTTCTTCAAGATAAAAATATAAATAAAGTAAATATTACAACATTACTAGCACATAACATATTTACACAAACTTTAGTTATTTACAAGACTAGTGAGATATTATTAATAGAAATGTAAACTAATACAACTTGAACAGAAAAGTAAAATAATCAGATTATTTCATAATTATCACCGACAGGGTGATTTACATGTTCTTCAGGAACTACAAAGAAATCTGAAACTTTCAAGTCCATGGGCTCTACATTATCTTCAAAGAGGAAGTTTTCTTCAACATCGTTATCTATTTTCTTAAGGGACGCCTGATAGAGCTTCACCAGATGCTTTGGCGTATGACAGGTACGCGACCAGTGCCCCTTTCCTCCACATTGATAATATTTACTTTCAGAGTTTGTCCTTGACGCTGCTTCAGAGGAGCTTCACCCTTCTTTTTACACTGCTAGTGCTGAGGGTTATTGTTTATTGCAAGGCGATCACCCTGATTAAACTACCTTCCACGACCATGACCTCGACCACGACTGGGGTCAGGACTTCTTTCACGTCTGCTTGGGTGAAAATTTATAGCATTCACTTCAGGGAGTGGAGCAGTACCAGCAGGTCGACTTTCATGATTTTTCTTTAAAAGATCATTATGTTGTTCAACAATAAGAAGATTGAAAATCAATTCAGAATATTTTTTAAATCCCATTTCTCGATACTGCTGCTTTAGGAGCATACTCGAGGCGAGAAAAGTAGAGAATGTTTTCTCTAACATGTCGTGATTTGTAATATCTTCCCCACATAAATTAAATTGCGATTTAATTCTAAACATAGCAGAATTGTAATCAATTATATTCTTAAAATCTTGCAACCTCAGATGGTTCCATTCATAACGAGCTTGTGGAAGGATGATCATCTTCAGGTGGTCGTATCTTTCTTTTAAATTTTTCCACAATATAAGGGGATCCTTAATCGTGAGGTGTTCCATTTTTAAACCTTCGTCAAGATAATGACGAAGAAATATCATGGTCTTGGCCTTGTCTTGACTTGATGCCTTATTGGCATTTTTTATGATGTCTGCCAGACCCATCGCATTCAAATGTATTTTGGCATCCAGTGCCCAAGACATATAAGTTTTGCCCAATATATCTAGGGCACTAAATTCACGTTTGGAGATATTAGACATTATTTAAAGAAAATAAATACTAACCTTTAAATGTAGTTGAAAAGTTTTTGCAGAGGCTCGTGCTGATAACGTGATATAAAATTAAAATAACAAAGTACAAGTAAAGAGACAAGGAAAAAAAATTCCTTACTTTTTCACACACTTCTAAATATATAATGTGGTTATATATAGCCTAAGATATAAGTTTATCCATTGACAATTTTACGAGGTGAAAGATTAGGAGATTTTGCTCCCTATCTCAATAGAAAACACATGGCATCCATTCTTGACACTAGGGGTGTACATAAGTCGGGTTGGTTTGATTTTTATTAAAAAATAAATAAACCAATCATGTGGGTTTATTAAAACTATAAACCAAATCAAACCAACATAAAATTGGTTTTTTCGGTTTAGGTTTTAGTCGGTTTTTTCAGTTTTTTTTAAAAAAATTTATAATTTTTAGTTTTTACAATTATATTGTGATCGAAGACAAGATCAGATATGTTTTCACTCATGTGCTAATGAAAAATCATAATTATGAAAAAATGAGGAGCGGAAAACTCTCTTGAAATTAAAAAGTGAGATAAAGAGTGAAAAGTTTAGGTTTTAAGTTTATATTGGATTTTCGATCATTTAATTAGCAATTAACGGACAAATATTACAACTTAAAGGCCCAAATCTAAATATATATCTACATCTACTTTCAAATTATTGAAAATTGCTAAAACTAGTTGAAAAAGTATTTAAAAAGTAGATTATAATTAATATTTTATGTATAAAAAAATTTGAATATTTATATATATATATATATATATTATGTCGGTTTGATTCAGGTTCGGTTTGACTTTTTTTTTGTTAACACCAAACCAAACCAAGAATGGTCGTTTTTTTTTCTAATGCCAAACCAATCAAACCAAATCATAAGTCGGTTTTTTCCTCGGTTTGGTTTAGTTCGTCAATTCGGTTTGACTTGATGGTTTGGTCTGTACACCTCTACTTGACACATGGATTTTCATGTGTCTTCATAACAATAAATGGTTTATCATAGGATTCCTTACCTAAAGAGTAAGCAAATTAATAGACGACACCGCTTGACTTATAGTTTTATTTTACATATACTATGATCACATGTATTACTAGTACTAGATATCGATGGCCGTGTTAGCATCGGTCCAATATATATTATTTTTATATCAATTTAAATTATTAAAATAATTTATATTTTTAATTATTGTAATTTATAATATTTTTTTCTATTTCAATTTAAATGATGCTGGTATAATTTATAGAATCAGCCAAATATTTTATATTTTTAAAATTTCTTAAGTTGTTAATTACGTGATTTACAATGTCTTTTACATTATTTTTCAATAATATATGAATATTTTCCCTGTCTCAATTTATGTGGCACAAATAAAATTTCAACAGTAAATCAAATATTTTTTACATATATACTTTTATATTAAGTTCTTAATATTGTGATTTATAATACTTTTTAATTCATTTTCAAATAATATATGTTATTTTATGACTTACTCTGTCCCATCCCAATTTATGTGCACTAATATAATTTTGATAGTGAATCAAATTTTTTATGTTGAAATTATAAAATATGCTTACACGATCATAATAATTAATTTGGGTGATATAGTAAAATCACGATAAAAGTAATGAAGTACACATGTCTTAAGTGACTTGTAATAACTAATTAGAAGCGACATAACAAAATTACTATAAAAAGTACTTGTATAATAATTAATTAATAGTGATATAGTAAAATTACGATTGAAGCAGCTGAGATAGTCATATATGTCTATTTTTTTTTAATCTAATATTATTAATTTTTTAATATGTAAATTACTTATAATATTTAATTAAGGATACAATAATCAATAAGAGATGATATAGTAAAATTACGATTGAAGTAGTTGAAGTAGACATGCCATAAATATCTATTTTAATATTTTTATTAAATATTATTAATTTTTTAACAGATAAATGGCTTATAATAATTAGTTAGGGGTGATATAGTAAAATTACAGTTGAAGCAGTCATAAATATTTATTTTACCTTTTTTAAAAATTAAATATTATTAATTTTGTAATATGTAAATGACTTATAGTATTTAATTAGGGGTACAATAATTAATTAAGGGTGATTTAGTAAAATTACGGTGGAAGCGGATGAAGCAGACATGTCATAAATGTCTATTTTATTTTTTCATTAAATATTATTAATTTTTAATGCATAAATGACTTATAATAATTAATTAGGAATGATATAGTAAAATTACAATTGAAACTGCTGAAGCAGGCATGTCGACCTCTTGCCTAGTTCGGCTGCTCAACTGCCTCTTATAAGATAGTAGAATTTATTAAATATTATTAAATTTTTAATACATAAATGACTTACAATAAAAAAGATTTGGTTAAAAGGCATTGCATTAAAGTAAATAAGAGTAGATGCTCAACCCGATTTGTTAATCGGGGTTTAATACAAAAGAAGTTTGTGATTCCACGTGGGAATGCCCATTACTAGTTTTGATTAGTCTATCAAAATAAGTTCCTGTGATGTCTTCCCATACTACATTCTGGGCACACACAGGTGGAATTTCAAAAATCAATCTTCATAGTTGGATGTAAGAATATTGGCTCCCCATTTTGCCAAAGCATTTGCTACTCCATTTTTCTCTCTATAGCAGTGGAGCACTTGCGGGTTGCCTAATCTTCTTAGTTTTGACATGAAATCATCGACAATGTCATTGTACATTAGATTACCTTTAGACAACATATGGATAACTTCTAAAGAATCAATATGAATTTCAATAGGAATAAGATTGGATTCTTCAACAAGATGTAGTCCCTCCTGAAGGGCCAGCAGTTCCATGTGATTGTTAGTGGTGAGGTGGAAGCCTTTAGAAAATCTATTTACCCATCCCCCTGCACTGTTTCTCACACTCCTCTTATACCTCCCTTACCCGGGTTCCCCAAACAAGCATCATCAGCGTTGATCTTATAACAATTCCCCAAAGGGGGCTTCCACCTAATGTTAATGAGGTAGTAAGTTCTTTTAGGCCTAGAATTAGTGGCAAGATGGAGGTATTCCACAACTTCTTCATAGATTAGGTGGAAAGAGGGTTTCTCTCTTTTCTTATCAAATACATTTCTGTTTTTTCAAATATCCCAAAGGCTAAACATGAGAGTGGTATGCCAATTAAGAATATGGTCATATTTGACATATTTTAGAAGAGACCGGGTTTTATGCCAATTTTCAGGCATGAGGTTCTCAATATTTAATTGATGAGGCTTGTTCCCTATCCGAAAAATGGTGGACCAAAAGTCCTTAATCATGGGGTAGTTGAAAAATATATGATGGATATCCTCTGTGTGGAAGTTGCAGAGGGTGCAACCTAGAGAGATAGGGATGCCCTACTTGGAGATAAGGAGTGAGGTGGGAAGCTTGTTGTGTTGAGATGTCTTCTTTTTTTGTACCTTTTGTTTATCCAGGTAAATTTGCTATCTTTAAAACCAAAGTCCATTAGGTTGTATCTGTTGATGCAGTCCTAGAAAGCTCCAGTCCTATTACTATTAATATAGTTCCTCCCAAATTTCTATGAGGCTCTAAGAACCTCATTGAAATCCCCCCAATGAGCAAAGGAGCATTTGGAGAGGTTATGATGGAATTTACAAATTCTATCAAGTTCTTCCAAAGGGTGAGTCTAGTATCAAAATTATTGCTAGCATAAATAGCATTAAAGAACCAGTGGGAAGAAAGGTTTTTTACCTTAACTCCTGCATGGATCCCTTGAGAGAATACAGAGATATCTTTGATGTCAATGGAGGAATTATCCCGCATGATGACAATTCTACTAGAATTACCAGTAGAAGGAAACTAGATTTAACTGCTATAACCAAGCATTTTAGCAAGAGCTTTGTGGTCCCCCATCCTAGTCTTTAGGAGAGCTAACAGAGAAGGCTTGTGGATGTTAATCATAGCTTGACAATTCCTTTTGAATTCAGCATTGTTGGCACCTCTAACATTCCTTATGATTGCATTCATTTGGGAGGGTAGGTTCAGTTGTGAGGGGTCCTTCATAAGCCCTCTGCTCTTGTCTAGGGGATTTGATAGAGCAGACATTGGTTCCTCCCTCTTCTTTGAGATGAGGTTCATTTGAAAAGAGCAGAAGATCCCTGGCCCTGGTAGCTTGATTTCTAATTTGAACTTGTTGAGGTCCTGAGGAAGGAGGACTATATGGAGTTCGCTTATAAGATCCTCGAAGAGATTCTTGATTGGTTTTCCTAGATTGATGACCTCTGCCTAAGGAACTTTTAAGGAGGCTAGAATCTTTTTTATTTCCCTGTTGCTTTCCCTCAAAATTTCCATAGTTTTTTACCTCTCCTTCATCTCCACTAACAGAGAAAGCAGTGAAGAGCATTGGGGGGAGTTATTGATACTGGAAGAGGGGGATCCCCAGAGCCTTTTACAAAAGTTGGACCCTCCATTAAGAGATTCATCATTGCTGGGGGAAAGAAGGGTAGACTCTGGCATATTTTTTTCAGTTCTGATGAGATCATCTCCGGAGAGATATTGTTCATAAAGCTCTGGATGAAGATGCCTATCATGGTGGTCATCCAGACATTCTGGCCATAGTTGGCTAGTCCCTGGTTTAGTCTCTCTCACACTAGTTGGGAGAGGTAGTGAGGGTTTTGGATTTTGATGATGAAGGTTCTCCTCTCAAACTGGAGCTTGAGGGAGACTACTAGTTGGGAGAGACATAACTCCAGCCATGACTTCGGGACATGATCTCTTTCCAGAGGTTTAGATATGAATATCTCTGGTGGATTTGGGTTCGGGTTTGAAGTGCATATTGGGAGAATTTTGAAAATCTTTACCAGAGCTGGGAATAGAGGGAATAAGAGTGGTAGTGTGGGAGAGAAGGCATAAGTTATCAGCTTGGGAGATGACCTTTTGCCTTCCATCATTACTGGCGCATACATCAGTTAATGAGGTGACCTTGGTAAGAGTACAATCAAAAATATGATTGATGTGTGCCGGTAAAGAGTCCTTAGGAGGTCTTGTCATTTGAATATTAGAGGAGGAGAGAGAGTGAGATAATTATAGACCACTTTCCAGTTCAGCATTATGGAAAGACTTGTCTGGGCTATTCATTATCGAGTTAGGATGTGGATGACCCAAAAGGGTGGAATTGAGACTTCCCGGTTGGTCCTAAGGGTTGACTTTTGGCCCATCTTTTGGGGCCTCCATCGTGGAAGTTGGGTTTTGAGGATTGGGTTTTTTCCTATTTCTAAGAGGGGGATTACCATGGTAAGAGGTCTTGGGCTCCAGAGGCCCAAGGTTATTACCTGATCCATTAGGTTTTGGGGTCATCGTCATCAATTTCTTTTCTTTAGCACTGCTCGAAGAGGTGCTGTCACTGGAAATAGGGTTGGGATTTAAGTAGGAGGATCAAGAAACTTACCTGACCCAGCATCGAACAATTTCACCTTCACGTTCTTAGATGGGTTTTGGGTTGGCAGAGGGTTCTTTTGGGTTTTCTTTCGCCTCCGGGTGAATTTGACTGTTTGTCAAGAGCTCTCCTTGTAGCCAGTTGCCACCAGGGGTTCAGTAGTAGTGGATTCCTCACCTGTTAGTGTCTATGGACACGTGCTTGATATATTCGCCAGTTTCCCGCACATAGTACAGAGAAATCCCTCCCCCTCGTATACAATTGCTTGTCTATGTCTCCCAATGGTGACTTCCAATTTAAGAGGCACATCCAGAGATACCTGTATGTATATCCTTGCATATCTTCCTCTAAGTGTTGCTGAGGTACATGCATCGACCTTGAGAAGTTTTCCCACTTTTTCCCCACTCTCTCCAAGATAAAATCATCATAATACCCCGTAGGTAATTGGGGAAGTCGGATCCATATAGCAGTTGATTTAATTTTTGATTCCTTGGAGATGAAATTATTTGGTTCCCAGATCCTTAATGACACATATGATCCTACTACAAACCAGGGGTCATCCTATAGAATCCGTTGCTGTGACTTTTTTTTTATAGCTTCACCGTATAGTAGTCCAAACCCAGATCAATCAGTGGAAAGCTTTCTTTCAATTTCCATAATTCAATGAGTTTTTTTTAGATATAAGTGATTCATCTTCTTCCCCACCAGTTTGATGATGATAGAAAATTGCCAGGGTTTATACAGTCTAGAATGTTACTCTGGTAACAGATTGATTTCATCCCCTTCTGGGACAGAGATCGCACCTTGGGTTGGAGAAGTGATATTAATTCCTGGTGTATTGTGATCTGGTGAGGGGATTTGCCCTTTAGTGACATCACTATAGAAGGGTTTTTTTGGCAGGTCAATGGATATTGGAATATCCTGAGAGTCAGGTGGTTCCGGTGGAATCGAAGTGGGGGTGTGAGTGATGGTCATAGTCTGGATAATGGGAGAGAAAGTAGTGATAATTTTAGAGAGAATTTGGTCTTTCTCTCTCTAACGGGAGAATCGATTGAATATGACTTATAATAATTAATTAGGAATGATATAGTAAAATTACAGTTGAAGTTGTTGAAGCAGGCATGTCGACCTCCTGTCTAGTTCAGCTACTCAACTGCCCCTTATAAGATAGTAGAATAAATGTTTTATACCTCAGACATTACTTACTTCCTTATCAATCCATTTTAGAAAAAAAAAAATCATAATCTATATTTGAAAATAATTAATTTTAGACTACTTATTTTTTCCCCAAGTAAAAAGTATTTTAAATTCAAAAAAAATATCATAATCTATATTTGAAAATAATTAATTTTAGATTAACTATTTTTTTTTCGAGTCCAAAGCTTAAAGGGCAAATTTTTTCATTCAAAATTTTAAAAGAGCATATGAAAATGAAAAAAATTCTAAAACGGACATATGCCCCTTTGAAATTTTAAATTTTTCATCCATTTTGAAATTTTTTCATTTTCATACGTCCCTTTAAAATTTTAAATGAAAAAACTTGTCATTTAGACTTCGAACTTCATTTTTGCCTTCAGTAAAAAGCTTCTTAAAATGGTCGGATAAATGTTACATATTTCAGGTTATAAACTTCGAAATTTTATAAATATACAAATATTATGATATATTTGAGATCATAATTTTTTTTTTAAAAATGTACTTATTAAATTTCTCCCCAAAATAACCTATAACTCATAAATTTCGAACATTTTTATGTGCAGGTGAATATAGGAGGGGATATTGATATTGCAATGCTACGATCCAAATTGATGAGTTTATCTTCGCCATAATATCTTAAGAATTTCTCAACATGATATGTGTTATATGATGTACATTTAAGTTGTTGATTTCTCGTAATTTTCTCTATGAACTTGACAATATGAGAACCTTTACATTGTGAATGCTGGCGTGATAAAGTGTAAAATTTTCTAAGTATGTGACAGTAAAAAAAATTTGAGAAATTAACTTTTAAGTTGAGTAATTTTAATTGTTAATTGCCATTTAAATATATAAACTAATTTATTTGTTCCAACTTGTGTATGTCTTCTTACTTCTTAATATATCACATATATTTTACTTTATTTTTATATTTTTTATTTAGATGTAATGATCATTATATTTAATTAATTATACATATATATATATAAATATGTCTACATTTATTCCCCTGACTTTCTAAGGAGAAACAAAGTAACAAAAAGTAACTGACTAATACTAATTTCGCGAAACATTTTAAGAGACACTAATTCGATATATAGCCGATGGCTTAACTAATTTGACATTTAGAGTGTGTCGGCTGGGGCAGATCTATCCTTGACCAAGAGGTGTCAAGCGACATCCCTTCGCTGAAAAATTACATTATATGTATAGGTCAAATTTTAATTGTTTGGTTATATTTATTAATGTTGACACACCTACCTGAATCTAGTTTAAAGCTTTGCTGCAGCGGCTCATAAAGGGTAGGAAAACTTCACTAGTGTTGAGTATAATTTTTTGACCTCAGCCATTTTTGTATAATGCCAACTTTGTTTTAAAATCTCAAAATAACTAATACAAGCATAGTTAGTACAAATATTACGAATATCAATACTAATACACCATATTTTACGTTATTCTTATGCACCCTACCAAGCGACTCCTAATTACCCAATTACTAGTGTCACACCCCTATTTTTTACCGCATCCAAACCCGCTAGGGAGTTGGTTTTGAGAAAATGGGTTTTTCCAATTAAAATGACGTTTTGAATAGGGATTATTTTATTTACAGAGTCGTCACTTGAAATTTAGTTTGGGTGTTCCAAGTCATCTTATTAAATCCCTATTCAAAAGGAAATGACTCTTTATTTTTGGTCTACGAACTAGAAATGCGGATAAGGAATTTTGTTGACCGAGGGGAAGGTGTTAGGCACCCCTCGAGTCCCATGGTTCTAGCACGGTCGCTTTAATGACTTACGCCTGACTTAAATTAATCTTTTAGATATATAAAACATTTGTTAGCCTAAAAGTTACTTACATCCTGCTTTTATTTATTGAGAATTTATTAAAAACTGTCTTGATGCGTGGCTTACCGATAGTAGTACTTTTCGGCCTTACCATGAGTTTTGGTATATTTCTCGCGCCTTTGTGGCATTTATGAATCGTCCCCTTTTGCAAGTCTAGATAAGCACCTAATAGGTTTGAAATCTACCCAACCCCAGTTCAAGCGGCTTCAAATGGTATATTAGATTTTATTGTAACGAATGGTCGGTAGTAGGGCTTTCCAACTTCATCGTTAACCTTCTCTTGTACGTTAATTCTCTATACTTTTCAGATTTGAATTTAAAACTTAGAAAGAAAAAAAAAACTATCGCTAATATTTAAACTCAAAATTTATTTATTTTTTATGTTGTGTATGGCCTATTTTAAGGCATTTAATTCTTATGTCTTAAATGATTTATTAAAAATTTGAAAAAATCATTACAAAACGTCTTCTTTCTTCTTAAGTTGATAATAACATCCAAACATTATTTCATGGACAGTAATCCTTCATCTTCATTAACTATAATTGCTCAAACTTTATTTCACTTCTAGCAAAGGTAGGAAAAAATAAAAATAATAATGGCCAAACTTAAAAAGGTTTAAGCATGCAAATATCAGTTTCAATGAAGATTTACACTGAAGGTTAATTCTTTTACATGCATAGAATGAAGGTAACAATGTTAAAGCACACAATTCACCATACTTGGGACTAGGAGTGTCAAACGGGCCGGCCAGGCCAACCCGGAACCGGCCCTTCTATTTTAACCGGGTTGAGGGCCGGTTTTGGCGCTAGACGGGCCGGGCCCAACAGTAAAAAAATTAAAACCCATCCTAACTCGGCCCACTTAACCCAACCCGGTCAAACCCACCAAAACTCGGTCAAACCCAATTAAAAACCGGTAAAACCCATTTAAAAAATAAATAAAAAATCCAATATACATTATATACACTACAATTATATACACTATATACACTCCAATATACACTATATACACTCCAATAT
The DNA here is from genome assembly GCA_030864215.1 of Capsicum pubescens. Lineage (NCBI taxonomy): Eukaryota > Viridiplantae > Streptophyta > Magnoliopsida > Solanales > Solanaceae > Capsicum > Capsicum pubescens. The sequence goes on along the minus strand of CM061544.1, from coordinate 347,509,272 downwards.
ACAATATATATTTTTAAAAAAATATATAAACAATTACACATATATACATACCATTCAATATATAATTATATATAACTATACGTACTACTTTAAATAAAACATATACTATAATAGTATAATATATATATATACACTACAATATATATATATATATATATTTATATACTAATTTATAAAACATATACACATTTATACGTTAAATATATACGCTTATAGAAGATATATACACATATATACGCACCATTCAATATTTATGTACTACTTGTCTACTTTAAATAAAACATATACTACAATATATATATATATATATATATATACATAGTTATATACATAGTTATATACTAATTTATAAAACATATACACATGTATACGTTAAATATATACTACTTTAGAAGATATATACACACATATATGCACCATTCAATATATATGTACTACTTTAAATAAAATATATACTACAATACACACACACACACACACACACACATATATATATATATATACAACAATATGTATATATATATAGTTACATACTAATTTATAAAACATATACACTTGTATACGTTAAAGATATACGTCTATAAAAGATATATACACATATATACGCACCATTCAATATATATGTACTACTTTAAATAAAGTATATACTACAATATATATATATATATATATATATATATATATATATATATATACTTACATACTAATTTATAAAACATATACACTTGTATACGTTAAATATATACTACTTTAGAAGATATATACACATATATACGCACCATTAAATATATATGTACTGCTTTATATAAAATATATACTACAATATACATATATATATACAACAATATGTATATATATATATAGTTACATACTAATTTATAGAACATATACACTTGTATACGTTAAAGATATACGTCTATAGAAGATATATACACATATATACGCACCATTCAATAATATGTACTACTTTAAATAAAGTATATACTACAATATATATATATATATACTACTATATATATATATATATACTTATATACTAATTTATAAAACATATACACTTGTATACGTTAAAGATATAAGTCTATAGAAGATATAAACACATATATACGCACCATTCAATATATATGTACTACTTTAAATAAAGTATATACAACAATATATATATATATATATATGTGTGTGTGTGTGTGTGTGTGTGTGTGATAGTTAATTAATAATATATATATACTACTTTAAATAAAATATATACTACAATATACATATATATATATACTACAATATGTATATATATATATATATATATAGTTATATACTAATTTTTAAAACCTATACACTTGTATACATTAAATATATACATCTGTAGAAGATATATACGCATATATACACACCATTCAATATATATGTACTATTTTAAATAAAATATATACTACAATATACATATATATATACTACAATATGTATAAATATATAGTTATGTACTAATTTGTAAAACATATACACTTGTATATGTTAAATATATACGTCTATAGAAGATATATACACATATATACACACCATTCAATATATATGTACTACTTTAAAAAATATATATATACTACAATACATACATATATATATATATATATAGTTATATACTAATTTATAAAACATATACACATTGTAAACGTTAAATATATACGTCTATATAAGATATATACACATATATACGCACCATTCAATATATATGTACTACTTTAAATAAAATATATATTATAATATATATATATATATATATATATATATACTACAATATGTATATGCATATATAGATATATACTAATTTGTAAAACATACACACTTGGATACGTTAAATATATACGTCTATAGAAGATATATACACACCATTCAATATATATGTACTACTTTAAATAAAATATATACTACAATACATATATATATATACTACAATATTTATATATATATATAGTTATATACTAATTTATAAACCATATACATAACGTATACATTAAATATACTCATCTATAGAAGATATATACACATATATATATATATATACCATTCAATATATTCACTACTTTAAATAAAACATACACTACAATATATATATATATATATATATAGATATAGATATAGATATAGATATATAGTTAAATACTAATTTATAAAACATATACACATCTATACGTTAAATATACACTACTTTAGTAGATACATGCGCGCACGCACACACACACACACACACACATATATATACCATTCAATATATATATTACTTTAAACAAAACATATACGACAATATATATATATATACACCACAATATATATATATATATAGTTATATACTAATTTATAAAACATATACACATGTATACGTTAAATATATACTACTTTAGATATAGAAGATATACACGCACACACACATATATATATACCATTCAATATATACACTACTTTAAATAAAAGTATAAAACATATGCTACTTAATATAATAAATTAATAATACTTGATAGTAAATTAATAATGTATTAAAACTAAGTTTTTAATTTCAGTTTGTGAAATTCTGAATTTTCAAAAAAAAAAAAAAAAAAAAAAACCTTAACCGGGCCTGGCCGGTTAACCGCCGGGCCCAAACTGGGTTGGGTCCGGGCCGGGTTAACCGGGCCCAAATCAAAAATCCAACCGGAACGGGACCCGTACCCCTAAAGCCCTTGGGCTTACCGGGCCGGGTCAAACCGGGCCGGTTTATTATGTGGGCCGATTCGGGCCGGTTAAAACCGGCCCGTTTGACACCCTTACTTGGGACCACCTGTTTTCTTGAACTTGAACCAAGGTTCAGTATTCGTCATACTAATTTATATTAATTCTTAGCCGAAGGATCCACTAATCTTGACTTAAATAATCAACATCATATTGGAGGAAACTATAATTATGATTGGCGGAGAAAATAAACCCAAGATGATCACAACCATTTTTTGTCTCTTCTTTTTTTTCTAAAAACCAACCCAAATTAAATTAAGAAAAAAAACTCCTCTATTGAACAATAATTTAATCGAAAAGGCCAACCATGTAGTTAATCCATTTACGTGTAGAGGCCAACCATAATCAATGATTTGGGTGGAAGGAAAGAATAATGAGAAAATTATTTCTGCATGGTTTGTAAATAATAAACCTAATAAAGCAATAGTTAAGCCAACCTTTCGCCTATAATGTCAAGCTATCACTGTGACGCAAATTTAGTTAGTCCACTTAAATGCATTCTTCAACATGAAAGGGATTATTATTATCACACAAAATCTTCATCCAACAATGCACACTTGGCTCAATCTTTTTCTAATTTTTTTTTTATATCCTAACGTCTGTTCCTACCTCCTTCGAGCACTCGACTTCTACTTGTTGTTTATTGGAGTAGTAATAATTAAAAGGTACTATGTAAAAGCCAACAATTGCAACACACTTGCATGTCCTCATCTACAATTGCCTACAAGTAACCAACTCATCGTACAAATAGTCTCATATGATATCAAAATTTCATCAAATATAATTTAATATTATAGCATCAATGTTGACAGATATGTACTCTTGACAACATTATTTAATGGAATCAAGTCTCATATAATCTGCAAGTCAAATTATACAACTGAAAATCAAGGATTACCTCCTGCAAAAATAAATTTCTAACAAAAGCAGTTGCAATCTTGTGATTCACAAAGTTAAAATAGAAATTTTTCGAGCCACGAATTCAAATCGAAAATTCAAAAATGGAGACCTGAACAGAATTTTCCAAACTCAAAGAACTCTCTGCTCTCTTTCTTGTTTTTCAATGTTTTTTGTTGATCTCCCTTCTTTTCTTTTCTCTAATTCTAGTTTTTCTAAACCTCTCTTCCGTGTTGTCTTTCTCATTCCATTTTCTCCCTTGTTCTATAGTGTGTTGTGAGTTAATATATAATAGTGCATGTATGTAGTTGTGTCGTGTGTGTGTGTTCCAGAAAAAGATGGGACATGGGAAAAGTTAGTGTGAGGGAGTTTAGGGAGTGGTTTTGAGGGAGTGGCCGGGTATGTGGGGGAGTAGTTTAGGGTTTCTTTTTTTATTATTATTATTATTTTAAAATTAATGTTTTAAATAAAAATAAATAAAAAGAAAAAAAGAAAATAAAATTTATCTAAAACCAATAAAATACAAGTTAAATAATTAGTCTTAAAACATGATTACGGAGTATTAATATCACTAGATTATTTATTAAAAGTTAAAAGAAGAAAACAAATATAGTTTAGCAAATTTCTTTTTCCTAAAATAAATAAACAATAAATGAACTTATTTAAAAAAAATGAGACTCTATTTTTGTAGTTTTCAAAATTTTTAAAATATATTTAGTAAAAATAAGATAAACTTAAAATATCTAATTTAGACCCTAAAAAAAAAATCTAACACTTAAAAGAAAAAAAAAAAAACACTTAGGTTTGGTAAAAAATTAGGTGTTTACATCTAGTAATGCTAATTATACCGAAGATGCTAAAGTTTTTCAGACTATGAAACTTAAACCCTACTCCCTCCGTCCCATTTTATCCGTCCCAAATTGGCAAAGTTGATGTCCCATTTTACTTGTCCCATTTTACTTATCAAGATAAGACAAACTTTTCTTTTCATGTTTTACCCTTTGCGTTAATTACCTTTTCTTTAAATTAAAATGTAAACATCATTTAATAGAGGTACTTTGGAAAGCTAGCCATGTTATTTATTATTTTTCTTAATTGTTGTGATATCCCAATTTGGGACAAGTAAAATGGGACGGAGGGAGTAAAAACAAAAGCATGAAAGAAGGGGTTTTTGAGTTTGCAATTAGAAAATTTAGTTAAACAGAAAACATTTTTCACTGTGCTATTTGTTGCTCTTATTATTTCCAATTGTTAGTTGCCACATACAACTCCAATGGAAGGTTTTGGTCTGTTTTTTCTCCATTTTTTTGGTACCTAACCCCGACATTAGATCAGTCAATATACTCTATTAAATCAGTTACTATACCCCATTAGCTAATGAATTTAAAGAAGTATATTAATTGAAGTTGAAACAACAGAGAATTTAAAAGGATTGAGTTGTGATTAACTTGAATACGAACTATTAGTAATATGATCTATCTAGACATAATTTTACTTTTTTTAATTAGAAATTTTCCAGACAATGATTAAAAATAATTAAATTTATAGAACATAATAGGCATTATCAGATATCTCAAGAACCTTCATTGTTTACCATGCAAGTATAGTAGTTTCAACTATAGCACTATCAATTATTTTGCTTGTGTAGTTATCCTTTCAAAAGTGATCATTCTAAAATAATTGATGAATGTGTGATTACATACTTTTCAAAGTTTTTATATTTTAAATTGAGTAAAGTATCTAGTATCAGCGGCGGAGCCATCTTATGGCTAGGGTTCAACCGAAGCCCCTTCGACGGAAAATTATACTATTTATACATTGTTCAAATTATTTTTTATGTATATATATAGTTGATGTTGAACCTCCTCGACTAGTTCGTGTGATAGTTGATGTTGAACCCCCTCGACTAGTTCGTGTGATAGTTGATGTTCAACCCCCTCGACTAGTTTGTGTGCTTACTTCTTTCGATTTTGAACGCTTTTAGTGAAAATTTTGGCTCCGCCATTGTCTAGTATCCGCTCAAACTATGATCAAATTTGCTACGACACACTTCAATTTTACAGGGGTCCTATTACCCCTGAACTCAATTTTAGTATATTTTTATCACACTTTTTAGTTGATGTGATACCTTTTTAGCTGATGTAACACCTTTAACGTGGATCATATTTTTGTGTAATTAAGATGTCATGTCAGTACAAAAAGGATGTTAAAAATACATTAAAATTGAGTAGGAGGTAATAGAATTCATATAAAGTTAAAGTGTGTTGTAACAATTTTGGCCATAGTTCGCGGAGTACTGAATCCTTATCTCTTTTAAAATTGAATCTGGTCAAGATTTTCAAAATATTCACTTAAGAAAAACTTTTCCATAAGCGATCATCACCCACATTAATATATTCTATTGTCCTCATCCTTCAACACATCCCATTTTCATAAATCATGACCCTCACTTTCGTAGGCCATCGTAGCCCCAATCTCAACACCTTCCCCATCCCATCTCACCATAATTGCCCATGCTATATATAAACAAATTTAGAATAATTATTTTTACTTACATATCGATCATAAAATATAAGTAAGAAACTATTTTTTTTCCGGTGAGAAAACATTTTTCCTTAGGGTTCACAACTTTCAGATCGGTGTCATAGAAAGACATGAAACCCTAGAAGGCAAAAGGGTTAGAGAGAGAGAAAGTTACAATTAATGATGAATATACAAAATATCTTCGGTGTCTAGAAGTCTCCATATACACGTGTATATACAATATACAATGATAAAATGAAATAAAATGAAGAAACATTTCATGGGCCCGGGTCGTGTAATAAGATGGGCTTATTGTGTGGGCCTGGGTCAACACCCCCCTCAAGCTGGAGGGAGTTAAAACACCCAGCTTGCACAAACATGAGAGATGAGAAGGTCCAGGCAAAGGTACGGTCACAATATGAGCAACTTGGGCAGCAAATGAAACATGATGAAGAGAAACGACACCAGAAGGGAGGCAATTCCGTACATAATGGTAGTCAATCTCGATATGCTTCGTTATTTCATAAAACATTGGGTTTCGGGAAATGTAAAGAGTGGCTTGGCTGTCACAAAATATAGGAACAGGAGAGGAAATAGCTAAACCCATGACAGTGAACAAACGAGTGAGCCAAACAACCTCAGCAACAACCTTACGTAAATATCTGTATTCAGCTTCAGCTGAGGAAAGAGCAATGGTAGGTTGTTTCTTCCTTTTCCAAGAAATAGAGCAATCCCCAAAGAATATAGAAAAGCCAGTAACAAAACGTCTAGAAACAGGGCAAACAGCCCAATCAGAATCAGCATAGGCACATAGCTCAACCGAAGGAGAGGATGGCATGAAGATACCCTGATCAGGAGCATTCATAAGGTACCTCAAAACATGTAATCCAGGAAGCATATGAGGTGCACATGGATTATGTAAACACTGACTCAAATGTTGAACAACAAATGAGATATAAGGCCTGGTCTGCTGAAGAAAATTCAGTTTACCAACCAGGCGCCTGAAGGATGTGGGATCAGGCAAAGGAGCACCTATGTCAGGGGTCAACTTTAAAGTAGGATCCAGTGGAGAGGATACATGAGTGTAGTGTGAACAGTTGAATTCATTCAACAAATCAGTAGTATACTTACATTGGTTAATAAGAAACCATGAAGGATGAGAAGTAACCTATAATCCCAAAATAATGAACAGAACCCAAATCCCTAATCTTGAAGGAAAGATCAAGAAAATACTTAAGAGCAGACATCTCAGATAAATCAGAGCCAGCAAGCAAGATGTAATCCACATAAACCACAAGAATCACCAAAGAAGAACCAGTAGACTTGGTGAATAAGGAGTAGTCAATTTTACTGGCAATGTAGCCTCTGGATAACAAGGCATCCGACAGTTTTGAAAACCACTGCCTGGAAGCCTGTTTGAGGCCATAAAGGGATTTCCTGAGTTTGCAAACCATAGAAGTGGAAGAAGAAGAAGAAGAAGAAGGGACCTGAAGGCTAGGAGGGATCTTCATGAAAACATCCTCATAAAGATCACCATGCATGAAGAAAAGCATTGTTCACATCTAACTGAAAAATAGTCCAGTGATTCTTAGCAGGAATAGACAATAAACACTTCACAGTTGTCAGTTTGATTATGGGAAAGAAGGTTTCATGATAATCCACACATTCCTTCTGAGTGTCACCTCATATAACCAATCCGGCCTTGTATCTTTCAATAGGAACATCAGATCATTGTTTAATTTTGTACACCCACTTACAAGGGATAGCCTTCTTATGAAGAGGAAGAGGAACAATATCCCATGTATGGTTTGACTCAAGAGCTTTAAATTGTTGTTGCATGGCCTCTTGCCAAGCAGGATTAGAAACAGCCTGCTGGTAAAACTGAGGCTCATGCAAGTGCAAATCAACACTTGAAACCTTGGAGTTAACTTGAAGAGGAACATGAGCAGTGGAGAAAATGTAATCATGTAAGTGAGAAGGAGGTTGAACAAGTCTAAAACCCCTTCTAAGAGGAACTAGGGAAGGAATAGAGGTAGATGGAGTGGTCTCAGGTACACCTGTAAAAGCATCATTGACCAGATGTAGGACAGAAGGAGGAGAAGTGGTCTTAGGTACACCTGTAGAAACATCACGGAAGGTACACCTATAGAAACATCATTGACCACAGGGGAAGGATGGACTGAAGGAGAAAGAGGATCATCATACACAGGTGAAGAGGGAGGAAATATAGGTAAGACAGGGGTGGGGGGATAAGGAAAGATGAGTTCATGAAAAACATCCCTAGAATAAAAAATGGAAAATGAAGAAAGATTGAGCAACTTGTAACCCTTCTTACCACAAGGGTAACCTAGCAAAACACTTGGAATGGATCTTGGTTGAAACTTATCCCTACCAGGCTTAGGTGAAGCAGTATAGGATAAGCAACCAAAACTCCTTAAATGCTCATAGGAAGGAGGGAACCCATGTAACTTTTCAAAAGGTAAGATGTGGTTAAGAATAGTAGAGGGAAACCTATTGATAAGGTAAGTAGCTGTGAGAACACAATCACTCCAAAATTTTAGGGAAATATGAGACTGAAAAATCAAAGCCCTGGAAACTTTAAGAAAATGTTTGTGTTTCATTTCCACAACTCCATTTTGTTGAGGGGTTTGAGGAATAGTGGTCTGATGGAGGATACCATTTTCAGAAAAGAATAATTGGAGGTCTATACACTTTCCCAGCTCAAAAGCATTGTCAGATCTAAATTGTTGGACTAAGATCTTGAAATGAACTTTGACAGTATGGACAAATGATTTAATAACAGAAGCAGAACTACCCTTGGAGGATAATAAGTGAGTCCAGGTTATTCTAGTAAAATCATCAACCAGAGCTAAAAAATATCTAAAACCATCATATGTGGGTGTGTGGTAAGGACCCCATACATCAATGTGAAAAGTTGAAAAGGAGAGGAAGAATGGGTAGAGCTTAAAGAGAAGGAAAGTCTATGTTGTCTAGCTTTGGGACATACATGATCGTGAAAACCTTGAGAGTTAGAGAGTTTGTCAGACAAATAAGAAATGGACTTTATTCTTTGAAAAGGAAGATGGCCTAATCTTTGATGCCAAAACAAATCAGTTTTATTTATAGTGCAAGAGTGATTACAGTGAGACATGTCATTAGGAAGAGAACTAGTACAAGAAATAGGAAAGTAAGAGAGAAGATCCACATTAAAATAGTACAACCCATTCTCCGTTTTACCAATTTCCAACTGCCTCTTCTGAGAAAGGCTCTGCAACACACATTTGGATGTAGTAAAGATAGTAGTACAGTTAAGCTGAATAAGGAGCTTGTGGATGGAAACAAGATTAAATTGGAAAGAATGAACCAGGAGAATCAGGTGTGCGTAGTTCGTCCAGATTGCGGCAAACTCGATAATTTATAATATTATTTTTTTGTCTTTTATTGTGAAAGCAAATCTCGCACTTCATATGAATTTCGGAAAAGAATAGGTTTTACAGAACAATTTTCAACCTCTCTTACGCTAATGGATTCCAAAGCCGAACAACATTCAAAACAGCCTAACAGTTAATACAACTAGTGACACAGAAAATGAATAGTTAAAATAAGGTACTTTTAGACATTCAAATTTTTTTCAAGCCTCCGCTAAGTTAAAAATGCACGTTATGCAAATAAAGTGGAGCCTAATAGGGATAATTATGTCTAAGTTTCAGTTCTACTAGGTTTAACCTGGTGGAGTTAGGTTTCTAGACTGACTGTAAAACGAGCGGACAACTCGAGTCGGGCAGGGATAACTTTACCGGTAGCAGGGCTTTCTGGCCTCACTGTTGGTCCCTTTCCGTCATAAATCATGGGTGACTACAGAATCCTTTCCAGGAGCGTTGCCGCAACTCTGGTATCTCAAGATCGGGAGCGTATACCGCATCTCTAAGTATATAGTATCTCAGAAGACTCAGATGGGTGTGCGAGAGAAGACAGTTTATATTGCAATTCAAATAATATCAAAGCAGTTAAACATGTAGGCAAATAACACATTTAGGCCAACAATATGCAAAATCAAAATTAAATAAAGCCAAACAAGTCAATATAAAACTCGAATTCTGATTATATCCCCAATAGATTCACCATGTGTCACACCCCTATTTTTTACCGCATTCAATCCTGCTAGGGAGTTGGTTTCGAGAAAATGGGTTTTTCCAATTAAAATGACGTTTAGAATAGAGATTATTTTATTTACAGAGTCGCCACTTGGAATTGAGTTTGGGTGTTCCAAGTCACCTTATTGAATCCCTATTCAAAAGGAAATGACTCTTTATTTTTGGTTTGCGAACTAGAAATTCGGATAAGGAATTTTGTTGACCGGGGGGAAGGTGTTAGGCACCCCTCGAGTCCCGTGGTTCTAGCACGGTCGCTTTAATGACTTACGTCTGGCTTAAATTAATCTTTTAGATATATAAAACATTTTTTAGCCTAAAAGTTACTTACATCCTGCTTTTATTTATTGAGAATTTATTAAAAACTACCTTGATGTGTGGCTTACCGATAGTAGTACTTTTCGGCCTTACCACGAGTTTTGGTATATTTCTCGCGCCTTTGTGGCATTTATGAATCGTTCCCTTTTGCAAGTCTAGATAAGCACCTAATAGGTTTAAAATCTACCCAACCCCAGTTCAATCGGCTTCAAATGGTATATTAGATTTTATTGTGACGAATGGTCGGTAGCAGGGCTATCCAACTTCATCGTTAACCTTCTCTTGTACGTTAATTCTCTATACTTTTCAGATTTGAATTTAAAACTTAGAAAGAATAAAAAACTATCGCTAATATTTAAACTCAAAATTTATTTATTTTTTATGTTGTGTATGGCCTATTTTAAGGCATTTAATTCTTATGTCTTAAATGATTTATTAAAAAATTGAAAAAATCATTACAAAACGTCTTCTTTCTTCTTAAGTTGGTAATAACATCCAAACATTATTTCATGGACAGTAATCCTTCATCTTCATTAACTATAATTGCTCAAACTTTATTTCACTTCTAGCAACGGTAGGAAAAAATAAAAATAATAATGGCCAAACTTAAAAAGGTTTAAGCAGGCAAATATCAGTTTCAATGAAGATTTACACTAAAGGTTAATTCTTTTACATGCATAGAATGAAGGTAACAATGTTAAAGCACACAATTCACCATACTTGGGACCACCTGTTTTCTTGAACTTGAACCAAGGTTCAGTATTTCGTCATACTAATTAATATTAATTCTTAGCCGAAGGATCCACTAATCTTGACTTAAATAATCAACATCATATCGGAGGAAACTATAATTATGACTAGCGGAGAAAATGAACCCAAGATGATCACAACCATTTTTTGTCTCTTTTTTTTTTTCTAAAAACCAACCCAAATTAAATTAAGAAAAACAACTCCTCTATTGAACAATAATTTAATCGAAAAAGCCAACCATGTAGTTAATCCATTTACGTGTAGAGTTCAACCATAATCAATGATTTGGGTGGAAGGAAAGAATAATGAGAAAATTATTTCTGCATGGTTTGTAAATAATAAACCTAATAAAGCAATAGTTAAGCCAACCTTTCGCCTATAATGTCAAGCTATCACTGTGACGCAAATTTAGTTAGTCCACTTAAATGCATTCTTCAATATGAAAGGGAATATTATTGCCACACAAAATCTCCATCTAACAATGCACACTTGGCTCAATCTTTTTCTAATTTTTTTTTTATATCCTAACGTCTGTTCCTACCTCCTTCGAACACTCGACTTCTACTTGTTGTTTATTGGAGTAGTAATAATTAAAAGGTACTATGTAAAAGCCAACAATTGCAACACACTTGCATGTCCTCATCTACAATTGCCTACAGGTAACTAACTCATCGTACAAATAGTCTCATATGATATCAAAATTTCATCTAACATAATTTAATATTATAGCAACAATGTTGACAGATATGTACTCTTGACAACATTATTCAATGGAATCAAGTCTCATATAATCTGCAAGTCAAATTATACAACTGAAAATCAAGGATTACCTCTTGCGAAAATAAATTTCTAACAAAAGCAGTTGCAATCTTGTGATTCACAAAGTTAAAATATCAATTTTTCGAGCCACGAATTCAAACCGAAAATTCAAAAATGGAGACCTAGACTGAATTTTCGAAACTCAAAGAACTCTCTGCTCTCTTTCTTGTTTTTCAATGTTTTTTGTTGATCTCCCATCTTTTCTTTTCTCTAATTCTAGTTTTTCGAAACCTCTCTTCCATGTTGTCTTTCTCATTCCATCTTCTCCCTTGTTCTATAGTGTGTTGTGAATTAATATATAATAGTGCATGTATATAGTTATGTCGTGTGTGTGTGTCCCAGAAAAAGGTGGGACGTGGGAAAAGTTAGTGTGAGGGAGTTTAGGGAGTGGTCGGGTATGTGGGGGAGTAGTTTAGGGTTTCTTTTTTCTTTTTTTTATTATTTTAAAATTAATGTTTTAAATAAAAATAAACAAAAAGAAAAAAAGAAAATAAAATTTATCTAAATCCAATAAAATACAAGTTAAATAATTAGTTTTAAAACATGATTACGGAGTATTAATATCACTAGATTATTTATTAAAAGTTAAAAGAAGAAAACAAATATAGTTTAGCAAATTTATTTTTCCTAAAAATAAATAAATAAACAATAAAAGAACTTATTTTAAAAAAACGTGACTCTATTTTTGTAGTTTTCAAATTTTTAAAAAATATTTAGTAAAAATAAGATAAACTTAAAATATCTAATTTAGATCCTAAAAAAAAAAATCAAACACTTAAAAGAAAGGAAAAAAAAACACTTAGATTTGGTAAAAAATTAGGTGTTTACAACTAGTAATGCTAATTATACCGAAGATGCTAAAGTTTTTCAGACTATGAAACTTAAATGCTACTCCCTCCGTCTCATTTTATCCGTTCCAAATTGGCTAAGTTGATGTCCCATTTTACTTGTCCCATTTTACTTATCAAGATAAGACAAACTTTTCTTTCCATGTTTTACCCTTTGCGTTAATTACTTTTTCTTTAAATTAAAATGTAAACATCATTTAATAGGGGTACTTTGGAAAGCTAGCCATGTTATTTATTATTTTTCTTAATTGTTGTGACATCCCAATTTGGGACAATTAAAAGGGGACGGAGGGAGTAAAAACAAAAGCATGAAAGAAGGGGTTTTTGAGTTTGCAATTAGAAAATTTAGTTAAACAGAAAACATTTTTCACTGTGCTAATTGTTGCTCTTATTATTTCCAATTGTTAGTTGCCACATACAACTCCAATGGAAGGTTTTGGTCTGTTTTTTCTCCATTTTTTGTGTACCTAACCCCGACATTAGATCAGTCAATATACTCTATTAAATCAGTTACTATACCCCATTAGCTAATGAATTTAAAGAAGTATATTAATTGATGATTAAACAGCAGAGAATTTAAAAGGATTGAGTTGTGATTAACTTGAATACGAACTATTAGTAATATGATCTATCTAGACATAATTTTACTTTTTTTTATTAGAAATTTTCCAGACAATGATTAAAAATAATTAAATTTATAGAACATAATAGGCATTATCAGATATCTCAAGAACCTTCATTGTTTACCATGCAAGTATAGTAGTTTCAACTATAGCACTATCAATTATTTTGCTTGTGTAATTATCCTTTCAAAAGTGATCTTTCTAAAATAATTGGTGAATGTGTGATTACATACTTTTCAAAGTTTTTATATTTTAAAATGAGTAAAGTATCTACTATCAGCGGCGGAGCCATCTTATGGCTAGCGATTCAACCGAACCCCCTTCGACGAAAAATTATACTATTTATACATTGTTCAAATTATTTTTTATGTATATATATAGTTGATGTTGAACCTCCTCGACTAGTTCGTGTGATAGTTGATGTTCAACCCCCTCTACTAGTCCGTGTGATAGTTGATGTTCAACCCCCTCGACTAGTTTGTGTGCTTACTTCTTTCGATTTTGAACGCTTTTAGTGAAAATTCTGGCTCCGCCACTGTCTAGTATCCCCTCAAACTATGATCAAATTTGCTACGACACACTTCAATTTCACAGGGGTCTTATTACCCCCTGAACTCAATTTTAGTATATTTTTATCACCCGTTTTAGTTGATGTGGCACCTTTTTAACTGATGTAACATCTTTAACGTGGACTCCATTTTTGTGTAATTAAGATGTCATGTCAGTACAAAAAGAATGATAAAAATACACTAAAATTGAGTAGGAGGTAATAGAATTCATGTGAAGTTGAAGTGTGTTGTAACAACTTTGACCATAATTCGCGGAATATTGAATCCTTATCTCTTTTAAAATTGAATCTGGTCAAGATTTTCAAAATATTCACTTAAGAAAAACTTTTTCATAAGCGATCATCACCCACATTAATATATTCTATTGTCCTCATCCTTCAACACATCCCATTTTCATAAATCATCACCCTCTCCTTCGTAGGCCATCGTAGCCCCAATCTTATCACCTACCCCATCCCATCTCACCATAATTGCCCATGCTATATATAAACAAATTTAGAATAATTATTTTTACTTACATATCGATCATAAAATATAAGTAAGAAACTATTTTTTTTCCTGAGAGAAAACATTTTTCCTTTGTACCAAACACATGCCCTCCGTGTTAGGGTTCACAACTTTCAGATCGGTGCCATAGAAAGACATGAAACCCTAGAAAGCAAAAGGGTGAGAGAGAGAGAAAATTACAATTGATGAAGAATATACAAAATATCTTTTGTATCTAGAAGTCTTCATATACACGTGTATATACAATATACAATGATAAAATGTGATAAAATGAAGAAACATTTCATTGGACAGGCTCGTGTAATAAGATGGGGTTGTTGTGTGGGCCTGGGTAAGCACCCCCCTCAAGCTGGAGGGAGTTCAAACACCCAGCTTGCGCAAACATGAGAGATGAGAAGGTCCAGGCAAAGGTTTGGTCATAATATCAGCAACTTGGGCAGCAGATGAAACATGATGAAGAGAAACGGCACCAGAAGTGAGGCAATTTCGTACATAATGGTAGTCAATCTCGATATGCTTCGTTCTTTAATAAAACACTGGGTTTCGGGCAATGTAAAGAGTGGCTTGACTGTCAGAAAATATAGGAACAGGAGAGGAAATAGCTAAACCCATGTCAGTGAACAAACGAGTGAGCCAAACAACCTCAGCAACAACCTTACGTAAAACTCTGTATTCAGTTTGAGCTGAGGAAAGAGCATTGGTAGGTTGTTTCTTGATTTTCCAAGAAATAGAGCAATCCCCAAAGAATATAGAAAAGCCAGTAACAGAACGTCTAGAAACAGGGCAAGCAGCCCAATCAGAATCAGCATAGGCACATAGCTCAATCGAAGGAGAGGATGGCATGAAGATACCCTGATCAGGAGCATTCATTAGGTACCTCAAAACATGTAATCCAGTAAGCATGTGAGGTGCACATGGATTGTGTAAAAATTGACTCAAATGTTGAACAACAAATGAGATATAAGGCCTGGTCTGCTGAAGAAAATTCAGTTTACCAACCAGGCGCCTAAAGGATGTGGGATCAGGCAAAGGAGCATCTATGTCTGGGGTCAACTTTAAAGTAGGATCCAGTGGAGAGGATACAAGAATGTAGTGTGAACAGTTGAATTCATTCAACAAATCAGTAGTATACTTACATTGGTTAATAAGAAACCCTGAAGGATGAGAAGTAACCTATAATCCCAAAATAATGAACAAAACCCAAATCCTTAATCTTGAAGGAAAGATCAAGAAAATACTTAAGAGCAGATATCTCAGATAAATCAGATCCAGCAAGCAAGATGTAGTCCACATAAACCACAAGAATCACCAAAGATGAACCAGTAGACTTGGTGAATAAGGAGTAGTCAATTTTACTGGCAATGTAGCCTCTGGATAACAAGGCATCAGACAGTTTTAAAAACCACTGCCTGGAAGCCTGTTTGAGGCCATAAAGGGATTTTCTGAGTTTGCAAACCATAGAAGTGGAAGAAGAAGGGACCTGAAGGCCAGGTGGGATCTTCATGAAAACATCCTCATGAAGATCACCATGCATGAAGAAAAGCATTGTTCACATCTAACTGAAAAATAGTCCAGTGATTCTTAGCAGCAAGAGACAATAAATACTTCACAGTGGCCAGTTTGACCATGGGAAAGAAGGTTTCATGATAATCCACACCTTCCTTCTGAGTGTCACCTCTTATAACCAATCTGGCCTTGTATCTTTCAATAGTACCATCAGATCATTGTTTAATTTCGTAAACCCACTTACAAGGGATAGCCTTCTTATGAAGGTGAAGAGGAACAATATCCCAGTTATCGTTTGACTCAAGAGCTTTAAATTGTTGTTGCATGGCCTCTTGCCAAGCAGGATTAGAAACAGCCTGCTGGCAAAACTGAGGCTCATGCAAGTGTAAATCAACACTTGAAACCTCAGAGTTAACTTGAAGAGGAACATGAGCAGTGTAGAAAATGTAATCATGTAAGTAAGAAGGAGGTTGAACAAGTCTAGAACTCCTTCTGAGAGGAACTAGGGAAGGAATAGAGGTGGATGGAGTGGTCTCAGGTACACCTGTAGAAGCATCATTGACCAGATGTAGGACAGAAGAAGGAGAGGTGGTCTTAGGTACACCTGTAGAAACATCATTGACCACAGGGGAAGGATGGACTGAAGAAGAAAGAGGATCATCATACACATGTGAAGAGGGAGGAAATGTAGGTAAGACAGGGGTGGAGGGATAAGGAAAGATGAGTTCATGAAAAACATCCCTAGAATAAAAAATGGAAAATGAAGAAAGATTGAGCAACTTGTAACCCTTCTTACAGCAAGGGTAACTTAGCAAAACACTTAGAATGGATCTTGGTTGAAACTTATTCCTACGAGGCTTAGGTGAAGCAGCATAGGATAAGCAACCAAAACTCCTTAAATTCTCATAGGAAGGAGGGAACCCATGTAACTTTTCAAAAAGTGAGATGTGGTTAAGAACAGTAGAGGGGAACCTATTGATAAGGTAAGTAGTTGTGAGAACACAATCACCCCAAAATTTTAGGGAAAGATGAGACTGAAAAAGCAAAGCCCTGGAAACTTTAAGAAGATGTTTGTGTTTCCTTTCCACAACTCCATTTTGTTGAGGGTTTTGAGGAATAATGGTCTGATGGAGGATACCATTTTCAGAAATGAATAATTGAAGGTCTTTACACTTTTCCAGCTCAAAAGCATTGTCAGATCTAAATTGTTGGACTGAGATCTTGAAATGAACTTTGACCATATGGACAAATGATTTAATACCAGAAGCATAACTACCCTTGGAGGATAATAAGTGAGTCCAGGTTATTCTAGTAAAATCATCAACCAGAGTTAAAAAATATCTAAAACTATCATATGTGGTAGTGTGGTAAGGACCTCATACATTAATGTGAATAAGTTGAAAAGGAGAGGAAGAATGTGTAGAGCTTAAAGAGAAGAAAAGTCTATGTTGTCTAGCTTTTGGACATACATCATAGTGAAAACCTTGAGAGTTAGAGAGTTTGTCAGACAAATAAGGAATGGACTTTATTCTTTGAAAAGGAAGATGGCCTAATCTTTGATGCCAAAACAAATCAGTTTTATTTATAGTGCAAGAGTGATTACAGTGAGACATGTCATTACGAAGAGAGCTAGTACAAGAAATAGGAAAGTAAGAGAGAAGATCCACATTAAAATAGTACAACCCATTCTCAATTTTACCAATTTCCAACTGCCTTTTCTGAGAAAGGCTCTGCAACACACATTTGGATGCAGTAAAGATAGCAGTACAGTTAAGATGAATAAGGAGCTTGTGGATGAAAATAAGATTAAATTGGAAAGAAAGAACCAAGAGAATCAGGTGTGCGTAGTTCGTCTAGATTGCGGCAAACTCGATAATTTATAATATTATTTTTTTGTCTTTTATTGTGAAAGCAAATCTCGCACTTCATATGAATTTCGAAAAAGGATAGGTTTTAGAGAAAAAATTTCAACCTCTCTTACGCTAATGGATTTCAAAGACGAACAACATTCTAAACGGCCTAACAGTTAATACAACTAGTCACACATAAATGAATAGTTAAAATAAGGTACTTTTAGACATTCAAATCTTTGTCAAGCCTTCGCTAAGTTAAAAATGCACATATGCAAATAAAGTGGAACCTAATAGGGATAATCATGTCTAAGTTTCAGTTCTACTAGATTCAACCTGGTGGAGTTAGGTATCTAGACTGACTGTAAAACGAGCGGACAACTCGAGTCGGGCAGGGACAGCTTTACCAGTAGCAGGGCATTCCGGCCTCACTGTTGGTCCCTTTCCGTCATAAATCATGGGTGACTACAGAATTCTTTCCAGGAGCGTTGCCTCTATTCGGGTATCTCAAGCTCGGGAGCGTATACCGCATCTCCGAGTATAAAGAATCTCAGAAGACTCAAATGGGTGTGCGAGAGAAGATAGTTTATATTGCAATTCAAATAATATCAAAACACTTAAACATGTAGGCAAATAACACATTTAAGCCAACAATATGCAAAATCAAAATTAAATAAAGCCAAACAAGTCAATATAAAGCTCGAATTCTGATTATATTCCCAGCAGATTCGCCATCTGTCACACCCTTATTTTTTACCGCATTCAATCTTGCTAGGGAGTTGGTTTCGAGAAAATGAGTTTTCCCAATTAAAATGACGTTTTGAATAGAGATTATTTTATTTACAGAGTCGCCACTTGGAATTGAGTTTGGGTGTTCCAAGTCACCTTATTGAGTCCCTATTCAAAAGGAAATGACTCTTTATTTTTGGTTTGCGAACTAGAAATTCGGATAAGGAATTTTGTTGATCGAGGGGAAGGTGTTAGGCACCCCTCGAGTCCCGTGGTTCTAGCACGGTCGCTTTAATGACTTACGTCAGGCTTAAATTAATCTTTTAGATATATAAAATATTTTAGCCTAAAAGTTACTTACATCCTGCTTTTATTTATTGAGAATTTATTAAAAACTGCCTTGATGAGTGGCTTACCGATAGTAGTACTTTTCGGCCTTACCACGAGTTTTGGTATATTTCTCGCGCCTTTGTGGCGTTTATGAATCGTCCCCTTTTGCAAGTCTAGATAAGCACCTAATAGGTTTAAAATCTACCCAACCCCAGTTCAAGCGGCTTCAAATGGTATATTAGATTTTATTGTAACGAATGGTCGGTAGCAGGATTTCCAACTTCATCGTTAACCTTCTTTTGTACGTTAATTCTCTATACTTTTCAGATTTGAATTTAAAACTTAGAAAGAAAAAAAAAACTATCGCTAATATTTAAACTTAAAATTTATTTATTTATTATGTTGTGTATGGCCTATTTTAAGGCATTTAATTCTTATGTCTTAAATGATTTATTAAAAAATTGAAAAAATCATTACAAAACGTCTTCTTTCTTCTTAAGTTGATAATAACATCCAAACATTACTTCATGGACAGTAATCCTTCATCTTCATTAACTAAAATTGCTCAAACTTTATTTCACTTCTAGCAAAGGTAGGGCAAAATAAAAATAATAATGGCCAAAGTTAAAAAGGTTTAAGCATGCAAATATCAGTTTCAATGAAGATTTACACTGAATGTTAATTATTTTACATGCATAGAATGAAGGTAACAATGTTAAAGCGCACAATTTACCATACTTGGGACCACCTGTTTTCTTGAACTTGAACCAAGGTTCAGTATTTCGTCATACTAATTAATATTAATTCTTAGCCGAAGGATCCACTAATCTTGGATTAAATAATCAACATCATATCGGAGGAAACTATAATTATGACTGGCGGAGAAAATAAACTCAAGATGATCACAACCATTTTTTGTCTCTTTTTTTTTTTCTAAAAACCAACCCAAATTAAATTAAGAAAAACAACTCCTCTATTGAACAATAATTTAATCGAAAAGGCCAACCATGTAGTTAATCCATTTACGTGTAGAGGCCAACCATAACCAATGATTTGAGTGAAAGGAAAGAATAATGAGAAAATTATGTCTGCATGGTTTGTAAATAATAAACCTAATAAAGCAATAGTTAAGCCAACCTTTCGCCTATAATGTCAAGCTATCACTGTGACGCAAATTTAGTTAGTCCACTTAAATGCATTCTTCAACATGAAAGGGATTATTATTACCACACAAAATCTCCATCCAACAATGCACACTTGGCTCAATCTTTTTCTAATTTTTTTTTATGTCCTAACGTCTGTTCCTACCTCCTTCGAACACTCGACTTCTACTTGTTGTTTATTGGAGTAGTAATAATTAAAAGGTACTATGTAAAAGCCAACAATTGCAACACACTTGCATGTCCTCATCTACAATTGCCTACAGGTAACCAACTCATCGTACAAATAGTCTCATATGATATCAAAATTTCATCAAATATAATTTAATATTATAGCAGCAATGTTGACAGATATGTACTCTTGACAACATTATTTAATGGAATCAAGTCTCATATAATCTGCAAGTCAAATTATACAATTGAAAATCGAGGATTACCTCTTGCGAAAATAAATTTCTAACAAAAGCAGTTGTAATCTTGTGATTCACAAAGTTAAAATAGGAATTTTTCGAGCCACGAATTCAAATCGAAAATTCAAAAATGGAGACCTGAACTGAATTTTCGAAACTCAAAGAAGTCTCTGCTCTCTTTCTTGTTTTTCAATGTTTTTTGTTGATCTCCCTTCTTTTCTTTTCTCTAATTCTAGTTTTTCTAAACCTCTCTTCCGTGTTGTCTTTCTCATTCCATCTTCTCCCTTGTTCTATAGTGTATTGTGAGTTAATATATAATAGTGCATGTATGTAGTTGTGTCGTGTGTGTGTTCCAGAAAAAGGTGGGACATGGGAAAAGTTAGTGTGAGGGAGTTTAGTGAGTGGTTTTGAGGGAGTGGCCGGGTATGTGGGGAGTAGTTTAGGGTTTCTTTTTTCTTTTTTTTATTATTTTAAAATTAATGTTTTAAATAAAAATAAACAAAAAGAAAAAAAGAAAATAAAATTTATCTAAATTCAATAAAATACAAGTTAAATAATGAGTTTTAAAACATGATTACGGAGTATTAATATCACTAGATTATTTATTAAAAGTTAAAAGAAGAAAACAAATATAGTTTAGCAAATTTATTTTTCCTAAAAATAAATAAATAAACAATAAAAGAACTTATTTTAAAAAAACGTGACTCTATTTTTGTAGTTTTCAAATTTTTAAAAAATATTTAGTAAAAATAAGATAAACTTAAAATATCTAATTTAGATCCTAAAAAAAAAAATCGAACACTTAAAAGAAAAGAAAAAAAAACACTTAGATTTGGTAAAAAATTAGGTGTTTACAACTAGTAATGCTAATTATACCGAAGATGCTAAAGTTTTTCAGACTATGAAACTTAAATGCTACTCCCTCCGTCCCATTTTATCCGTCCCAAATTGGCTAAGTTGATGTCCCATTTTACTTGTCCCATTTTACTTATCAAGATAAGACAAACTTTTCTTTCCATGTTTTACCCTTTGCGTTAATTACTTTTTCTTTAAATTAAAATGTAAACATCATTTAATAGGGGTACTTTGGAAAGCTAGCCATGTTATTTATTATTTTTCTTAATTGTTGTGATATCCCAATTTGGGACAAGTAAAATGGGACGGAGGGAGTAAAAACAAAAGCATGAAAGAAGGGGTTTTTGAGTTTGCAATTAGAAAATTTAGTTAAACAGAAAACATTTTTCACTGTGCTATTTGTTGCTCTTATTATTTCCAATTGTTAGTTGCCACATACAACTCCAATGGAAGGTTTTGGTCTGTTTTTTCTCCATTTTTTTGGTACCTAACCCCGACATTAGATCAGTCAATATACTCTATTAAATCAGTTACTATACCCCATTAGCTAATGAATTTAAAGAAGTATATTAATTGAAGTTGAAACAACAGAGAATTTAAAAGGATTGAGTTGTGATTAACTTGAATACGAACTATTAGTAATATGATCTATCTAGACATAATTTTACTTTTTTTAATTAGAAATTTTCCAGACAATGATTAAAAATAATTAAATTTATAGAACATAATAGGCATTATCAGATATCTCAAGAACCTTCATTGTTTACCATGCAAGTATAGTAGTTTCAACTATAGCACTATCAATTATTTTGCTTGTGTAGTTATCCTTTCAAAAGTGATCTTTCTAAAATAATTCATGAATGTGTGATTACATACTTTTCAAAGTTTTTATATTTTAAAATGAGTAAAGTATCTAGTATCAGCGGCGGAGCCACCTTATGGTTAGGGGTTCAACCGAATCCCATTCGACGGAAAATTATACTATTTATACATTATTCAAATTATTTTTTATGTATATATATAGTTGATGTTGAACCCCCTCGACTAGTTCGTGTGATAGTTGATGTTCAACCCCCTCGACTAGTTTGTGTGCTTACTTCTTTCGATTTTGAACGCTTTTAGTGAAAATTTTGGCTCCGCCATTGTCTAGTATCCGCTCAAACTATGATCAAATTTGCTACGACACACTTCAATTTTACAGGGGTCCTATTACCCCTGAACTCAATTTTAGTATATTTTTATCACACTTTTTAGTTGATGTGATACCTTTTTAGCTGATGTAACACCTTTAACGTGGATCGTATTTTTGTGTAATTAAGATGTCATGTCAGTACAAAAAGGATGTTAAAAATACATTAAAATTGAGTAGGAGGTAATAGAATTCATATAAAGTTAAAGTGTGTTGTAACAATTTTGGCCATAGTTCGCGGAGTACTGAATCCTTATCTCTTTTAAAATTGAATCTGGTCAAGATTTTCAAAATATTCACTTAAAGAAAAACTTTTCCATAAGCTATCATCACCCACATTAATATATTCTATTGTCCTCATCCTTCAACACATCCCATTTTCATAAATCATGACCCTCACCTTCGTAGGCCATCGTAGCCCCAATCTCATCACCTACCCCATCCCATCTCACCATAACTGCCCATGCTATATATAAACAAATTTAGAATAATTATTTTTACTTACATATCGATCATAAAATATAAGTAAGAAACTATTTTTTTTCCTGAGAGAACATTTTTCCTTTGTACCAAACACATGCCCTCCGTGTTAGGGTTCACAACTTTCAGATCGATGCCATAGAAAGACATGAAACCCTAGAAGGCAAAAGGGTTAGAGAGAGAGAGAAAATTACAATTGATGATGAATATACAAAATATCTTCTGTGTCTAGAAGTCTCCATATACATGTATATATACAATATACAATGATAAAATGAAATAAAATGAAGAATCATTTCATGGGCCCGGGTCGTGTAATAAGATGGGTTTGTTATGTGGGTCTGGGTCAACACCCCCCTCAAGCTGGAGGGAGTTAAAACACCCAGCTTGCGCAAACATGAGAGATGAGAAGGTCCAGGCAAAGGTTTGGTCATAATATCAGCAACTTGGGCAGCAGATGAAACATGATGAAGAGAAACAGCACCAGAAGTGAGGCAATCCCGTACATAATGGCAGTCAATCTCGATATGCTTCGTTCTTTCATGAAACACTGAGTTTCGGGCAATGTAAAGAGTGGCTTGGCTGTCACAAAATATAGGAACAGGAGAGGAAATAGCTAAACCTATGTCAGTGAACAAACGAGTGAGACAAACAACCTTAGAAACAACCTTACATAAAGCTCTATATTCAGCTTCAGCTGAGGAAAGAGCAATGGTAGGTTGTTTCTTCCTTTTCCAAGAAATAGAGCAATCCCCAAAGAATATAGAAAAGCCAGTAACAGAACGTCTAGAAACAGGGCAAGCAGCCCAATCAGAATCAGCATAGGCACATAGCTCAACCGAAGGAGAAGATGGCATGAAGATACCCTGATCAGGAGCATTCATAAGGTACCTCAAAACATGTAATCCAGGAAGCATGTGAGGTGCACATGGATTGTGTAAAAATTGACTTAAATGCTGAACAGCAAATGAGATATCAAGCCTGGTCTGCTGAAGAAAATTCAGTTTACCAACCAGGCACCTGAAGGATGTGGGATCAGGCAAAGGAGCACCTATGTCAGGGGTCAACTTTAAAGTAAGATCCAGTGGAGAGGATACAGGAGTGTAGTGTGAACAGTTGAATTCATTCAATAAATCAGTAGTATACTTTCATTCAATAAATCAGTTGTATACTTACATTGGTTAATAAGAAACCCTGAAGAATGAGAAGTAACCTCTAATCCCAAAATAGTGAACAGAACCCAAATCCTTAATCTTGAAGGAAAGATCAAGAAAAGACTTAAGAGCAGACATCTCAGATAAATTAGAGCCTGCAAGCAAGATGTCATCCACATAAACCACAAGAATCACCAAAGATGAACCAGTAGACTTGGTGAATAAGGAGTAGTCATTTTTACTGGCAATGTAGCCTCTGGATAACAAGGCATCAGACAGTTTTGAAAACCACTGCCTGGAAACCTGATTGAGGCCATAAAGCCTCTTGCCAAGCAGGATTAGAAACAGCCTGCTAGTAAAACTAAGGCTCATGCAAGTGCAAATCAACACTTGAAACCTTGGAGTTAACTTGAAGAGGAACATGAGCAGTGGAGCAAATGTAATCATGTAAGTGAGAAGGAGGTTAAATAAGCTTAGAACTCCTTCTGAGAGGAACTAGGGAAGGAATAGAGGTGGATGGAGTGGTCTTAGGTACACCTGTAGAAGCATCATTGACCGGATGTGGGACAGAAGAAGGAGAGATGGTCTTAGGTACACCTGTAGAAACGTCATTGACCACATGGGAAGGATGGACTGAAGGAGAAAGAGGATCATCATACACGGGTGAAGAGGGAGAAAATGTAGGTAAGACAAGGGTAGGGGGATAAAGAAAGATGAGTTCATGAAAAACATCCCTAGAATAAAAAATAGAAAATGAAGAAAGATTGAGCAACTTGTAACCCTTCTTACCACAAGGGTAACCTAGAAAAACACTTGGAATGGATCTTGGTTGAAACTTATCCCTACCAGGCTTAGGTGAAGCAGCATAGGAGAAGTAACCAAAACTCCTTAAATGCTCATAGGAAGGAGGGAACCCATGTAACTTTTCAAAAGGTGAGATGTGGTTAAGAACAATATAGGGGAACCTATTGATAAGGTAAGTAGCTGTGAGAACACAATCACCCCAAAATTTTAGGGAAAAATGAGACTGAAAAAGCAAAGCCCTGGAAACTTTAAGAAGATGTTTCTGTTTCCTTTCCACAACTCTATTTTGTTGAGGGGTGTGAGGAATAGTGGTCTGATGGAGGATACCATTTTCAGAAAAGAATAATTGGAGGTCTTTACACTTTCCCAGATCAAAAGCATTGTCAGATCTAAATTGTTGGATTGAGATCTTGAAATAAACTTTGACCATATGGACAAATGATTTAATAACAGAAGCAGAACTACCCTTGGAAGATAAGAAGTGAGTCCAGGTTATTCTAGTAAAATCATCAACCAGAGTTAAAAAATATCTAAAACCATTATATGTGGGAGTGTGGTAAGGACCCCATACATCAATGTGAACAAGTTAAAAAGGTGAGGGAGAATGGGTAAAACTTAAAGAGAAGGGAAGTCTATGATGTCTAGATTTGGGACATACATCATAGTGAAAACCTTGAGAGTTAGAGAGTTTGTCAGACAAATAAGGAATGGACTTCATTCTTTGAAAAGGAAGATGGCCTAATCTTTGATGCCAAAACAAATCAGTTTTATTTATAGTGCAAGAGTGATTACAGTGAGACATGTCATTAGGAAAAGAGCTAGTACAAGAAATAGGAAAGTAAGAGGGAAGATCCACATTAAAATAGTACAACCCATTCTCAGTTTTACCAATTTCCAACTGTCTCTTCTGAGAAAGGCTCTGCAACACACATTTGGATGCAGTAAAGATAGCAGTACAGTAAAGCTGAATAAGGAGCTTGTGGATGGAAATAATATTAAATTGGAAAGAAAGAACCAGGAGAACATCATGTAAGATAATGCCTGGCTGGAGCTGTAAATACCCAGTAGACAAGACCTTAACTCTGTATCCATTTGGTAAGGAAATCAAAAGGGGAATGGGAAGAAGGAGTAGATTAAAAAGAAGATCCTTGTGGGGAGTCATATGATTAGTATCTCCAGAATCAAGTATCCAAGGATTAGTGCCTAGTAAAGATACAGCACATGCATGAAATGCAGTAGAGGTGACAGCAGGGTAATTTAACACACCTGCAAAATGAGCATAACCAGATTTTTTGGTCCTAGGAGGAGCAGAATCAACAGTCACTGAGGAACTATGGTGAAGTTGTTGAAGATGCAGATAGTGCTGGAACTGATCTTTGGACAACTTATAATCACCATCATTAAGAGAAAGGAAAGATGTTGTGGCATCAGCAAGAGTGACATCATTTTGCACACAGGCTAAAATTTTCTTCATTTTTGTAAATTTGAAATCTGAGGGATAACCATGCAGTTTATAGCATTTATCAATAGTGTGCCCTGACTTTTTGCAATACTTGCAAGATAGTGAAGTCATAGGGCTGGAGGTGGAGAACCTCTTAGCATCAGAGAAATAGGGTCCTGAAGTAGGAGGTGGATTTCCTCTTTTGGGATCAGAAGATGGAGAGACATAGAGACCTCTCCTAGCATCATTGTGGACTTTCTGAGGATAGCCTCTCCCATATGAAGTAGTAGATGCATTGAAAGAAGCAGATTCACTAGAGAAACTAGGAATGAGAGCAGAAGTTTCATTTTATTTCTCAACATATTGAAGCATGGAGTAAGAACTACTAAGGGAAGGGAGGTTAGGCATCATAAGCATATTTCTTCTGCAGACGGAGTATTCGTCATTAAGTCCACTCAAAAATTGAAATAACTTTTGCTGCTCTATAAATTTTCCTAAGGCACCACACGTACACACAGGACCAGCATAAGAAGTGCGTAATTCATCCCATAAACTGCGCATACGTGTGAAATAAGAAGCTATACTTGTGGAACCTTAAACAGTGGAGTTAATCTCCTTCTGAATCTGTATATATTTGGTCTCATTGGATTGACCAAATCGTTCGTTTATATCAGCCCAAATCTCATTTGCAGTGTCAAAACTCATGACACTGGAGGCCAATTCATGAGAGAGAGAATTAATAATCCAGGCAACAACCATGTTATTGCATCTCTCGTAAAAAGGGAAAAAGGGAGAATTGGACAATGGAATAGGGATAGTACCAGTGACTAACCCTAACTTATTTTTAGCAAAGCGAGCAGTGAGCATGTTTTTCCTGCATATAATAAACCCAGTACCATCAAATGGAGGAGAAACTAATCGAGAACTAGGGTTATCAGACGGGTGTAGATAAAAAGGGTGAGTAGGAGAAACGGTAAACTCCTCAAACCCTCCAACAGTGGTACTATTATTAGAAGACATAACGATGCTCTGCTAGAAACACACCTATAGGTCAAGCAACATTCGAGAAACACAACCATATCGATAGAATTATCAATCAAGCAATCATACAATATACGCAACAGAGAAGTATAAGCAACAGAGATACCGTCCTTTTCATAGCCTGAAGAAGCAAGGTCTTCGAATCCAACGATGAAAGCAACAAATTTATCGAAAACCCTAAAAATCGATGAAAAAATGAACAATCGACGAAAAATTTCTCCGACGAAAACCTTCATGGGTGCTATCGGAAGATAGATCGGGATGAGAGGATCTCAGATCCCTGCTTTGATACCATGTTAGGGTTCACAACTTTCAGATCGGTGCCATAGAAAGACATGAAACCCTAAAAGGCAAAAGGGTTAGAGAGAGAGTGAAAATTACAATTGATGATGAATATACAAAATATTTTTTGTGTCTAAAAGTCTCCATATACACGTGTATATACAATATATAATGATAAAATAAAATAAAATAAAGAAACATTTCATAGGTCCGGATCGTGTAATAAGATGGGCTTGTTGTGTGGGCCTGGGTCAACACTCAGACCTAAGTGTTTCTCTTTCTGGCATACATTAAAAATGTAGTTCTTTTAATTTCAAGATTCACTTGGCATTATGACAGTAAGATCAGTGTTTTCCCATTTATCAAAAATCAGACAAAAATTGTACTGTTTGAAAATCTTAGATGTTCCCCAAAAGGCAATTAGCGACATTTTCAAAGAAAAAGTCCACAAACGCACAAAAGCTGAGGAAAAAGATAGGGACATCAAATTAATAACAGCTGTTTGATTTTTTTAGTGAATATGTTTTTGACTTTTTGTCCAAGTGAAAAAGTAAATGAATTATGTCACCTTGATCATGGATTACACGTGAGAATATTAATTTACATTATTTTTCTTACTTGGATTTTTTATCCCTCGTATATTATTGTATTATATCACGTTTGTCGTCTACTCTTTCATGGAAAAGAATCTTTCATTGACGTTAAGAGTGGAAATAAATAATTATTCTCTTTGTATATTCACTTTTGAAAGTTACTTTTAACTTATTTTTTAAAATTAAGTTGCGTTATGTGGGTTTAATACTTAATATTTAAAATTTAGATATTTTGATTTTATTAATTCAAAAAGTTACTTAATCTTCAACGTCTAAAACCCATAATCTTATCCGAAAATCCAACAGATTCTATGAAAACTTTGGTTTGTTCACTCGATTATAAATAAAAGATTAGTAAACCATCAAGAGAAATATATCAACA
Organism: Capsicum pubescens; assembly: GCA_030864215.1. Classification (NCBI taxonomy): domain Eukaryota; kingdom Viridiplantae; phylum Streptophyta; class Magnoliopsida; order Solanales; family Solanaceae; genus Capsicum; species Capsicum pubescens. Next base: position 347,480,304 of record CM061544.1, on the reverse strand, counting down.
AAAATAAAAAGACGTGTCATATTGTGCTTAAGAAAACAATGGATGACTTCGAATTTGATTTTGATCAATTAGATCAACTATTAAACTTTCTTTCTCCTCCTACTCTTCAAGAGAAAAATTCATCAATTTCATTACAAACACAAAGTTGTAATGATATTGATAGTCATCAAAAGAATAAATCAATTACCACCACCATCACCACCACTACTATATTCGATGATGATCAATTATTGAACTTTCTTTCTTCTCCTCCTCCTTCTCCTCGTCCTCCTCTGACTAGTACTCTTCAAAAGGAAGATGATTCATCAATATCATTACAAACACAAAGCTTGAATGATCTTGATAGTCATCAAAAGAATGAACCAATTATCACCACCACAACCACTACTATATTCGATGATGATCAGTTATTGAACTTTCTTTCTTCTCCTCCGCCTTCTCCTCCCCCTCCTCTGACAAGTACTCTTCAAAGGAAAGATGATTCGTCAATATCATTTCAAACTCAAAGCTCAAATGATCTTGATAGTCATCAAAAGGATGAACCAATTAGCACCACCACTACTATTGTCGATGATTATCAAGTTCAAGATCCCATGAAAGAGAAAGAGGTGGAAGGGAAAAAGAAGAAGAAAAAGAAGAATATCTTACGAAGAGATGTTGAAAGGCAAAGAAGGCGCGATATGGCTAAGCTTTATCAGCGTTTGCGCCTTCTTATTCCTTCCAAATATCTCATGGTTAGTATGACAAACATTTAGATTGAGACGAGTGTGTTTGATATGAGGGAAGTCATTTTTCATGTGAAATTATTTCCACTATTGGTAAAAAAAAAAAAAAAAAAAACTGTAAAAATGTTTTTGATATTTGATGATGAATGTTTAGCAATCAAACACCAAATTCCTAAAATATAATTCTTTCTCATATCGAATAGATTTAGATCTATATTGTAAGCTTGTTATGCATATGATGTTCCTAGTCAATCAGAAATGTTAAGAGTATCACATTTGTATGAGATGTTATAATTTATTTTCTTAAATAACTTTAAATAATTCTCAGCTCGAGAACTAGCTTTTCTGATTGAGTGCGACCTATATTTCCTTATGATAGCAGAGTCAATGGGTCCATCCCTTTTTTTGTTTACCAAATATTGAGCCCCATAATATATTGTTCATGCTTCAGACGTCCGATTCTAGGTGTGAGGGGTGTTAAGAGTCTCTAATTGATTTGAAACGTGGTAATTAATTTATTTTTTATATGATCTTAAAGATCCTCGTCTCATGATCTAACTTTTATGATTACCCATATATATAAATCTAATCTTTTTTTTTTAAATGATATACAGGGAAAGAGAGCTATATCTGACCATCTAGAAGAGATTGTGGATTATGTCAAAGACTTGAGGAGAGACATAGAGGACTTGGAAAGAAAAAGAGAAGATTTGAAAGAAAAGAAAAATATTACTGCACCATCTTCTTCTTCTTCTTCTATGAAATTAAGTGATGATGAGGATAGAATAGTAGTGAAATATTCATGCAATGAAGAAGTGGAAATTTCAGTAAAAGGAGGGATCTCTCTATCAAAAGTGGTTAAAGTTGTTATGAAAGAAGGGCTTATTGTTAATAGTTGTGTTTCCTCCATGGTTGATCAAAGTCTTCTTCACATTATTCAATCTAAGGTATGTTGCTAATAATTAATCTTCTCTTTTCTCACACTAATACTAGAAAGAGGTTTTTTTTTCACTGTAAATTAATGATAAAATTGTATTATAAAAGTATTTTTTTACTCATTTCTCATCGAATAAGATTACTGAAAATATGCATAGTATATACAGATTTTTCATTCAAATATTGAGAAGTTTTCTCTTCTTCCTGTGTGAAGACACTGTCATTTTCTCTTCTCTCATTGATTTAATCAAAATATTTAGGAAAATAGCTACTAAACACTTTTCGATGAAAATTTTTAATGAAACCCAACAATATTAATTTCAGGCAACATTTACATTTAAGGGAAAACTAATTCGATCGATAGCTGATAGCTTAACTAATTTGACATTAATTAATCAAGTGTTATTTTAAATAGCAATGTGCTTGTACCTTCTACTAACTTTCAATACATTATGTATGCCGCCCTTTTTTCTAGTTTTTTCGAAAGAAGGGGGAATATAAAGTGCCACTATATATGTATGAAACAAATAAAAGACAAATATAATACTCCCTCAGTCTTAAAAAAAAATAACATATCTTTTTAATCTATTTTAAAAAGAATGATTTTTTTTATTAATATTTTAATTCTAAATTTTCACATGGTATATTTGAGATCACATGGTAAAACCCCATACCGAATCAAAAAAATCATTTCAATTTTAGACAGAGAAAGTAATAAATAAATAAATGGTTTATCACAGCAATATTCCTTACCTAGGAGGAGGAAACAAATTAATAGACGACACTGCTTAACTTAGTAGTTTTATTTTATATATACTATGATCACATGTATTATTAGTATAAATGTTTTATACCTCATACATTACTTACTTCCTTATTAATTTATTTTTGAAAAAAAACTATCATAATCTATATTTAAAAATAATTAATTTTAAATTGTCTATTTTTTCTCTTGGTAAAAATTAAAGCTTCTTTATATGGTCAGATAAATGTAATTACATATTTCAGGTTATAAACTTCAAAATTTTATAAACATACAAATATTATGATATATTTGAGCTCATAAATTTTATTAAAAAATATTTACTTTTTAAAATTTCGCCTCAAGATAACCTATAACTCATAAGTTTGGAATATTTTTATGTGCAGGTGAATATAGGAGGGGATATTGATCTTGCAATGCTTCGATCCAAGTTGTTGAGTTTATCTTCGCCATAATATTTTAAGATTTTCTCAACATGACACATGTTATTTAATGTATATTTAAGTTGTTGATTTGTCCTAATTTTCTCTATGAACTTACATTGTGAACGCTGGCATGATAAAGCGTAAAACTTCTAAGGATGTGACAGTAAAATAAAATTGAGAAATGAACTTTTAAGGGGAGTATTTTTAATTGTTAATTGTCACGTAAATATATAAAATAATTTATTTGTTCCAACTTGTGTATGTTTTCTTACTTCTTCTTAATATATCACATATATTTTGCTTTAGTTATATATTTTTTTATTTAGATGTAATGATTATTATATTTAATTAATTTTGTATTTTTTCAATCTATGTGTGCGCGCGCGTATTTATCTTTTATCTACATTTATTCCTGTGATTTTCTAAGGAGAAACCAAGTAATAAAAAGTAACTTAACAATACTAATTTAGCGTAACATTTTAAGAGACACTAATTCAATAGCTGATCGCTTAACTACATTTAGAGCGTAGTCGGCAGAGGCAGATCTATTCTATCCTTGACCAAGAGGTGTCAAGCGGCACCCCTTCGTCGAAAATTATATTGTATGTATAGGTCAAATTTTGATTGTTTGATTATATATATTAATGTTGACACACCTTGAAACAAATTGAAGCTTTGGTGCACGGCTAAAGGGTAGCAAAAAAATTTCAGTGTTAAGTAGTATAATTTTTTGACCTCAGCCATTTTTGTATAATGCCAATTTTTTTTATTTTTTTTTATGCCAACAGAAATATTAGCAGATGTGGGCACTTTTTTATTTCATGTATAATGTCAGCAATTATAGTATTATTTTCACGTAGATATTTCTTCTTCAAACATTGTATTAATCAGAGCTGTATTGAAAGTCTTTTAAATGCATATCTCCTGTGATGGCTTGTAGCATATATTCATACTTTAGATTTGAGAGAATTTTTGACTCAAATAAGCCATTTTATGAAGCAATTGATCAAAATAATATGGTTTATAAAAAATTTACGAAACTAGTATATACGTAGTTGTCAGTAACGTTTTACCCTATTATTTTATTAAAAATATATAAGAGTCAAAAGTAACGGAGTAAAAACTTAACGGACCATAAAACGTTACTAGAAGTAACGTTTTATGGATAATTCGTGACTGTCATTCTTTTTTTTTTTTAAAGCAAATAAAAATGAGACTTAAAGTATTTTCAAGTGTAACCGTTTCCCTAATTTAGAAAGAAATCCCCAATTCTCTTCTCTCCCTCTCGTCTCTGTCTCTCATATCTCGTCTCTCGTCTATCGTCTATGGCTTCTTACTTTATTTTTTTTAGCAATTTCAATCATCTGTGGTTGATTCAATTGACAGTGCAATCTCTTTCATCGAAGTAATTAATCGTCCGTGTTTCAGATTGCGAAACCCTAGCCTCAAGTTTTGGTATGAATATACTCTCTGTTCTCCTTGCCTCAACTTGACTCTCTATTTTTAACTTTATATTTCTCGAATTTTATTTAACTATGCTCAAAATTATGAATAATTATTTGTAGACAAAGAGATGGAATATTTTTTAAAGGAGAAAGAATTATCTGTAGACTTTGTTAGAGAATAATTTTTCTTTTATGGCTGGTTAATTTGTTTATTATAGTGAAAATATTTACTTATGTATAGGTACCTTTTTTATGGCTGGTAGTAGTTCATACAAGTTGGATCCTGGGCCACTTGAACCATCTATATTACTATTAACTGAACAACTCACTCATAGGTCACGGGATATATGGGATGGAAGTGTTGATATGGTTCTTAATACGAGAAAGAGTGATGGAGGTTTTTGGAAGCTCGTAGAAAAATATCCTATCCATCCACGAGTTTTAGAAGTGATTAGATTATCTGAATTGTATGGTGTTTATAGATGTAATAGGTCTGCTATCGACCGTAGTTTGATCACTTCATTAGTTGAGTGGTGGCATCCTGAAATACATACTTTCCACTTTAGAACAGGTGAATCAACTATCACCTTGAGAGATGTCAAGGTGTTGTATGGATTACCCGTGAATGGTGCTCCGGCACTTGGTACTGAGACGACGAGAACTATTAGAGATTGGCAAAACATTTGTCAAAGATTATTAGGTTTTTTTTCATCTCTTCAGAACTTTAAAAATAGTTTCCTCAAGGTCTCCGCGCTTAAAGCACACCTGCTAAGTGAGTCACAATTGTCAGACATGGCAACCCAAGAAATAGTCAATCAGAAGGCTAGGTGTTACATGTTTTGGATGATTGCGGGTATGATGATGGCAGATACATCTGGTGCTTATTTGAAGCTTATGTACCTGCCTATGCTCGAGGATGTCAATGCAGTTGGGTCTTATAGTTGGGGTAGTGCAACTTTAGCGTACTTGTATCGCTTTCTTTGTAAATCCTCACAAAGTACCTAAAATGAGGTAGCCGGATTTCTACCACTACTTCAGGTATATCTAATAATTCTAATAATTGTACAAATATATTGATATTTCTTTTAGTTTTTTTTTTATATATATATATATATATATATATATATCAGGTTTGGGCATGGGAGAGGATCACTGTTCTTAGGCTACAGATAGTAGGAAAAAGAGGTACAAAAAATATTTTTCCTACTGGTTTGCCTAGGGGTCCATATGCTACTAGATGGTTTGCACACTTTAGTTGGACTAACACTTCTAAGCATGTGCTGAAAGTTTATAGGGATGCACTTGACTCTATGACAGAAGATCAGGTAGATTGTGTATAATTTTTTTCTTTGATTTTATGTCAATTGTAAATATAACTCATTTTTTTTCCTTTTTCATGTAGTTTATCTGGGAACCATATACTGATGACTTAATTGAGAGTCTTCCTGACTATTTTCGTGTTGGACGAGACATGTGGTGTGTTAGAGTTCCAATCTTCTGTTGGGATGTGGTAGAGGTTCACTTGCCTGATAGAGTAATGAGGCAATTTGGATTGCAACAGGTGATTCCAACTCCATTTCTGTTTGATTCCACCCACTTTCATCATGATCGTAGGGGAAGGCCAAATACAAACTGGGAGTTAGAACATGCACAATGGTTACTTTTTTGGAACGAGCGAGAACAATTTATCTGTAATGCACTGGTCAATCATGCGCCACTTAGGTATGATGACCCCTACCTTATTTGGTTCAGACGTATTACTCGTCTTCTCATTGGTAATCCTAATCTCTGTCCTCAATGCCAACAAGGTTATGTGCCTAATTCAACTTTATATGAAACAATGGTAAGTAGAACTTTGCTTGTCTTATTTTTATTTATCTAATATATGTTAATAATAATCATAACCTATATGTTAATAATAATCACAACCTCAAGAGTAGGAACTTATTTTTTTTTTTTAATCTTTTTGATGTTTTTACAGTTAAATGTTTTTACTTTAATTCACAAGCACGTCATATTCATTTGATGGTTGATAAAGCTAAATCACTTAGAGATACGCCATCATATGAGGACTTATACATATTTAGAAAGATGATGCGGGATCAAAGTTCTAATTTTTTGAGATATGTCCATGAGGCCGACAGGATTCAAGTATCAGCCGATTATAGAAGAGATGAGGTACAACCTGATCAGTTACGTCCCCCTATTCATAGGCGAGGAAAAGGCGGTGTTACTGAAAGAAGAGAACGTGTTATTGCGAGAGACCAAGTGCCTGATGAAATGAATGAAATGGATGAAGCAATGCAAAATTCCCAAATAGGTTCAGAAGATGATCAAGAAACAACTAATCATGATTTTGGTTCCACTTCAATGGGTTGCACTCAGGAATTCACTCAGGCATCAGGTATGACATATCAACATACAGAGATTGTGCCATATATGACTCTACAGACTCCACAAATATCAAGGTATCCAAGACTTTCAGCACTTGATAATATATTTGGTGGTTATCCGCCTCAACATTTTGAGAGTGCTCCAAACTTTACCTCATCGTTTGTGCCAATGTCTATTGATATCCCGGATGCCACTAATAATTTAGAGAACTTGAACACTGAGATGGAAGATAATGAGTTGGATGATTTCAACAATGAAGTGAATGGTAATGATCCGGAGGATGCAAGTACAGGTTGTGAGACGACTATTCAGCATGATGAACTATCAAAGAAAGAAAAACGTAAAATTATTGCTAAGCTTTGTGGGACTGGTATTTTTTCGTGATTATGTTATTTTTTTTCAACTTAACAGCACCTTTTAAGTTGAACAGTTGAAAATCTACCTTTGCTTGACAGGGAGTTACTATGCTTACCAGCACGCCGAAAAGAAAAATGCAAAACAGAAGAAAAGCAAAACAAAAAAGGCAAAGAGTAATGGAGTTATGTTGGACTCTTCCTTCTTCCATCCCCCTGTATCTGGTCTAGTCATCACTTCTTTGGTAATACATGAATATTTGTTCTGTCTGTTTTCAACTGCATTTACTTGAATTTATCCTGTGAGGTTCATGTTTTTCATTCCAACTGCATGTGCTTGAATTTATCCATGTGATTTTATATGGTCATTTCCGAAGAGGGGAATATTGATGACAAATTATCTGAGAATCGAATTTGTGTCTGCCATTTTACTATCAATAATCTGTTAGGAAAGAGGTCCTTAACCTCATCAAAAAAGGGAAGGGGCCAAAAATAATATTTTGCTTTTGTTTTACATGCTGCCAGAGGGCCAACAAATCTTGTTTTCCAATTTGTGTCACCCTTCTTTTGTTGGCAGGTATGCGATGGAGCTCAAAGTTGGGTAAAAAACTTATAGGTAATTGTTTGATATTTTATCTTTTTTGACGAGTGAATATGTTTAGCAAGCACTACGGATGGAAGTACATTCGTATTTGGTATTTCTTAAAAATGAATGGAAGTACATTATCAACTGTTCTAATATGCAGGAATCGCTGCTCTTGCTTCTTCCCCTTCTCAATTCATCATCTGTCAAGAATTTTCTTCGTCCGTTCTCAGAGGAGAGATGAGAAATCTTCAGACTCTTCAGTGGATGACACTTTGTGCCCAATCTGCCAAAGAAAGCCAACAAATCCATTTTTAGCTATCCCTTCTCAGCACAGGTATTGTATGCTAACAATTATGCAGTAGAATGGCAATATAGTGCATCAATCAGATTTTGATGCATTTAGTAGGAACTCCATTATATCAACGCTTAATCAAAGTATGGACAGAAGTTTCAAAGAATTAAGTTGAATTCATTGAAATTGAAGAACTGACAATCTTATGCTTATGTAGGCATATTGTATATATAGTGGCGTGGGCTGTACACAGGTGTAACTTTGTAGATTATAGACAATCTTATGCTTATGTAGGCATTTGAAGTTTATGAGTTCTTGTTGGTCTTAAGTTTATATATAACAATATTTGGGTAATGACTGAGTTCACTATCAAATATTTGTAGATATGTAGTAAAGTTCTTAATATACATATAAAACCTAGATTCATGTGAATTCATAGGTTATATGTAGTCCGAATTCATAGGTTATATGTAGTTCACTCCAAAATTTATATGTTGCACTAAGTTTCTCTTGCATATCAATTTGCAAATGTATCATGTTTTAATTTAGAACCCACAATTGGATGTCAAAATGAGTACATAGATAAAAGTGTAAAAGTTAAACTGCCTTAATTATGTAAAGCTTATGTAAATACAATTAATAAACTTTACTATCACCTAACATCAATGGTAGAATTTGAAAACTTTAACAGTTGGGTATGGTAACTTTTATTGAGTTTGCGGTGCTAATTTATAATTGTCATTCAGTTGGTTATGGTATTAACAGCCCTTTATCGTGTTCGCGGTGCTACTTTCGAACAGTCTTCAATTGGCATCTCAATTTGAATTTAGTTTCTATTTTCACATTTCTTAGCTTCAATTCCATGTAAGCTTATCAAAGTTACCAGATCCACACACAAAAAAATTCCATGTGAACTTATCAGAAGAAAAGAAATTCCATTTAACCCGGTAATATGGTCAATGCTTTGCCGGCTTGTGGATAAAAGCTCTTTGAAGTGGACTCCTGGGAGAAACTGTAACGTCCCGAAAATTAAGTTCCGAGATGCCACACGGTGCTTAGGGTCACAAGTGACCCCAAGCTAACCCTTTTCATCGGTATAACTCAAAAGCAACTGATTAAAACATAATTCTGAGAGAATGAAGCTGAGAATATCTCAATACAGAATCTGTTCAGTACAATATTGAAATTACAAGATGACAATTCTACTAACACATATACATATACAAGAATGAGACTGAATACATCAACCACTACTACTGTCTATGAAGCCTCTACTAGTATTGTCTGTACATAAACGGGTCATGACTCCCAACCATCCCACTCAATATGGCCGACAGAAGAAGATATCCCGTAATACAACTCAAATCACGACTTTTATCTCGAAAGCCTTTAGAAATATCAATTAATTGTAGTAGTATGCAATTCATAGCATAAATTCTCAATTTAAGAAGTAGAGTAATGAAGTAATCATGTATATCCATATTGGAAAAAAATTCAAAGTCTTATAAATCCTTCATAAAGTAATTTGAGTGTATACCCATTTTCTAATATCATGAAATTTCAATAATAGAACTCAACCTTTTTAAATGTCAAAATGTAACAATTTATCAAGTCATGACAACATCAATATTTTTGAGAAAATATCAAGACTCATGGTAACATCTCAAATGTTATATCTCAATATGCTCAATGATTCAATTTCGTCATAAAGAAGCTTTAAGCTTATCATAAATCTCAAAATCATTCCAAAATACCATTTCAACATATATCTCGAAATCATTCAAAATAAAAATATGAAATTTATAATTATAGATATCAAGACATCTCATGTCTCAAATATATATTCAATAATTCAAATCGTCATTGGGAAGCATAAAGCTTGACACATATCTCAAAATATTATTCCAAAATACCATCTCGACATACGTCTCAAAATCATTCAAAATACTACCTCGTGGTAAAAGTGTGTAATTCGCAATGATAATTATTAAATCATATCATGAAAACATTGAGATAATCATATAAATCAAAGTTTATTCATTCAATCATTGGTGGACTGTTTTTATAGACTGTAGTAGATCGACCATAACGTTTTACTCCGACAGACAAATTGGATGAAACCAATTTCATTAGAAATAGGACTCTTAGAGATTTCCGTTGATATACAGTAGCTCACCCAGATCATTATGTACAAGGAGTTATGGTCGTTTGAAGTTGACCCAAAAATTCACTTTTGATAGGCTGAACTAGATTGACCATAACTTTTTTCTCCGATAGTCAAATTGGATGAAACCAATTTCATTAGAAAGAGGACTCGCAGATCTTTCCGTTGATATATATTATATCACCCAGATCTTTATGTACAAGGAGTTATAATCATTTGAAGTTGATCTTAAAATTCGTCTGGCTGCAGTAATTTTAATTTCCTGCACGTTTTACTGTTCACAGTTCGATCGGAATGGTCATAGTTCGATCGAAATGGTTGTAACTCATCGCTCGAGTGTCCATTTTTGATGATCTACATATATTTGGAAATCTTATTCGATACTCCACGCAATGGTAGGTCAACGTCTTAGAAATACTACACAAAAAATTTATGAATCACTCTAAAGCATAGAACTCGATACGTTTCTCACGAAATCTTTACGAAGAAAATTTTCTGGGGTATTACAGAAACTATGTTTAATTTTGATCTTGGTAGGGCTATTATGTTGCCAAAAGTTATAGAATATTTTAGCAAATCTTGAACAGTTCCTCTTGAGTTGATTCTTTGGTATGGTTGTTACAACCATTAAGGGATTATCTGGTTGTGATCGGTATAACTTCATATGGTATGATTATAGTTAAGAGGATCGAGAACAGTATGACATGGATAAGAGGGATTGTGTAGTATCAAGTATACCTCTTGAGCTGAAAAGTTTATGCTTTAATGTTTTTGTATAAGTGCATAGAAAAAGGTTAATTTACTAACTTTTGTTTAATCTTTTGGTGTTTCCCTGCAGTATGAGGTAGTTCCTCCTGACACCGTATCAGTCAGTTCACTTGGTAAAAGTTCAACTGCAGAAGAACAAATTAAGAAAAAGAATCCAGTTGTTGTGAAGATTAGCCCATGGACGTTAGCACGATTGAATTCAGAGGATGTTTTAAAAGTTGCGGCTGAAAATTCTCCAGCCTGTAGCAGTAAGGAATTGCACTGGTTTCATTGTAAACTAAAGAGTGTCCTTTTTTCTTATGAAATTTCATTGAAGACTAGACAACTTATGGAATTTCAAAGATTGAGTTGTTGACGTGCCTTACAATATTCTAGCCTACAATATTCTAGCCTTTTTTCTTGGGTACATTTGGTTGCTAAGGAAGCAGAAGGAAAGTGTTAGAAAGTTATTTGATTTGTCTTTAGGTGCGTTTGTAAGCAGGAAAAACATACAGTACAAAGCAACGTACAATTTCTACTAGAAATTATATTGACCAGCTATGAATCATGATACTACTACTAAAAACCGAAGCATAGCTACAAATGCTAGCTGGAATGAAGTTTTTTTATAAGATGAAACATAATACTCACAGATGACATCTGAAAGATAGAAAAGAGTTGCAAACTCTATCAGAAATTATTTCACATAAAACACCAACAACTCTTATGTCTTAAGTACTAATGCTACAAATGCTAGCTGAAATGTTGGTATAAGATTTCTACTCAATTAATTCATGAAAGAATTATTAGACTTAGAAATAATCCACAAAACAGAATTCATTAGACTTAAAACGGTTAGAAATTTTAAGAGTACCCACTTAAGCTTGATTACGAGTTGGACATCGGCGCCTATCATGTTCATTCTGTCTACAAAACCCGCAAGCTCGCCCATATACTGCAGGACCACGATCCATCTCATTAGGTACTCTAGTTGTCCTTTGTCGATTAGGACGACGATAGAATTCATTACTTCTCATTATAAAACTTGGAGATGGCCAATATGCCTCGTGCCCAACCGGTGAGAATGACCCAAAATATGTAGCAACATAATTCTGTGTTGTGAAATGCTCGCTAACAAAATTTCTAGCTAGCCCTCCCATTCTTTCAGTAACTTTCATGACATGTGAACATGGAAAGTGCAAATTAGCCCATTTTCCACAATCACATTTTTTATCATTTAGTGAAACACGATGAGGATTACCACCATTACCATCAACTTGAATAGATCTAACCTCATATGTCCCAGTGGATATATTCCAATCAAAAACAAAGTGTCTTTTGAACTTTCGTAGTTCTTCTCCCACTTTACTTTGAACCTGCTTGTCCATAAGTCCTTTTGCTCTACAAGTTGGTGCGTTGTTTGAGATCTACTGGTATACCGTTCAACTATTTGCTCCAATGAAAGTCTCACCATGGCAGTGACAGGCAATCCTCGAGCTTTCTTTAGAAGACCGTCGAAAGACTCTGAAAGATTTGTTGTCAACACTCCCCATCTTTTTCCATCATCATGGCTAATCGTCCATTTGTCCAATGGAAATTGCATGAGATATTCATATGCTTCTTCATTTTCTTCCCTGATTTCCCACATCAAAGCTTCGAACTTCCTTACTTGATGAGCCGATGCAGCATTCCACATCAGATCACTGAGATTCCTGTTTGGAAAATAAGATTGAAAGTTACTCTTAAGATGTCTTACACAAAATCGATGAAAGGACCGAGGCTCCTGGAATTGCCACAACTCCGATAAACTAGCTAAGATTCCTTTTGCCCTATCAGAGATAATACATACATCTTCTCTATCCTTTATTACATGTGCGCTTAGTTTTTTACAAAACCATTTCCATGCCTCTTTCGATTCCCTGTCAACAATAGCAAATGCTAGAGGAAAAATGTTATCATTTCCATCAATTCCAACAGCAATTAATAATTTTATCTCATATTTACCATACAAATGGGTTCCATCTACTGAAATAACTGGACGACAAGTTCGGAATCCATCAATGCATGGCTTGAAAGCCCAAAATACAAATTTAAACGTTTTTATCTCTAACGAACTCATTGACTCTTCGTGTTTCCATTCTACAATTGTTCCATGGTTAAAGTGTTGAAAAGCTGCAAAAAACTTAGGAAGCTCACTAAATGATTTCTGAAAATCACCATACACCAATTTAAATGCTCGTTGACGTCCAAGCCACGCTTTTCTATATGTTACTTGATGACCAAATATCTCATGAACCTTAGAAATGACATCTACTACCAACAATTTGGGATTTTTACGTATTTGATTTAGAAACAAAGATGCAATTAAATTGGTATCTAGGTTAGCATGACCTGTAGTAAGCCCTTCAGTCTCACATCTATGATTATCAAAATACTTTCCTATCTTCCAAAGGCTACCTCCAACCTTTCGGCCTCGAAGAAACCATCAACAACCTAATGATTCGTGAAACCTACATCTGACAATCCATAGTTTCTTGATTGATGTTACAACTATGAATTCTTTATTTTTGCGCAAACTCCAAATTGTCACAGCCCGTTTCAATCTATCTTTGCTGCTAAAACACATTCCTTTTTTTAAATCTTTTTTGTCATCATCAGACCAAACAGAACAACAATTCATCTCAGATTCACAGGTAGAGATAAAAATATCTTCCTCATTCTCTAATGTTGTAAAGTAGGGTATATCATGATTTTGCATTTTAGACACACTTTGACCAAATTGATTATGAAGATTTACACCAATATCATTTTGAGGTAAATCTTCACTATCATTGGTATCTTCATCAGATTCACTTTCTAAGGTTTCACTTTCTCCATCATCTTCTGAAGGTTCATCTTCCTCTGAACTTTCATCACAAATTTGAGCATGTGCATCATTACACAAATCAAAGTTATCCTCATCTTCTCTGCGAAAAAAAATAATGAATTAGTGAAGTAGTGATGCATAAGATTTCTTATAGTTTCAAACAAAGTAAAGATCACCCACCTGATCTCATATTGTCTGTGACCACTTTCAATGTGTCCTTGACTACTTAATCCTTCATCATATGATTGATACTCATGTTCGTTAGGGCTTGCATCAAGTGATTGATGGATACTAGGGGTTACAGTATATGCAAAATGAGGATGACTGAGCATGACAAATCCATAATTTTGAGCTAATAAATTCATATGATAACCATGCTGACCATTCATTTGAAATAGATTATCATGATTTGTTGGTCTAGTATTTACATACATCTCCAAAAGATTTATATCAATTTTATTCAAAAATTTTGAGGAATGACAAGACATTGTAGCTAAGACTGGTCATTCTCTATTTTAAATTCAATAAACCTTGTAATGTTACCTTGAAATGAGCATGGATATTTTCCAGAAATATCCATTTGAATATTTTCAATGTTTGTCCTCATTTTTTCATGCAACGTTGCAACTAGTTCAACGTAGCTAGTTGAAATAGACATGCTAACAATCATTCTAGCACCTTCGCTGTATCTAAATCCGCTCATTTCAGAAATTATTTCACCACCCCAATACAAAGCAACCATCACATTTTCTTCAAAATTAGCCATTTTTCTGCTATACACAAAAATAAGATATGTATTATAATTATTAAAACATCAAAATAATTTTAATGCATTACAAAATATTGGCTAGCCATACCTATTAAAACTTTGTAAATGTCGTTTCTAGAATAAAGCACATAAGCAAAAGCTTTGGTTAGAATTGTAAAAATGTGTTTGAACATTCTATACATACCGTCACTTATATAATCTGTTGTCCTAAAACTTTGCAGGTCTGTGATTTGATTCGCTAGAAATGTTACTCACAGTAACGTTTTTAACTAAAAATGTGACTAGTGATTACAATTTCAAGGCAAAATTTTGATCAAAAAAGTTGTTGGGTTGATTTGATAGAATCGTTATTTGGAGTAACGTTTTACAGCTAAAACGTTATTGGTGATAACGTATTTAATGTCAGATTTGTACAGAGATTCTTGGGTGGCAGAGCTACAGAGAAACGTTACTGGCGGTAACGTCTTATGTCTAAAACGTTACCGAGAGTAACGTTTGATGTCAAAACGTTACTGTGAGTAACGTTTTATATTCTAACGTCTAACGCCAATTTCGTTTGAGCCGTTAACCTTTTTAAAACATAAAACGTTATTGGGAACAACGTTTATACTAGTTTTGTAAAATTTTCAAAAAACAAATTACTTTGGTGAATTGATTCAAAAAATGACTTATTTCGGTCCAAGTTTCAGATTTGAGAATATATTTGTAAAATGGCTCAACACACATAGAGCCCTGCCTCTGTATTTATATATATAATGGAAACTTTGCAAAGAGATAATTACATTATCCTCTATGGATAAATACAATGTATACAAGAGATAGATACAAATGACTAAGAGTCCTAATACGCCCCCTCAATCTGAACGGACAGAAATAACGGACAGATTGTCTCGTAAAAAATAAAATTGAGATGAAGATAGTCCTTTTGTGAAGATATCAGCAAATTGTAAGCGAGTGGGCACATATTGAACAACGAGATCTCCTTGAGCAACTTTATCACGAACTTAATGAAAATCTACATCAATATGTTTAGAGAGATCATGAAACACCGGATTGCGAGTCATATATGTAGAGCTAACATTATCACACATCACTCGAACTGGTTCCCAAAGGAATACACCAAGCTCAGAAAGAACAAGTCGAATCCAAGTAGTTTCAGCAACAGTGTAGGCAATCGCCCTATACTCTGCTTCAGTAGAGGATCTACAGACAGTTGGTTGCTTCTTTGCACGCCAAGAGATAAGATTATCACCCAAAAATACAGCAAATCCAGTAGTGGAATGTCGACTATCAGGGCAACCAGCTCAATCAGCATCAGAATAGGCAACCATTGTAGAAACAGGTGAAGATGCTTTGAGAAAAATACCATGGGTAATAGTACCCCGCAAGTACTTGAAAATACGCTTCACAGAGTGCAGATGAGTGGTACGAGGAGCATGGATAAACTACGAGACAGCACTTACAGCATAAACAATATCAGGACGAGTCAAAGTTAAATATTGAAGTGCACCTACCATGCTCCGATATTCAGTAGAATCTGAAAGTAACTCACCATCCGTAAGAGAAAGCAAAGTTCGGGAAGCAAATGGGGTGCGAACAGGATTGCAAGTGTGCATATGAAACTTAACCAACAAATCAGAGACATATTTTTGTTGAGATAGATGAAGACCCTCAGATGTACGGGTAGCATGGACACCAAGAAAGTAATGAAGATCACCAAGATCTTTCATGGCAAATTGACGTGAAAGACACCGAATGAAATTATCAACTAGAGAAACATGACTTCCAGTAAGAATAATATCATCAATATAGAGCAATAAAATGAGACTACCAGATGAACCCTTACGAATAAACATAGAAGAATCTGATTTACTACAAATAAACCCATGAGCCAGAAGAAATGTACGAAAACGATGAAACCAAGCTCGAGGAGCTTGTTTTAATTCATAAATGGCTTTGGTTAGTTTGCAAACGTGATGAGGATAGTCAGGATGAACAAAGCCCGACGGTTGTTTCATGAACACCTCTTTACAAAGCACACTATGTAAAAATGCATTTTTAATATCTAGTTGACGAATTGACCATGAAAAAGAGATGGCAAGAGAAAGGACAATACGCACTTTAGTCGGACGGACAATGGGACTAAATGTCTCATGATAGTCAATACCAGGTTGTTGGTGAAACCTCTGTGCTACAAGACAAGCTTTGTATCACTCAACAGAACCATCCAAATTATATTTAATGCGTTAAACCCATTAACAACCGACCAAGTTCATGTTAGAATTATTAGGGACGAGAACCTAAGTTTGATTTTCCAAAAGAGAATTGAATTCATCGGCCATGGTTGCTTGCCATTTTGGATTCTTTACTACTTGAGAGAAACATGAAGGTTCGATGTCAGAGACGATTGAACTTAGGGAGAAGAGCATCTTAGGCTTAGAAATTCCAGATTTGGAGCGAGTTTGCATAGGATGAGCAGCAACAATGGAGTTGGATGGAGAAGGAATAGTAGGAGACACATGTGAGCTCGATCTATCAGGAGATGTCTCAACCGAGGGGGTTACATTAGGAGACAGAATTATGGGGTCAGTAGAAACGTCTAAAGAGCCTGAAGTAGAAGAATCTATAGGAGTCCTAGAGGGAAAAGAAACCATATTAGACACATTTGGGTGTGAGGGTGAAATGACTACAAGAAGGTTAGATTGAATAGACGAAGATATAGAAGGATCACGAGATAACTCAGAATAAGGAAAAGCTAATTCATGAAAAGTGGCATGACGACTAATATACACACGACCTACTTTGGGATCCAAACAACGATATCCCTTATAATTAGAAGCATAGCCTAAGAAAACACAACGAACTGAATGAAGTTCAAGCTTATTTGAATTTCGAGACAATACATATGGAAGACATTCACAACCAAACACTTTGAGAAAATCATAATCTGGAGGAGTTTGAAAAAATTTCTTAAATGGAGAAATTCCTTGTAAAACTGGGGAAGGTAACCTATTTATGGTGTAAACTGCATAAAACGCAGTATCAACCCAAAACTTAGATGGTATTGTGGGATCTGTGAGAATAGTCCGCACCATCTCAAGAATGTGTCGGTGTTTTCTTTCTGCTACCCCATTTTGTTGGGGAGTATCAGGACATGACTTACGAAAAATAATACCAGAATCAGAAAAGTGTGAGACCATGTCTTTGTTATCGAACTCCCCGCCTCCATCACTTTGAAATCTTTTGATTTTAGTGTTGAAAATGTTTTCCACTAATTTTTGAAAGGCACAAAAATGAGTAAAAACTTCAGATTTATGTTTCATGGGATAAAGCCATGTGAACCTGGAAAAATCGTCAATGAAAATAACATAATATTGATAACCTAAATTAGATAACACCGGTGACTGCCAAAAGTCAGAATGAACAATCTCTAATGAAAAAGAGCTACAATGTTTTACTAAATGAAATGGCAAACGATGTGTCTTTCCTAATCGACAAGAAACACACTTATTTTGAAAAAGATTAAGCAAACGAATATAATTATTGTCTCGAAGACTATCTAAGACTCGAGCTCCACAGTGATCCAAACGACGATGCCAGACGTCTCCTAATTGTTGTACGGCAACTAAAGCTTGAGGATGAGAGCACAATGACTTAGATGAAAGAGGGATAGACATCGCCTTTACTGGATTCTGAAGGAGAGTTTGACCCGAGGCTTTATCCTTAACAGAAATAGAAGACAACTCAAAATTAACAACACAATTATTATCATCACATAACTTTTTGACTGAAATTAAGTTATGTTTTAACTGAGGAACATGAAAGACAGAATGCAAATGAAGGGGACGGGAAGTAGACGGTAATTGGATATATCCAATATTACTAATATTGAGCAATTTTCCATCCCCAACTAAAACACGATTATGGCCAATGTATGGAGTTTTGTGCAAAAGGTTACCTTCAGATGGAGTCATGTGAGCAGATGCTGCAGAATCTACGTACCAAGTAGCATCATTCATTCCACCAACAGACATGGTTGTAAAAAACTTAGGAAGATCATTAGCAACAAAAGCATGATTAAACCTATTAGTACATTGTAAGGCAGTATGTCCGAGGGATCCACAAATTTCACAAGTAAGAGTAGAGGGGTGAGAACCAAGCACTCCCATGGATGGTGAATTAGTACTTACAGAATGAGAATTATAGGAGCCAGGGTAAGTACCACCAGTACCTAACTGTGGTTGTTCAATTTTGCTAATGCGTGTATTATGATTGCTGGAATTGAATTGTGATTGCTGCCCACGACCGTTAAAGCCACGACCTCTGCCTCCACAGCCACGACCTCTGAATGAAGAAGATCGACCTCGGCCACGGCCTGTATGATTACCAAACTAAGCGCTAGAATCTTAAGGAGTAGATGTAGAAATAGAATGTGCAGCAAATGCTTGGTGCATAGTTGGCGAGTCAAGGTCCTTAAATCGTTGCAACCTTTGCTCATGAAGTAAAAGTTTGGTGCGAAGCTCTTCAATGGATAGTTGGCCTGGAAAGTGCGTAATGATGCCAACCAAGGTGTCATACTCTTTTCCAAGACCAAGTAAAACGTGATCAATGAAATCCCGAGAAGCAACAGGTGCATTAATTGCTGCAAGAGAATCAGCTATTTGTTTGGCATTTCGAAGATACTGGTCAATGCTCATATTATCGTTCTTCCGCAAGGTAGTGAGTTGACGTTTCAACTCAATAGATTTAGGCTGACTCGCATCCATATAGCGACGATGTAAGGATAATCATATATCTCTGGATGTGGGAAGAAGATGAACATCAAGGAGAACATCGCGAGAAAGTGTGGCGAATAACCAAGAACGAACACTTTAATCGATTTTTATCCAAGATCGATAGAGTGGGTTTGGTTGTGGATTTCCAAATGCATCACCAAGAAGGGGAGATGGGGAAGGGATTGAACCATCAACAAAACCCATAAGCTCGTGTGAAAGCAGTAGAGAGGTAAATTGAGTGTTCCATGTGAGATAGTCCTCCACAGAACTTAACTTAATAGTCACTAAATTTGTGACATTAGGAGTTGCAAGAGCAGCAACAGAGGAGAGATTTGGTCTAACAGGAGAAGCAATGTCAAAGGAAGGAGATAATCCAAATAAGATGCTACTTACGGAAGGAAGCAAAGATGTAACAGAAAAAGTTGAATCTGGGACAGTAGAAGAAACGACGGATGTAGCACATGGGACGCTAGAAGAAACAACGGGTGTAGCGGATGGGGGGCTAGAAGAAACGACGGATGTAGCGGAAGATGAAGAAGCCATATGTTTTAGAAAAAAAAAAATAGATGGATCTTTGGCTACCTGATACCATGAGAATATATTTGTAAAATGGCTCAACACACATAGAGCCCTGCCTCTGTATTTATATATATAATGGAAACTTTGTGAAGAGATAATTACATTATCCTCTTTGGATAAATACAATGTATACAAGAGATAGATACAAAGGACTAAGAGTCCTAATAGTATTACAATTGTTCGTTTATTTGTGATCGATTAAGTATAATTTTCTTTGTGTGCATAGGATTATTAGACTTTATTCTATAATCTAATCCCAAGAATCGTCCAAGAAGTATTTATTTAAAATCAAATTTGGTCAAACAATCGAAAGTGCGATTGCATTCTTATTAATAAGGACAAGAAATTGTTTTAAATTCTTTAAAGTTTTAAATCAGTGGGTCAAATATCACTCATAATCAAACAAAATGGAGTTGTGAAAGATCTAATGTGATATTAATATCTCTAATGATGCTACAATACTAACATCTCAAAAGACAAAATGTTGTCTAGTAGGGTACAAATAATGTGATTACGTTCTCCTTTCATGAATGAAAAAATATTTTGTTGACTTTTTAATTTGTTTATTCTTGTATATTTCGATATCTGTTAATGAAAGTCTTGAATTCGCTATTGTGTGCCGATATGACGGACAATAATTTTTTAAAAAAATGTGTGCATTTTTACTTATTTTTTTATATTTGATATGCAAATAAAAAATATGGAAAAGGGTTAAAAATATCCCTGAACTATTTGAAATGAATCAAAAATACCTTTTATTTATTTTTTGGCTCAAAAATACCCTACTGTTTGTTTTTTTTAGCTCAAAAATACCCCTCTATTAATTTTTTTGCTCAAAAATACCCATTTAAAGTATTATCCTAAAATATTAATATGTGTGTTCCTACCAAACGAACACAACATTATTAATGTGTATGAACTTGTGGCAACCCTTGTTTTGTTTTGTTTTTGTTTTTCATAAAATGATTAATGGTAAGATTGCTTACCTAAGAGGAGGAATCAAATTAATAGACATTGTTACACTAGATATAAATAATTTAATAGTGCAAAAGTTGTATACCGGGGATTACTTGCTCTATTTCTTTTAAGTGGTATTATTTTCTTATTAGTTCATACGAGAAAAATAACATAAATCTATATTTGAAAACAATAAATGTTAGATTATATATCCATTTTTTCTTAGTAAAAAACTTGTATAGTCACATATATAAAAATGCTATTACATATATAAGGCCATAAGCTTCGCAATTTTATACACATACAACTATTGTGATATATTTGAGATCATAAGTATTTATTTAGTGAATTCCGTCTCAAAATAACTATAAAACATAAATATGTGCACTGACCTCATTGAGAAGACTGAAAAAATTTATATGCAGGTAAATACAAGCGCAGACATTGATCTATTGCAATGCTACGATGCAAGTTGATAAGTTTATATTAGCCATAATATTTAGGAATTTTCTGAGTTTGACACTTTTAATTCGGTGTGTACTTATGTATTGTTGTCTGTCCTAATTCTCTCTTTGAACTTTGACAATTTGAGAATCTTTTCTCTCAGCCTCATGAATGTTGTTTCAGGTTCGTTTGGTAGAGTATATTAAAAAAAATGCATACATATTACTAGCATCTTATTTGATAATTTTTTTATTAGCATGGATTAAGAAACAATTGTCTCTCAAAACTTTTTTCAGCTCCTTGCCACAATATTATCTGTGGTAGATATTTTTGTAAATAAATATTTTTTTAAGAAAAAGTTAAGTTAATGCATGTTATTTTTAATACACTAAATCAAATATTTCATAAGAAAAATCTCAAAATAACTAATACAAACATAATTAATACAAACATTATTAATGTCAACACTAATACACTACATTTTACGCTATTCTTATAGACGCTACCAGACTCATTACCTAATTACAAGTAATGCTAATTACACCGAATTAAGATGCTAAAGTTTTTCAGACTATGAATCTTAAATGCTAAAAAAAAAAAAGCATGAATGAATGAAGGGATCTTTGAGTTTGCAATTAAAATAGCTTAGCTTAGTTAGACAGAAATACCTTTCACTGTGCTATTTTTTGATCTTATTATTTCCAATTGTTTGTTGCCACATTAAACTCCAATGGTAGGTTTTGGTCTCTTTTTTTCTCCATTTATGTACCTAACGGTCCTAACCCCGACATTAGACTATGACAATAATTGTACCTTAAGTGATCATTTGGTAGCTAGTTAAAAGTGAGTAGTTGTGAAGGTATTAAAGCATGTATGAGCATTGTTATATTGGTCGTTGATTATGAAATTATTTTTATATAAAATTAATACGGTATTTAGTTTGTAATATAGAAACTCGAATAACAAATACATGTATAAGTTATCAGAGTATCTATGTAATATTTTATGTAGGATTGAAGATAGAATAAGTAATAGAGTGTGTGAATAACTCAACTCTGCACAATAACTAATATCTATATAAAATACTAAAAGATTCTCTCACAACTAATTCATATATTATTAATACATGCATAACCTAATCAGCTATTTTCTTTGTTCCTAAATATACTTGCCTCGTTTTTTTATTTGTACGTCCTTTAAGAACAACATTAACTAGCTAGAGGGTAATTGGATTAAATTATCATTATTTATTACTTATTTTTATTTAATATTTGTCACATCTCAAAATCGGGACCGTGATGGTACCTATCCGAACCTTCATGATAGGTAAGCCAACAACTCAATCCCGAACACAGCATCTCAAATGTCCATAAACAGAAGGAAATAAGAATATAACAAAATCCGAATAATCTCTAAAGTGGCTATTAAAAGACTAGTACGGTCGAAACAAAGATAATCTCAGATCTTGTAGTCACCAATATAAACCTCTAAATACAAAAATGAAAAAAGTCTGAATATCTCAAAAGATGGAAAGTGCATAAAGATAAGGGTGAAGGAGATTTGAGTAATCTCTGAAATCAATAGCAACTACCTTGAATCTTTAAAGATGCTGACATAAAAAAAATTACAGGAAACAATGCACCCAGCCACTTAAAGAAAATATTAAGTACTACTTCCTCCGTTTCGTATTAGTTGACTCCTATAGATTTGACACACCCATTAAGAAAAATATTTATTAGGTGCCTATTTTATCAAATTAGTCTTATTAATTATGCTTTGAAAAATATAAATTGAATATATACAACTTGTTTAGTCATTTAATGATAGGAATATTATTGAAAGAATATATTAAAATCCTCTTGATTTCATCAGTGTGATAATTAAATTAAAACAAATATTTTTAGAAAAGAGACCAACTAAAATGGAACGGAGGAGTAGAACTAATTAAGTTCACATTCTCATTTTAAAAACACTTAACTCAAGCTAGGGCTGTCAAGTGGGCCGGGCCGGGCCAACCCGGAACCGGCCCGTGTTATTTAATCGGGTTGAGGGCAGGCCTGGGTCCGGGTTGGGGTCTAAGTGGGGCGGGCCGGGCCGGGCCCAATAGTAAAAAAATCAAAAACCACCTTAACCCGGCCCACTTAATCCAACCCGGTCAAACCCACCTAAACCCGGTCAAACCCGATTAAAAACCGGTCAAACCCGATCAAAAATATAAAAAAAAGAAAAAAAATTCAATATACATTATATATACCCACCTATATACATTATAAATACGTTAAACAATATATATACACATATATATAGTATATACTACATTAGAATTTAAAAAATATATACACATATACACAATTACACATATATACGCACC
Organism: Capsicum pubescens; assembly: GCA_030864215.1. Classification (NCBI taxonomy): domain Eukaryota; kingdom Viridiplantae; phylum Streptophyta; class Magnoliopsida; order Solanales; family Solanaceae; genus Capsicum; species Capsicum pubescens. Next base: position 347,456,713 of record CM061544.1, on the reverse strand, counting down.
ATCCAAATATATATGTACTACTTTAAACTTTAAAGTTTAAATAAAATATACAACAATATATATATATATATATATATATATATAATTATATATATATATATACACATGTATACGTTAAATATACACGTCTATAGAAGATCTATTCACATACATACACTCTAATCTATGTATATGTAATACTTAAAATGAAATATACTATAATATATATACATTACAATATATATTTGTATAGTTATATACTAATTTATAAAATATATACACATTTATACGTTAAATATACACGTCTAAAGAAGATCTATTCACATATATACACTCTATTCTATGTATATGTAATACTTTAAATGAAATATACTATAAATTATACATTACAATATACATTTGCATAGTTATATACTAACTTATAAAACATATACACATATATACGTTAAATATACACGTCTATAGAAGATCTATTCACATATATACACTCTATTCTATGTATATGTAATACTTTAAATGGGATATAATACAATATATATACATTACAATATATATTTGTATAGTTATATACTAATTTATAAAATATATACACATGTATACGTTAAATATACATGTCTATAGAAGATCTACTCACATATATACACTCTATTCTATGTATATGTAATACTTTAAATGAGATATACTACAATATATATACATTACAATATATATTTGTATAGTTATATACTAATTTATAAAATATATACTCATGTATATGTTAAATATACACGTCTATAGAAGATCTATTCACATATATACACTCTATTCTATGTATATGTAATACTTTAAATGAAATATACTATAATATATATACATTACAATATATATTTGTATAGTTATATACTAATTTATATAACATATACACATGTATACGTTAAATATACACGTCTATAGAAGATCTATTCACATATATACACTCTATTCTATGTATATGTAATACTTTAAATGAGATATACTACAATATATATACATTACAATAAATATTTGTATAGTTATATACTAATTTATAAAATATATACTCATGTATACGTTAAATATACACATCTATAGAAGATCTATTCACATATATACACTCTATTCTATGTATATGTAATACTTTAAATCAAATATACTACAATATATATATACATTACAATATATATTTGTATAGTTATATACTAATTTTTAAAACATATACACATGTATACGTTAAATATACACGTCTATAGAAGATCTATTCACATATATACGCTCTATTCTATGTATATGTAATACTTTAAATGAAATATACTACAATATATATACATTACAATATATATTTGTATAGTTATATACTAATTTAAAAAATATATAGACATATATACGTTAAATATACACGTCTACAGAAGATCTATTCACATACATACACTCTATTCTATGTATATGTAATACTTTAAATGAGATATACTACAATATATATACATTACAATATATATTTGTATAGTTATATGCTAATTTATAAAACATATACACATGTATACGTTAAACATACACGTCTATAGAAGATCTATTCACATATATACACTCTAATCTATGTATATGTAATACTTTAAATGAGATATACTACAATATATATACATTACAATATATATTTGTATAGTTATATACTAATTTATAAAACATATACACATGTATACGTTAAATATACATGTCTATAGAAGATCTATTCACATACATACACTCTATTCTATGTATATGTAATACTTTAAATGAGATATACTACAATATATATACATTACAATATATATTTGTATAGCTATATACTAATTTATAAAACATATACACATGTATACGTTAAATATACACGTCTATAGAAGATCTATTCACATATATACACTCTATTCTATGTATATGTAATACTATAAATGAGATATACTACAATATATATACATTACAATATATATTTGTATAGTTATATACTAATTTATACGTTAAATATACACGTCTATAGAAGATCTATTCACATATATACACTCTATTTTATGTATATGTAATACTTTAAATGAAATATACTATAATATATATACATCACAATATATATTTGTATAGTTATATACTAATTTATAAAACATATACACATGTATACGTTAAATATACACGTCTATAGAAGATCTATTCACATACATACACTCTATTCTATGTATATGTAATACTTTAAATGAGATATACTACAATATATATACATTACAATATATATTTGTATAGTTATATATTAATTTATAAAACATATACACATGTATACGTTAATTATACACGTCTATAGAAGATCTATTCACATACATACACTCTATTCTATGTATATGTAATACTATAAATGAGATATACTACAATATATATACATTACAATATATATTTGTATAGTTATATATAAATTTATAAAACATATACTCATGTATACGTTAAATATACACGTCTATAGAAGATCTATTCACATATATACACTCTATTCTATGTATATGTAATACTATAAATGAGATATACTACAATATATATACATTACAGTATATATTTGTATAGTTATATATTAATTTATAAAACATATACACATGTATACATTAAATATACACGTCTATAGAAGATCTATTCACATATATACACTCTAATCTATGTATATGTAATACTTTAAATGAAATATACTATAATATATATACATTACAATATATATTTGTATAGTTATATACTAATTTATAAAACATATACACATCTATACGTTAAATATACACGTCTATAGAAGATCTATTCACATATATACACTCTAATTTATGTATATGTAATACTTTAAATGAAATATACTATAATATATATACATTACAATATATATTTGTATAGCTATATACTAATTTATAAAACATATACACATCTATACATTAAATATACACGTCTATAGAAGATCTATTCACATATATACACTCTATTCTATGTATATGTAATACTTTAAATGAAATATACTATAATATATATACATTACAATATATATTTGTATAGTTATATACTAATTTATAAAACATATACACATGTATACGTTAAATATACACGTCTATAGAAGATCTATTCACATATATACACTCTATTCTATGTATATGTAATACTTTAAATGAGATATACTACAATATATATACATTACAATATATATTTGTATAGTTATATACTAATTTATAAAATATATACTCATGTATACGTTAAATATACACGTCTATAGAAGATCTATTCACATATATACACTCTATTCTATGTATATGTAATACTTTAAATGAAATATAATACAATATATATACATTACAATATATATTTGTATAGTTATATGCTAATTTATAAAACATATACACATGTATACGTTAAATATACACGTCTATAGAAGATCTATTCACGTATATACACTCTATTCTATGTATATGTAATACTTTAAATGAGATATACTACAATATATATACATTACAATATATATTTGTATAGTTTTATACTAATTTATAAAATATATACACATTTATACGTTAAATATACACGTCTATAGAAGATCTATTCACATATATACACTCTATTCTATGTATATGTAATACTTTAAATGAGATATACTACAATATATATACATTACAATATATATTTGTATAGTTACATACTAATTTATAAAACATATACACATGTATACGTTAAATATACACGTCTATAGAAGATCTATTCACATATATACACTCTATTCTATGTATATGTAATACTTTAAATGAAATATACTACAATATATATACATTACAATATATATTTGTATAGTTATATACTAATTTATAAAATATATACACATGTATACGTTAAATATACACATTTATAGAAGATCTATTCACATATATACACTCTATTCTATGTATATGTAATACTTTAAATGAGATATACTACATTATATATACATTACAATATATATTTGTATAGTTATATACTAATTTATAAAATATATACACATATATACGTTAAATATACACTTCTATAGAAGATCTATTCACATATATACACTCTATTCTATGTATATGTAATACTTTAAATGAAATATACTATAATATATTTGTATAGTTATATACTAATTTGTAAAACATATACACTTGGATACGTTAAATATATACGTCTATAGAAGATATATACACACCATTCAATATATATGTACTAGTTTAAATAAAATATATACTACAATACACATATATATACTACAATATTTATATATATATATATAGTTATATACCAATTTATAAACCATATACATAACGTATACATTAAATATACTCATCTATAGAAGATATATACAGATATATATATATATACCATTCAATATATTCACTACTTTAAATAAAACATACACTACAATATATATATATATATATATATATAGTTATATACTAATTTATAAAACATATACACATGTATACGTTAAATATATAGTACTTTAGATTTAGAAGATACACACACACACACACACATATATATATACCATTCAATATGTACACTACATTAAATATACTCATCTATAGAAGATATATACAAATATATATATATACCATAATATATTCCCTACTTTAAATAAAACATACACTACATATATATATATATATATAGTTATTACTAATTTATAAAATATATACACATGTATACGTTAAATATATACTACTTTAGATTTAGAAGATATACACACACATATATATACCATTCAATAGATACACTACTTTAAATAAAAGTATAAAACATATGCTATTTAATATAATAAATTAATAATACTTGATAGTAAATTAATAATGTATTAAAACTAAGTTTTTAATTTCAGTTTGTGAAATTCTGAATTTCAAAAAAAAAAAAAAAAAAAAACTTGACCGGGCCGGACCGATTAACTGGCGGGCCCAAACCAGGTTGGTTCCGGGCCGGGTTAACTGGGCCCAAATATAAAACCCAACCGGACCCGGACCCCTAAAGCCCTTGAGCTTATCGGGCCGGGTCAAACCGAGCCGGTTTGATTATGTGGGCCGGTTTGGGCCGGTTTTAACCGGCCCGTTTGACACCCATAACTCAAGCCACCGCCTAACTACTTCACAACGTCAAGCCAGTAATATTTTAGTCATTATTAGATGAGTATAATTTCCCATTAATTATAGTGCACCAGAATCTTTGTACTACGTACCTAACTCACCCTAACATATTTAGCCTAACTCTAAATCGAAACAATGTATATAACTATATTTTCTTCAATTATTGCTACTGCCTCGTGTTTCTCTTAATACTAATAGAGACAAACTTTATCAATCATTAGTCCATCTCTTTGTAATCATTCGGTTATAGCAATTGTACTAATTTCTTCAACTCTTATGTAAAAGAACTAACACCCTAACACCTGTAAAGAGTCATTCAACTCCAAATCCTTGTAATTATATGACTGAACCTAAATTTACCTGAAACTAGTTTGGGAGAAACCCTTTAAGGCAGCCATAGGAGAATTGAACTACAACTAACTCAGCAGAGGCAGTGGCAGTATTTTCACGAAGGGGTTTAAAATTTGAAGAAAAATTAATCGAAGAGGTTCAACATCTATTCTATATACATAAAATATAATTTTAGTAATATATAAATAGTATAATTTTTCGGTGAATGAGGGTTCGGTGAACCCTCATTACATATGCTGGCTCTGCCCCTGACTAACTGCCGTGCCTTTTGTTGCCCCAACTATCTAATATTATTATTAAATAAATATAGTAAATCCTTTTCACTTAAATTTATTCTTATACATAGACCTCAAGAATTGAAAAATATCGATTTGACCCATTAATCACCAACGAAAATAATGTCTAAAATAACTCAAAACTTTGAATAGATTTTTGAAATTTATTCGGAACCTCGTGGAAACAAATCAATTATGTAAATCGACTAAAAAGCATGTTCCAAACCTATTGAAATTATTAAAACACTAATCCAAGGTCGTCTTGATCAAAAGTTGACTGCAATCAAGTATAACTTTGTTATAACTCAAGAACTCAATTAATGACTTAAATCACTTTTGAACACCCAGAATTGATACTACCTATTCCTTCAAGTCATAAATCACATATAAAAATAATAGTAAAGTTTAAAATAAGAATATTTCACAGAACGATTTGGAGGATCGTTACAGTATTTCTCTCCTTTACACCATATTAATTAACATCTTTTCATATTTATGAATTAGTGTAAAAGTAAAAATAAATAAGTCTTGATTTTCTAAGATGACAAATATTATAAAATATTTGCTTTTAGTAAGTATGACAAATACTTGGAAAAAGAGAAAGAAACAAATATAATATTACCTTTGATTGTTATTGGAACAGGTTTTAGAGTTTTTAATCATTTAGACATTGAAAATTTCGCAAAACGATTATTGATGGGAAAAGACATCGTTTTCATTCCAAACTATACTTGAAAAGTTGAAGCTACACCTAAACTATAAAAAAGTGAAACTATTTACATCCTGTCAGGCTACCACCACTTGCATGTGGTGTAGTATTTTACACGCGCTGCCATGTCAGCACCACGTCAGTAAAAAGTATCACTTTTTTATAGTTATGGTGTGTAATAGGTCACTTATATAGTTTAGGTGTGGATTCGACTTTTCGACTATAATTTGGGGTGGAAACGATGTCTTTTCCCTTAATGTTTTTAGCCGTTTACTTTTGTGTTATTTAATAGGCTGGACGCGCCTAAAATAAGTGTAACACACGCGCCTTAGAATGGGGGTCGCGGGGAGATAATAATATCACTTTTATATAGTTAAGGTGTGTAATAGGTCACTTATATAATTTAGATGTGGCTTAGATTTTTCTTATATAGTATGAGGTGGAAATGATGTTTTTTCCCATTATTGATGTAAAAGGACTTAGCGTCAAATCCAAATACTCCTGTCTCAAATTAAAGGAAGAGGAGGAGGGTTAACCAGTCTAATTAGTGGTCGTTTGGTTGGGAAAGCTTATTTTGAGATAATTAATTTTGGGATTAGTTATTTCATCATATATATATATAGGATAACTTATCTCATCACTATGGTATAAATAGTAGATAAATAATTCTGTAATTAAGTTATACCTCAAACCAAACGCAAGATAAATAATCCTACATTTTATTCTGAAATTATTATATCTTATACCTCACACCAAACGACCTTTTAGTCTTCTAATCATACCAGCTGGCGTCATTTTCGAGCCCAAGGGCATACAATAAAACCGCTCTAAATTAATATTGTTGGGATCATAAAATATTATTATTTTATAAAAATATTATTTAATTAATAAATTTATTTATTAATTTAAAAAATGCTTTCAGGATTCAAGGTAGAGGAGTGATTTTGAGTATCTTACTAATTTATGAACCTGTGAAAACGACATTCATGAAGTTAAGGTCATGATTAATGATTTTTTTTACCGCAATAAAATGAATGTCAATAGCTTGCTGGATTATTGGGTTGAAAATGATACATGTTCAGATATCGAGAGCTTAGAAGAAATTGTGGATACTATCGGAGAAAATAGTGTTGATGATGAAGTTGAAGACGATACAATACCTATGGAACCAGTTACTCGTAAGGAAGCACTTATTGCATCTACAACCCTTCACAATTTTTTGGTACAGTTCGGAGAAGACAACATCTACTTTTGGATGCAATAAAAAAAGTTAGACATGAGCTTCAATTAGATTTAAATTTTAACCCCAGAAAAACACTAGAATCATGTTTCACTAAATTATCTTAGATATTTTTACAGTTTTTACAGAATTATTAATTTATAATAATAATAGGACCATATATTTATATTGGGGTCTTTCAAAAATATATTAACTTATTATCTTATTGAACTCAGTGATTTTTTCCACTGACCTAAATCGGACCGAAGAAAAATATTATCTTAAATAATTTATTAATTCACCGAGTATTAATATTATCTTAAATAGTTTATTAGTTTATCATCTTAAATAGTTTATTAGCTTATCGAGTATTAGTTTTGGAAGGTTTTAAACCTGTCAAATGGGACGGTTTGACCCGGCCCGGCCCGATCAGTCCACAAACTGTAGGGTTTCGGATTCCGAGCTGGATTATTTTTTGGGCCCGATTAACTCAGCCCGGACCAAACTCGGTCCAGGCCCGTTGGTTAACCGGTCGGGAACCGGCCCATTTATTTTTTAAAAAAATGGATATTGGAAATTGGGCCACAAGTAGCCGTTGGCCCAACGACTATATGGCTGTTTTTGGGTCCAAACGGCTACTTAGCCATTTTTAATTTTAAAAAAAAATCATTTAAACTAATTTTTTAAACCCAAAAAAAATCATATAAAAAACCCTGCACTTTCAAATCATTTTCCACACAATTTTCATTCTCTCAAATCTCATTCTCTCTCAAATCTCAATTCTCAAAATTCAAATATTCTAGATATTTTCTAAAGTGCTCAATTTAATTTTTTAATTTTGAGATTACAAAGTACGAGTGAAAGTTTCAAAAGTCGCAACTTTCGGATACTTTCAAAATTTGGTATTGTCGTTCCATCTCTTACTTTTAATTTTTAATTAGTGTATTAATTGTTGAATATTTAATTTTATTATATTTGTGTATTTTGAATTTTTTTAGTTTGATTTATATTATGGATAAATTAAGAAACCTCGCCACTAAAAGTGTAAAAAAAAATTATCCTGAAAGTGGTAGTGGTAGTAAAAAGTGAATTACTGGCGGTAGAGGTAGTTCAAGTAGTAGATATACCCGTGTGCCTCTACCTCCGGTACCGCTTAGTCAAGCTTTTAAGGAAGAAGTAGGTGTAGGTGCTCACGATATGGATTATGTAGAAGCTCAGGAAAATTACGATATAGAAGAAGAAAATGAAGTAGATGCGGTTGATTTAAATGGAGATTATGAAAATATTGGTGAGACATCCGCAGTAGGAAATGCTAATAGTAGATCTGAATCGGTTAATCGCTCTTCCCGTCCTCCCAGCAACCAACCGATCAGATAATTAAGAAGTATAATAAATTGAGAGACTAGGAAGAAATAGCAAAAATAGTACTTGTGGGTTGTTTTTCTTTCAGTTTTCCTTCTTCTTATGCTTTTATTCACTATATTCAAAAAATTTATAATCCTATGTTTAATGGTATTTCTAGAAGTACTTGTCGAGCCGATATTTTTAGACTTCATTCACAATATTATTTTTATTTATCTACATTGTTAAAAAAATATTCAATGTGGGATGGCTTTAACTTCTGATCTTGGTCATGCTATTAATAAAAATGATTATTTAACCATTACATGTCACTGGATAGATAGTAATTTTGTTATGCAAAAACGTATTCTAACTTTTTTGTATGATGAAGATCGTAAACATACTGGAGATTTAATTGCTGATTCGATTGGTAAAGTTGTAGAATTTTATGGTATTGAAAATAAAGTCTTATATATTACTTTTAATAATGCTTTTAACAACAAGACTGCTATTACAAAGTTAAAAGTTAAGCTATCTCCGTCGTTACCTGAAATATTTCATGTTAAGTGTGCTTGTCATATCTATAATTTAATTGTAAGAGATGGTCTTGAGTTTTTTGAGCTTTATATTAAAAAAATCCGTCTTGCTGTTGGTTTTATTCAAGGAAATAATCGAAGAAAAAGAATTAGAGAATTTAAAGTTAAATGTGAACAAAATGGACTTACACCGATATTGATGCCTGAAGAATGTGATACTAGATGGAATGCTACGTATGATTTTTTAAAAACTTGTCATAAATATAGAGTTCCTATTACACTAACTAACTTTTAACCAACATTGTGGTTCATTTGTTGATTCGGTTGAATGTATGCTACATGATTATGATTGGACTGTAATTGATGATCTTGTAAAGTTTTTGGAAAATTTTTATATAGCTACAGTTGAATTTTTCAGTGCTTATTATCCTACTGTTTGTAATATTTTAGCATATATAGCCGATATTTCTTGTTTGCTCAAAGAATATAAGAATAAAGAAGTTGTTGGTGCTATGTTTGCTAAATTTAAAAAATATTTTTTTTCGATTCCCCCTATTTACTTGATTGGTGCTATGCTAAATTCGTGTATGAAATATACTACTATGTGTCACTTTAATACTCTTATTTATTCTAACTTAGAGATAAATACTAACAATGATTCTGATGTAGGAGAACAAGAACAACCAGATTTGTGTACGGCTATGGGTGATGCGAACACTTACATAGATAAATTATATAATCATTATGTTGATTTACTTGATTTAGTTGTACCGACAAATATCACTCCAACTGTCGTTCCTCATCCTCCCGAAGAGCTATCATCTTCTAAAAGGTCGGCACATAGTGGTTTTCCTGATTATTTTTATGATTTAAATTGTTGGAATAGTGTTGAGGCGGGAACTTGCACAACAACTTATTGGGAAGAGCTTAAGTATTATCTTCGAACGCCGCTAGAGGATCGCAGACGACGGATCAGCGCGTTGGATTGGTGGAAGATTAATGAAACACAATATCATGTGCTTTCAAGATTAACTAGAGATATATTGAATGTTCCAATGTCAATCGTTACATTTGAGAGCGTTTTTAGTCAGGGACGACAACAACTTGAAGATAACTGACACTCATTGGGAAAAATTGCTATGAATGTTCCAGTTTGCCTTAGAGATTGGATTAGAGCGGAACGAAGAAATCAAGGAATAGAGGTGGAGCCGAACAACGAATAGAAACTTGAAGAAATTATGACTTCAAGGGAGAACTCAGCAGAATCAAGTTCAATGCATGGTTTTGCCCCTATTGACTTTGACTATCCTATGCAAGTTCCCGTTAATATTAACATGGATGAGTTGGAAAAAATGATGAAAACTTTGTAGATTTTTCATTCACGTACATTATAAATTTTGAATCATTTTGCAATCAATAAAATATAACATTTATTCACTCCTTAGTCCTTACTTTGTAATTTTTTTCATTTAATGATTTAAATTGAATTTCTAGTTTAAATTAAATACTTAGTTTTAATATATTACTAATTTACTATCAAGTATTATTAATTTATTATATTAAGTAGCATATTTTTTAAAGTAGTACATATATTGAATGGTACGGATATATGTGTATATATAGAATATAGACTCAAAAGTAGTATATATTTACCGTATACATGTGAATATGTTTTATAAATTAGTACATATATCATTATATTGTATTATATATCTTGTAGCATATTTTTTTAAGTAGTACATATATTGAATGGTACGTATATATGTGTATATATAGAATATAGACTCTAAAGTAGTATATATTTAACGTATACATGTGTATATGTTTTATAAATTAATATATAACTATATAAATAGTGTGCGTATATATTGTAGTATATCTATTGTAGTATATATTTTATTTAAAGTAGTACATATATATTGAATGGTACGTATATATGTGTATATATCTTCTATAGACTCTAAAGTAGTATATATTTAACGTATACATGTGTATATATTTTATAAATTAGTATATATATCATTATATTGTAGTATATATCTTGTAGTATATGTTTTATTTAGAGTAGTATATATATTCAACCAACGTATAGTTGTATACACGATTACATGTGTAATTGTGTATATGTGTATATGTGTATATGTTTTTTAAATTCTAATGTAGTATATACTATATATATATAGTATATATATTGTTTAATGTATTTAAAATGTATATAGGGGGTATATATAGTGTATATTGGAGAAAAAAAATTAATTTTTTTTTTTTGGTTTTGACCGGATTTTGGACCGGTTTTGACCGGGTTGGACCGAATTAGATTTAGTGGGCCGATCCCGGGTTATTTTTTTAAAATTTACTGTTGGGCCCAAAATTGGACCGGCCCACAAACCGGCTAAATTTGACGGGCCGATTTGGGGTTGACCCGAACCGGCCCAATTAACAGCCCTTTTACTATATTTAGATCAATTAAGTAACAAAGGACTAGAACTGTTAATTAATAGTATGAGTTTGATGCTTTGGACCAATCCAGTCCAGCCAGTAATCTGATAGGGTTGGGTTATAATTTTAAGAGTCCAATTGATTACAAGGTTCTTTAACCCGATTCAAGTAAATTCGCTGACACCTGAGGCTTGAGAAACACATACAGTTTAATCTCATAAGTAAGATCTGGAGAGGTAAGATTAGTAGCCCAGGAGAAAATTGTTTTCCTCTGATCATTTTCCTTCAACCAAACAAGGAAACCTTTCCCATGGGCTTAAGTATGTATGTTAATACGAGGAGCAAGATCGAGTACTGGACCATATCGAAACTAAGATCCAATGAAGAAATTGTTTCAAATCGATAGTATTACTTAAATTCAAAATCAAAATAGAAAATGTTTAACATAAGTATATATAGTTTTAAAAGAAGGAAAACATAAGTCCATGAACTCATTCAACAACGAAGCTTTAATAACAACACTCATTATACCCCAAGTTTGTTAATGACTACTCATTTCTAGCTAATATTAGAAGGGTAGTCGTTTCAAAACTAGAAGAAGAAAACAAATAAGAATTAGGAGAAACAAATATTACAAAACCTATTCCAATATGAATTAGGAAAGAAAAAAAAAATTACAAAACCTATTCCAATAATGTGAATTAGGAAAAAACAAATTTACAAAATCTATTCTAATATAAATTAGGAAAAACAAATTTTACAAAACCAAATCCTATTTGCATTAGGATTACAAAACCAATTCTCATAGATGAATTAGGGGAAGCAAGGGTTGAGTTCAAAATCGAGAGTGCGTCACCCGGAAGCTTATAGTTTGCAAACTATAAAGACGATAATTCAGATGATTTGGCCAATTTGTCTACATATGAAAATTAATATTTAAAAATATATAAAACTATTGGGAGAAAATCTCTCCTAAATAAGACTGTTATTATTGTATAAGAAGAGTGTCTTGAAAGTGATTTGCTGAAAAAGTTTTATATTTTCCTGAGAAAAAAGTAAAAGTAATTATGTTATTAATGTTGTGAAATATAAATTAAGAATAACAAGAATAAATAGAGAGAAGAGAGGAGGCTTCTTTATTTCTCTTGAGGGATGAGAGATCGTAAGATTGAGGATACAATGAACAAAACTCCTCTATTTATAGAATAAAATACTCTTAGTTTCTCTCTAAAAGATAGATATTTCATATCCTAGTAGGTATCAACTAGATCTTGATAGATCTTATCTATATTCTTGATGGACATTCACTATAATGTAAATACATTCATAACACTCCCCCTTGAATGTCTAATTGATAAATAATGTGCCTCGTTAAAACCTTACTAGAAAAAATCTAGTAGGAAAAAAAATCTAGTGAAGGAAAAAAAGTACACATCTCTAACAATACGCATATAGACTGCCTCATTAAAAACCTTACAAGGAAAATCTAGTGGGACAAAACCTCGTAAGGAAAAAAGAGTACAATGCGTATTAACTCCCCTTAATGAGAATATCCTTGAAATTTTGCATCTCGATCTCGAGCACCATCTTCTTGAAAGTTGTAATTAAAGGAGACTTGGTGAATTAATCAGCCACATTATCACTTGAACGAATCTGTTGCATGTTAATATCACCATTCTTTTGGAGATCGTGTGTATAGAAAAGTTTTGACGAAATATGTTTCATTCTATCTCCTTTTAGGAATCCTCCATTAAGTTGTGTTATGCATGTTGCATTATTTTCATATAAAATTGTGGGTACATTGTCACATTTCACACCATATTTTCTCGAATGAGATGTATCATGGATCTCAGTCATACTCATTCTCGGCTTGCTTCATGAATAGTTATTATCTCAGTATGGTTCGATGAAGTGGCTATGATAGACTACTTTGTATATCTCCAAGATATGACAGTACCACCACATATGAACACATAGCCTTGATAACAAATTCATCGAAAAGGCTATAGGCCTTGTAGTATTTGCAAGATACATGAGTACACCAATTGCACTAAGATATGGTACTTCATAACCAATTCAAATTGGTATATTTCTCATTTCAGCAAATCATCTATTGCTTTTGAAAAGTCTCCAAGAGTTTCAATAATTTTCAAGCTATAAGCTTATACAATGTAAGGATTATAAATAAGTTTTCCAAAAATTTTAAATGCTTCAAACATTTTGTATCCTTAAAAAGTTTCCATGTAAATTTTGTCAAGTGACAATATTCAACATTACATGAGTGACATCTTCAAGTGTCTGGACTGCAAATTAAATAAGTTTTATGCTTATCAAGATGCATCCTTTCATATCACTTGATAAATGTTTCTATGTCAGCATGCTTAAATAAACATAGAATTTAGATCCTCGTAATCTTTTATAATATTACGTCAATATTGTATCAAAGAAATTATCGATGATATATCATTTGGTATCGATTCACAATGTGACGTAACATTTTGAGATCTCATCACTTCATTATTACCAGGTACCTAAACCTCTCATAAGGTTCCAGAAATGTTGTGTCGTAGGCTCTTCAAGAGCACATTGTCTTCTTATTATGATCATTTGCTCCTTATCCTTTTCAAGGACTATTTTATGTGGAATCGATTGGTCTACTATGCTTCATGCATGCGTAGACTCTGTCCTTTAGAGACACAAAATATGAGCACTTACAGCTTAAATATGAGATGTTTTCGGCATTTAACTTGAATTATCTTTTGAATGAGGATCTGATGATAATTCCTAACATATTTTATAGATGCTTATAATCTACCCCTTATGTTAGGAAAACTAATTCAGAACCAACTTTGAGGGAAATTAATCATAATTTATTGGTCTAATGTATACAAGTGCTATTGTATGCAACGTATCATATTTCAGACTATCACATGAAGTTTTGTTCTCATTAGCAATGATTTAGCTATTTATCGAAGGCAGTCAATGTCAAACCATCATCATCAAGATGAATTGTCTTGATGTTAAAAGTAATGAGCTAAATAGCTATATGTTCATTATAGTTGGTCCAACCAACATATCATGAGAAGAAGTAACATTAAAAGTAATGAAGATCTTTTTTTTCTTCAATATATGTCCAATACTCAGTATGCACGTCTTTGGGATGTCGCAATCGTTCATGTCAATTTATGAACTTTTATTCTAGCAAACTTCAAGTTTATCATGACATGTACTTTTTACTTTAGTAAATTTCAGATTTACTATTACATGAATAAATTTTTGAATTTACTACTTCATAAGTAGATTTCTAAATAACTCTTCTCAGTTATTCTTCCTCATTCGGAGGTAAGTTGGGATACCATTACAATCAAGTGCACGTTTGCATTAATAAGCTTCTCATTCACCAGGAATAGAATATAATCGTGCCTTAAGCTTATCAAATTCTGATAGCTTATAGCCTCTTTTAAAATATTGTTAATTCAAGAGTAAATAGAGGCATATATATGGTTGTAGAGAGATTCTCTAACATATCTTATAATCATAATAAACATGTAAAAATATTATCACTTTTGATGATTATTATCATATTGTCCCTCCACGCTTATATTCGTGCATTTGATCACTTATCTGCTTTCAGACATATTATGCACTGCTACCTAATACACTTCAAGAATGAAGTAAGTTGTCATATTCCAGACTTATCATATATTGCTACCACATTCACTTTATGGAATAGAGCATAGTCAATAGATCGGATTTCATGATTTTTCACCAAATACCTATTATTTTGCCTTAGACATCATAATATCATCAGTATGGTACATTGAGATTCAAACTCAACGTCTTATCCATATAAAAACGTCTTAGGCACAAATTGATGGGACTTAAACCCAACATCTTCATCATGATGCATCAAGACTCTATCCTGATGTCTTTTTGGTGTGATGATTATTCATCCACCATGTTACCCTCGATTAGTGACATAATAGTTCAGGATATAATAGTGCAGCTCAATTAGAAATAACTTAAACATGATTAAAAAAAATCTTGGAGAGTACGTATCTACTCGTTACCTGGTGCAAAAGCACTATAAAGAAACTTGAAAATTGATTATAAAATCTGTCAAAGTATTGTAAACAAACTTTGAAAATCAACTAGAACTAATGTGATGGCAGCATATTATTAGTATTTTATTCTTGTGAGTGGGCAATTCATCTTACCAATTATTAATTACATATCTTACCTTAATTTTGTGTTTTACTTCTTTGGAGCACGCAGTGGAGAGAAAGCATCCAGCGGTTAGTGATTAATTTCTCAGTTATTAGAGTAATTTCTCAGTTATTAGAGACTCGTGCCGATAACATGTTAATAAATAGAGAGAAGAGAGGAGGACTCTTTATTCTCTTGAGGGATGAGAGATCGTAAGATTGAGAATACAATGAACAAAACTCCTCTATTTATAGAAGAAAATGCTCCTAGTTTCTCTCTAAAAATAGATATTTCATATCCTATTAGGTATCAACTAGATCTTGATAGATCTTATCTATATTCTTGATAGACATTCACTATAATGTAAATACATTCATAACAATTAATTTTATTTTAAAAGTAAAACAAGTTAAAAAATCAAAATAGAAACCCTTAATTTTATTTTAAAAGTAAAACACGCTAAAAAAATAAAAACAAAAACCCTAATAGAAAATACGAAGAAACAGGAAAAAAGTTTTACTATAGAAATACCTAATATGTACTTGAGGAATCCATGCAGGGGCAGATCTATTAAGAACGATGAGGGTGCCACGCCACTCGCAAACTTCAACGGAAGCTCTCTCTATATATACATACATATATATATACGAATATAGTCAAATAATTAACATGTCACCCATAAGAATGAAGAATTGTTTGGTCGGAGTGGTAGAGCATCACATTTGCTGCCCCCAGTGTTGGCAGCCCTTTTTTTTTATATATGTATTAATAGTAATTATATTAAATTTTTCTTTTATTCTTCAAATATTAATAGTTAATATTTATATTAGAAAGTGCATAATTTTATTCTCTCTCCTCAAATTAAAAAAAAAAAAAAAACTATTGAATATTGCTCTCTGCTTTTTTGGTCTTTGCTGCTGCTACCCCAGATTTGTTGACATCGTCGGCAAAGGTCACAGTCGCAGCCTCACCGGCCACCCTCTCCGCATCCATTGTTAAGTTTATTTGGCACCCGGAGAGTCCGGATGCTGAATTTGCCTCTGAACCCATGGAGAAAACGCTAAACTTTTGAAATCACTACTTCCTTTTGACTGTTTTTCTATTGGAAAGACGAAGAAGATGATGTTTCCAGATGTTAAAGCACTGGAAATCTACTTGCCAGAGGAAATAATAGTGAAAATTCTCATCAGGTTACCTGTCCAATCTCTTCTTCGATCCAAATGTATTTCGAAATCTTGTAACACGTTGATCTCCCATCCAAAATTAAGGAGAAACATTACCATCATGCCAAGAAGAATAAAAAAATTCTTATTGCTCAAATGCACCGTGGGACTCGTACGATTTCATATTCTTCTTCTTCTTTTTCTTCGTCATTACAAAAGCTGGTAAAACAGCCTACTGACTACACAGTATTATGCTGTTATGATGGCTTGGTTCTTCTTTGGTATTACAATGATCATTTACTGTGGAACCCATCCACAAATGAATTAGTACAACTTTCTAATCATGAATTTCCAGATGCAAGCAGTACCACTTATGGATTGGGATATGACTCGACTAGTGATGACTATAAGATTCTTATGCTTCACAACCGTAGCTTTAGTTGCAGACCACTCAACAAAATTCTTGCACTAAAATGTGGTTCTTCGGGGATTATTTACAACCATCCTCATGGATTTCGCCATAGGATGGGCCCTGAGGACTCTTTGGCATTTGTTCATGGTGAATTTCATTGGCTCTGTGTGAATGATTTATCTAAGTATTTTATGATTTCGTTTAATATATCAAATGAGGTGTATGGAGAGATATCGTTGCCGGAGGGAATTTGCAGTATTTCCTATAGGGTGGAGGTAACATGTGGTGTTTCAGTATTAGAAGGAATGCTTTGTGCTTATTGTACTTGCCCAGGAGATACTGAGGGGGGCACCTTTAAGTTATGGGTAATGAAAGAGTATGGTGTCAAAGAATCTTGGACTAAATTATTCACCATACGGGACACCCATTTAGCATTCGTCATACCGAAATATATGTTTGCCGATGGTGAAGTGCTACTCTTCTACAGAAAGGGTTTATATAATAATGGGTTTAGGACATCCAAAGGCCATTTGAATTGAGGATTCGTTTATACGGAAAGTTTGATCTCTCCGAAATTACTTATTTAGTATTTTGTTTAGATTTGATCAAGTCTAGGAGTTCGTCCGTAGTGGTAGTTAAGAGTGCTTTTGTTTAGTGGTAGTTAGGAGTGTTTTTGTTTGTATCTACGCCTGTAGTTGCTTGTTCGTGGTGTTATGGTGATATCTTTGATTTTGAATAGATAGTTTATAGAATTACCTTGTGGGTGTCTTGTTTTCTTTATTATCTAGCAGTGTGTATCCCATTTTTGTTGTGTGTTTTTATGTCTTTCGTTTGTTCGTTTGAATGTACTGTTTTCTGTCCTGAGTTGGGGGTCTATCGAAAACAGCCTCCCTTGAGCCGGGGGTCTATCGGAAATAGCCTCTCTACTTCATCTGAGGTAGTGATATGGACTGTATATACTTTACCCTCCCCAGACCTCACTTTATTGGAATAACCAGACCTCACTTTGTGGGAATAAACCGGGTATGTTGTTATTTTTTATTAACTTGCCAGTTGTGGTTTCAAAATGTGTTTGCCAATGCTGTTGGTTTTGCTTCTATCAAAAAGTGTTTGCCAATATTAATGTTGTTATATTTCGTCCTATATTAATCAACAACACCAATAACTTGCATATGGAATTGGGAACTTTTTGAAAGTTCTGATATGCACAACCTGGACAACCATTCATGTCATTGACACAAGTTGGAGAATTTCTACTGTCAATCCAACTTAGTTGCTGCGCGCGCGCTAGAAGGAGTAAACCAGAGGACTTACGGCGTTGGGAACTTCTAGAAAATCCTGAGACGTTGCATCTAAATAGCGTTTCTTTGGTTTTGTTCTTGGCACATTCTTACGAGATGGGTCGAATATGAACTTGTAGCTATTGCACTCACCCAGATGACAAGGCTCATCACATTTTGAATCAGCTCCTCTTTGATGCAAATCTTAACCATTGATATCCTAAACACCCTGCTGTTAAAAATGTATATTTGTACCAAATATGAGTTGTGTGTGAAGAGTAGAGGAACAGCCTAAATCTAAATAAGAGTTGAGGATGCAAGAGTACAACATTAATTTAAAAACCTAAAATGCAGCTATATCTCCTCGATCCTCCACATTCTACTCCTTTTCTTCGCATATACTCCCCCGGTTCCGAAATAGTTGTCACCAGTTTTGCTTGCACTCCCCCCGTTAAGAAAACAAGTAATTATGCTTTAGTTTTGTAAAATGACAAGTAATAAGGAATATCTATTTTGAGTAAGGGCGACAACTAATTAGTAACGGAGACAGTAATGTCCATGCAACTCGACTATATCTGACCATCTAGCAAGAGATTTTGGATTATGTAAATAACTTGAGGAAAGAACAGAAAAATTAAGTGATGATGAAGATAAAATTGAGGCTAGGCCTTCTGGACTGAACCGGCCTGTATTAACTACAAATGGAGGTCAAATATTGTGAATTTCGCATACTAAACTGAAACCTGAAGATGAATACTCATTTGCTTAACAAACCTACACAGACAAGAGGGAGGCAAATTAACTTGTACTTAGATAGCCTCCGGAATAAAGCATTAAAAGTAGATGGTGAATGACAGGAGCAGAAATGGGTTTAAACGGTGAAGTTTATGCCCGTTAAACCAAAAAAAAAAGGCTGGAAATTGGAAATGAGAAGCTGCAGGCTGATCTCTCCATGACATTTCATGTTAACTGGAGTTCACCGTTGCATCTGTATCCTCTTGTCTCGTATAGGCAACTCGATTGGTTTCTGCGCTTCATGAGGATGGTCTGGACCCTCATACACTTTAAGATGGTTAAATAATTGTCTACCAAGCTGCACAAACAGAAGTGAACAACAACAACAACATATTTAGTGTTGCGTAGCGGAAAAGAAGAGAAAATGAGAAAAGAGTGTATATGTTATCTCTTGTTTGCAACAACATATTCAGTGTAATCCCACACGTGGGGTCTAGGGAGGGAGGGAGGGAGGGAGGGTTAGTAAACCAGAAGAAAATTGTTTTCCTCTCATCATTTTCCTTCCTACTCTCTCTTGTCAAGCCTTTAGAAGAAATAGCAGTTGTTTGTAATCTCATGGAGCTGCGTAAGTTAATACAAGGATGGGCAAAAGTGGACCATATTGTTACTAAGATCAAGCAAAGAAATTCATCGCTTGGGTGCAGGTGTCCAATACGGGCGCAGATCTAGAAGTCAGATCCTTCATTATCTAAATTTTAAGATTCGGGAGTATGGATCCAAGTACAGATACGGGTGGGGGAGATTCGGCTAAAATAATTCAAATATCTAAAAATAGTGTTGTATGTCTAAATTATGAGAGTTGCGTCGAAAACTTACAAGGTATTCCTAGGAGAAATGTTGATGAAGAGGAAAATCTCAGATTGAGATATTAACATAGAAATTTTTGTATACAAGGTATTCCATTTTCTCCAAGTTCAACTTAGCTTTTGTTTTAATTGCAAAAACCATTGCATCTATCCAGAATTTCCGTCCATTTTGGTTAAAGTACCCAACAACAAATGACGACATCCAGTATAGATCCCACACCTAATGTCGTGTCGAGATAGGATGCAGTACTGGAAGTGAAGAGTCTAAGCAACTTAGATGTACAGAACAATCCTGATGCGTAAGAACACGAGCTTGCAAGATACCTTTTTTCCTATACATACAAGAAAACCTAAAGTATGCACAATTGACATAAGATCAAAGGTAAAACATCTACTAACTCATTCTGTACCAACGATTAGCAAACCTCTGTTCATAGACTTACTACTCATTTATGGTCCTTAATAATTGGGAGACAGAATACTGGAGGAGACGTAGTTACTCTACAGGAGTTCCAAAATCTGGTTCTTCTAGTCCAACATGATATGTAATTATGTATATATTGCCCCTTATATTTCCTCGCCTTAAATTTTTCTTTTGAGAAAGTTAAAGTTTTATTCTTCAGCGATAAGGGAGTGCTGGCAACCTTCAGAAAAATTACAAGGGAAAGCAATAATACTTACAGAGTGCCTAACAAGTCTACTAACTGTTCTACTTCATCTATACCCTCTTCTTTACACCAAAAATACACTTTAATTAATGTAACTACGTAAGAAAGAAACCTGCATACAGGTTGTCGTATGAATAGAATCTCCACAAACATAAATGCAGAATAGCAGACTTACCCTCCCTTTTGGGAGCATGCCGCGGACAGCATGCTCAATAATTCTTTCTGGAATTCTTTGTTGAAGTTGATCAAAAGTCTCTACTTTCATCCCACCGGGTCTCCCTGAGTGCCTCCTGTAAAGCTTTTGGGTCCTCTTCTTCCCAGATACAGCAACCTTCTCAGCATTAACCTTTAGATGTACAATTACAAAGAACAATCCTCAGACACTAAACCAAATGTGTGATAAGTTTACCATTAAAATCACCAAGGCAATGATGAAAAGACACAGAGAAAAAGCAAATATTAAAATATATTGCTTAGTTGACATCGGGAAGTCGACATTAAAAGTGTCTTCACTCGAAGTCCATCTCAGCAAAGAGATAAATTGAGGGAATGGACCAGAAATGAGCATCACCAAAATTCTTACGTACAAAAAGATCTCGACATAGTTGAACATAAAATATGCATAAGGAAAATTCATGTTCTTAATCAACACTATTCAGATAGGAGCAAATGAGAAAGGATAAGGAGAAGCGGTGGACTCTAAATAGAAATCACATTCCTTTCTTATGAAACTTATAGATGAAGGGAACTGCGTACTTGTCGTTATAAAAACTTGTGGCGCATATCAAAATCAATTTCATACTGATATAATGATCGAACTGTTTGGAAATCATAAGTTTTTTTATAATCAGAAGTCCCCTAAGGGACCTGTTACCATTTTCAAAAATATGCCTCTGAAGGGATGAAATCTTAAGGTTTGCTTGGGTAGAAAATTAGAAGAGCACAAAAGTGGTGCAAAATTTCCCAAATGAAACGTATATAAATTCAAAATTTTAAACTGACATAGTCTACATAAGCTCGGGGAACTAGAAGAGAATGAACATTTCCACCTGGACAAATATGAAAAAGGAAATAACATTGCAAAATGTAAATACCTTCCAGTGATGCATGTACTAGCATAAAGTTATGGTGGAGTAGCCACTTATCATGATAATGTAAAGGGAAATGATTCAATTCCCACGTCATAGTTTCATGGCCTTTTACCTACTATCAAAGTCTTTTAAGACTACATGTAATATAATCTTTTTTTTTTTTGAAGTGATGCCTGTCTGATATTCTTTTAAGAATCATGAGGTCATAATAGAACCTGAAAGTGTGAAGCACTAATAAGAATGCAGAGAAATGAACAAGCATTTAGCACAGGAACATACCACTATTACAAATGCACCCATGTCCACACTTGGAGTGTATGTTGCCAGATCCTTCCCTCTGATATGTATCGCTATAGTTGATGCCAATCTTCCAAGAATTTTATCGGTGGCATCAACAATGTACCAAGTTTTGTCTGTGTTCACATGGTCTGCAGCCTTGGGATACCATGTTTTATTCCAAATGTCCTGGAGGCAGAAAGAAGAAACCATTACTTGCAATACCGTAATCATCTGAATCACATGTACAGCATTCCCATTCTTGCTTCAGCAATGCAGTGACATCCATTAGATAAAAACTCTTCTATTCATACTCGTTCAGATCAAAAGATATGTAGAATCACCAAACTATAATAACCAAAAAAGTTTGTCCTTTGTTAAGTTTTACTGTTCAAAAGATTTCCCAGAGCCTCCCCCTCTCCTTTTTCTTTTTTTCATTTAATGCTGCCAGAGCTGTTAAGCGCCACAAGTTGGTGATTATTGCTATACATTAGTTTGATTATGGCCCTTGTCATCTTGTATTTCAGGTATCAAAAGAACCTTTGAGGTACTGTACATACGTAGTCGGGATTAAAGAAGAAATGCACAGCAGATTTTGTGGTAGTCTGTATTCTGCAGCTTGCCACATCGAGTTATATATTGTGGACGAGATAAGAAAGAAACTCCACGGTGAAAATAAGAAACACTCAAAGATGACAACGTTGAGGTTCTGGCGCAACAGGTAAATGTGTCTCTAAAATAACTAACTGGAAGTTTAGCTCAATTCTTGATTCTCAATGATTGGGGTCGTTTTGTAGGAGGGATAAGGATAACAAATCCCATGTTTATCCCATGTTTGGTCGGGACAAAGTGCATGGGATAACTCATCCGGGGATTAGTTATCCCAGAATTGTAGTGTTTTTTTTATCCCCTCCTTGAGGGTGGGATAACTAATCCCGGAATAGCTAATCCCGGGATAACTTGTTTTCCAACCAAACGAAGCATGGTATTTGTCCCAACAACCTAAGTTTTCAACTCTCACCTATATTTTCCCGCTAAATCACAAACTTAGCAACAACTTGGTCAAAACAAATCAAGCAAAGTCAAACTAAACACCAAATTAAGACGAAAGTCGAAATCTTTTACACGTTTAGTGTCGAAAATTAAATACAGAAGAGGAAAGGGTAGTCTGTAAAATCCTCAATTTTCACAATAACCCCCCCCCCCCCCGAAAAAAAAATCCATAGCAAAACTGACAAAATCAAATCAAATACTAAATGACAGCCCGGTACACTAAAGCTCACTCTATGCATAGGGGTTCCTAGAAGGGCGGGCGGGACGACAAGAATCTCATTATCACATGACAGCAACTTTACCGGTTGAGTCAACACAAGTAAATAACAAAAAGATAAAAGAAAAGAGTAGTAAACAATTACAGGGCCATTGAAGTCGGATTCTTCAAACATCCATCGTTGTTCAAGAGGAATAAGATCTGCTGTCTTTTCTTGGCAACGAATTTGAGTAGCTCGATGTGTGTTGGCTACCACAATGGAAGGCTTAGAAACGAGGGAGAAACCCAAGAAAAGGGTCTTATTGTGTGAAGAAGAGAAAGACTTTGATGGCGAATGTGAGGCAAATATTACAGAAGATGAAGAGCATTGTACAGCCATTCTTGTTTCTCAGGAAGATTGTTGCACTGTATAGTTAAGAGTGGATAAGAAAAAGAGGATAGCAGGTGAGGTGAGTTATTTTTCTTTAGCCATAATACAAAAACGGAGAAAAATAAGCCAGAAGGGCTTGGCAAGTTTCCAATTAAAAAAGAGGGATAACTGGGTCCCACAAATTTGTCCCCGAAAGAAATTAAGTCCCTTGAATAACTGCGACAGTTGTGGGACAATTACGTTAGTTATCTGAATAACTTTGCCTAGTTGTTGAACAACTTCTCTCAGTTATCGAACAACTACGCCTAGTTGTTGAATAACTTCGCAAAGTTGTCGAACAACTACCAAAGTTGTTCTACAACTGGGACAAGTTGTTTGAATGGAAAAACTTAAAAAAAAAATCAAAAAAAAATTATCCCTCCCACCTAATTTAAAAAACTTGGAGGACTCCTACTTAATTGAATAATTTATTTGTCCTTTTTAATCTAAAGTCCCGCAAAAATGTGTCATTTAACTTAATTCAGACATTTGTGGTCTCTAATTTTAGATATGACTTTTAAATGGGTTTAAACTTATATAAAATTAAATACTTTTGAATAAGTTTAGCTAACATTTGTGGTCTCTAATTTTGGATATGGCTTTTAAAAGATTTAAACTTATATAAAATTAAACAAATAGATATTCATGTTCGAGTAGCAAAAATTTCATTGTAGTAGCAAAACAGTGAATTAATTTTAAAAATGGCAACCTACGTTTCAGACAATGCCACTAAGCTATCTAATATCCTCAGTTTAGGTGGTTCCAATTTAATATATGTACATAAATATAAATTTTTTACCTTATATATACAATGTACTTTTTACTGAGGGGATTCGGGTGAACCCCTGACAACCACGTGGGTTCAGCCCTGTGTCCAATATTTGTTTCTTCAAGGCATAATATATAGACATGTTAATTTGGACTTAAATTACATCTATGACCTTCAATTTTGAATATGCGCAAATAGACACTTAAACTTATATAAAGTTAAACAAGTGAACACGTACGTTATATGTGGCATAATACATAAAACACCATGTAGGTAGGACAAGAATTAATCAAGTAGGACGCCACATAGGATATATCTGTCTAATTGTTGAATTTTATACAAGTTTAAGTGTCTGCTTGTGCACACCCAAAATTGAAAGTTATAAATATGATTTGAGATCAAGTTAAAGAACATTTTTATGTATTGTGCCTTTATTCAACTTTGCGTAAGTTTAATTATTTATACATATCCAAAATTAGAGGATACAATTGTCAATTGAGGCTAGACACATTTTCAAAGGTGGCTCTACCCTTTTGGAAAAAAGGTGATCACCTTAGGCCCCAAATTTAAGACGTCTTTTTTTTTAGTAATAATAAATATTATTTATAGAAAAATATAATTTTTATAAAAAATAAAAAATTATTAGAAGAAGTTTGATATATCTGAAGTATTATGTCTCAAGAAAATTAAATGCATTAATATATTACTAACTAAAAGAAAATCATTGGATGAAAGTGAGTATATAATTTTTAAAATAGACTTTGTTAAAAAGTTATTTTTTTCTTAAAAACTTAAGGCATCCTTTTGATTTTGGTCTTAGATCACTGACGTACTTGAGCTGCCCCTGCACATTTTATATATTTATTATAGAAATTCGTAAATTTAAAATTTTGAATCCATCTCTATATTGTGCATCGGATTATATTAGAAGGTTAGTAGAAAGGTGTGACAGACACGTACTAGAATAGAAGATTATAGTAGGAAACAGACTAGTAGACGGGAGGAGCATTTGTTTTGTTCTCAAAGCTTTTGGATGTTGTTTGTAGTTTCTGATAGATTGTTGGTGGTGTTATTCGGTGCTAATTTTGTTTTTGTTATTATTGTTGTTTGTTATTTTATGTTATTTTGTTACAGTCTTTTATTCCCTATTCTTATATTATATTTTTTTCCTATATTATTTGATCTCGAACATAGAGTCTATCAGAAACAGTCTCTTCATTTTTAACATGTTTGGTTTACAAATGGCACACAAATTCTAACCTAAAAATTACACAAAACCATAACTTAAGTTTTACTTATTACAAAAAATCTCATCTCTCCAAACATATTACAAAAATTCTATTTTTCTCTAAAAATAGATATGCATAGCTTTGCCCTGTTATCGGGGGCGGACCCACGTGGTATTCAGGGGGTTCGGGGCAAAAAATTACGTTGTATATATAACGTAGAAAATCTATATTTATGTATATATATTAATTTTGAACCACCTGAAAACAAGGTTGTTGGATAGCCCAGTGATTCTTCTTTTTTAAAAATCTATTTTGCACAGCTGTTATAATAAATAAATAAAAAAGGACGCATGTACAACTGCTATACCTTGAAATTATATTTTGTTGATGCATTCACATATTTATATTTTTATTTTTTCGACCTCCCTGAAATAAATTTCTGGATCCGCCAATGTCTGTTATGTATATAAATCGGCTTTGTTACGTATATATCGGCATTGTCATATTTGTTATGTATATGAATCGATCTTGTCATATATAAAAGTTTTTATGTATATGACGATCTTGTTATATATATATGAATTCAGAGAGAATAAAGTAATTAAAAAATAAGAGAGTGTAAATAATTTTAATAAGGTTGAGATTTATGTTAATTTTTCGATTCTAAATCCAAAGGACCAATGTGCAAATTACCCCAGCAACAACCTTAGTGCCAGTAACCCACGGTTTATTGACACTCCCCAACTTCGGAGTCTTAACTCTTACGTTTGAACCTCAAAAACCTTAATAATAAAAAATGGCACTCTCAAGTCTTTCATCACCAAGACTTCCATCACTACTCCATTATCAAAAAGAACCAAACTTTCCATTTTTAACATCAAATCTCCAAACCCCATTTAACCAATTTCCAAAATTGTCAACTATAAACAACCCTAAACATCATCAGAAAATGTCAAGAACATCATCGTCATTAATCAAACTACAAGCATCAGTTGTTGATAGAGTAATTGAATTGGTCCAATCTTCACCACCCACGTGGCAATCTGCTTTGTTGAGTAATTTAATTATTTTTACTTTGGGTTCTCCACTTTTGGTTACTGGGTTGTCGATTTCTGGTATTGCTGCTGCTTTCTTGCTTGGGAATCTTACATGGAGAGCTTTTGGGTCTTCTGGATTTCTTCTTGTTGCTATGTATTTTGTTATTGTAAGTAAAAAAATTGAACTTTTTTTGTGCTAGTATTAATTTGAGGATTGTACTTTATGCATGATGTTTTGTCCCATTTAATTATCTGAGAGAACATGGGAAGAATAATTTATGCTTATATACATTTCAGATCAATGCGAAACTTAAACTAAAATACTCAATTTGTCTAGTTGATATAAGTAAAAGAAGAAACAGAAAAGAAGGAGAAATTGCATCCTATTGATAGATTAGTGGAACCGCGTAATCAAACAAGAAAATTTATTGATATTAACCGGTCTAGATTGGCAAATTAGGTCTTGAACCTAAGTCACACCCCAAAAACTAGCTCAAAGAGAGCAGGATTGCCCAAGCTAAGAGTCTTGTCCCTCGCCAATGTGGTATATTTCTCTTGAAACCCCCACCACGCCCAGACCCACTAAAGCGTGTGCGTCCATGGACCGGGTACTCCTCCGACCCCAAATTGATCTAGGTGACACATTGGATGGGCCTAGCTTAGATACCATGTCAAAGAAATGGGTGTCGGGCCTAACTTAAACCCAAAAGCTAGCTTGGGAATGTGAAAGCTCCAGCCTGGGAAATGGTCTGGGCATGAGGGGGATGTTGGAAGAGCAATATACACATCGATGAGTATGAGATTCCTAGACTCCTTGTATGGTTTGGGCAATCCTCCTCACTCTCGAGCTAGCTTTTAGGTTGAGTTAGGCCCAAGAATCCATTTCTTAACATGTTATCAAAGCAAGCAAAGGTCCTGTCAATCACACTGCCACCCATTAAAATCGGCCCATATGTGAGGGGACGTGTTAAGAATGTAATGAGATAATAAATGTGTGTTTTCTCTAACAGCTTAATCTTGTAGATGAGATGGTCAGACACTCCAACATAGATAAGTTCTAGGATGTCTTTCAACTAGAAATAATGATGGATATTATTGGTATATTTTCTCCTTCTTAGGCTGATGATTCTGATTAAAGATGTTAGGAAACCTGGACTAATAAGTTAAACCAAACAGGGCACAGCTGCGACTAAGGTGAAAATGGCTCAGAAAGAGGCTCAAGGGGTTGCAGAGAAGAGAAAAGGAAGGAGAGGACCTGGAAGCGTGATAGGCTCCAGTGCAGCCGGTTGTGTTTGTGCATTTTTATCAATTAATGGTGTTGGTGGGGAGGCATTTACTCGCTTGTGGGAACTTGCATTTGTAGCCAGTTTCTGTACTAAGTTGAGCGACACTGTCTCCAGCGAGATAGGAAAGGCATATGGTAAAACTACGTGAGTACAGCCTCTTCAATCTCCGGCTAACTGTTAAGAATTTGATGAACTGGAAACAGCAGCCCTTTTTATATAAACTGGGAATTACATTCTTCAATTACAGCAACCCTTATTATATAAACTGGGTTGTCCTTTCAAAACTCAAGGAGCTGGAAAAGTGTCTTAATTTGCTAGAATTGCCAATCAATATTCTTTTATACATAATGGTGGTTCCCGGGCCAGGTTGCACACAGTTTTTTGTCTCTGCTAAGATGTGAACCTTTGTTCCAAGGTTGCACCCTCTTCACTGACCACTAGGCCACACCATTGGATGCTAGAATTGTCTGTCAGTGTTGCAATTTTTATGTGATTTAGTTTTCATCTTAGGTATGTTATAATCCCTGTAACTAACACTTCAGTAGGCTGCTATTTGTAGTTCATGTCAATTTTCAATAGTACTAGCTAGAAAGTTATCTCCTTTGGAAGAGGATCATAAGAAACTCAGACCACTTTTTGCTTTTAACTGTTCAATACTGTCATTAGCAGGATGACTCTCTTTAAGAAATTTCTGCTGAGTACATGTACAACAATTGCAGGTATCTTGTCACCACGTTCAAGGTAGTGCCTCGGGGTACTGAAGGGGCTGTGAGTGTTGAGGGAACCTTTGCTGGGCTTCTTGCTTCAGTTCTTCTTGCTTCTGTTGGTTTTCTAATGGGTCAGGTATGCCTTCCATGAACCTTTCTAAGTTTTGAGAGCTTTTTGCTTATGGTTTGGATTCTCTCTTATGTATTGGGTATTTGGGATAACCTGGAGATACTAGTCAATAATCTGATGAAGGATATGGAAAGACAAAATACATGTTGAATTTTTTTTACGTCAGGATGCTATTCTATGATTAACTTTCTAGTCCCAGGAGGTCTAAAATTGTCCAGATTGAGGCCAGAAAAGAATTTTAGGTGTTACGAAGTGCTTGAGAAAAGTTGGGGACAAAAATATGAAAGTGTTATAGAGAGTAGTTGTTATAGAATATTGTTATTGGTAGTTAGTTGTAGAATGAAGTGTTGGGCTAACAGTGGGCACTGTTTTGGCTGGATAAGCAGGTTTGATGTTTGAAAGGGACCTTTTGCCTATTGCTTGAGGTTGCGTGGAAGGATCACCTGTTCGCTGCACCAACATAAGATATATCCCTCTATCACTTTTACTTGTCCAGTTTGGACTTTGCACGCCCCTTAAGAAATAATGATTTGAGTATTTACACAATCTTTATTGATGTTTAGCATTAGGTCTGGGGAAATAAGTAATCAATGTTGAGGATAAAACATGGAAATTTATACGTTTCTTGATATGTTAAAAGTGAGAAGTAAAAGTAAAGATGTATTTTTAGCATATAGAGAAGTAATAGTGGACGGGGAAAGTATTTGTGTGGTTGAAGTATTTTTTATGCCCTCAATTAATTTGGATAGTCATGCGTATCAGTTCTGTCACTATTTTTGTTGTCAATATTTCTCTTTTCGTAGTATTTTCATCAGAGCTTCTTTCACTTCTTCCACTGTATTTTTCATACCTGCTTTGAAATGTTTTTCTTGAGTTGAGGGTCTATCGGAAACAGCCTCTCTACCTCACAAAGTATGGGTAAAGTCTGCGTGAACTCATCTCTCCAGACCCCACTTGTGGGATCACACTAGGTTTGTTGTTGTTGTAGTTATGTCTATCAGTATCAAAATCTGCCCAAGATAGAAGGTTGTTAGTCTCATGTCACTCTTGGTTTCTCCAAGTTACCAGTGATTTTGTAGTATTTTTAACTGTAAAATGTATCCTTTTGAAACCTCGTTGACTGAACTAGAAAAGCATAAACTGAACGTTTTTTATTGTTTTAGCAATCCTATTTTCTCTTTTCCCTTTTAGGATTTGTTTGAACATATGGAATTTTTCGCGTTATGATGTGTAGGCTGGAGTAATTATTATTTGTAGTGATCTTATGTTTCTTGGTAGCTCAAGTTTTGTGTTATGATAGTTTGGTGGGAGCTTATGTAGCGTTTTTAAAAGAAGTACTTGCTTGCATGTAGTTTGTACCTTGCTATCATGTACCCCCTCAGACATTTAAAATATTTTAACTATAAAAATACTGTTTGGTACTTCTTTAATGTGAATGCTAAATATACGTTTTGTTTCTGAGCAAAGAGGGCACTAACTATTTTTCTATCAGAATATACTAGGAATTTTCGGAAACATCCTTTCTACCTCCAAGAGGTAGGGGTAACGTCCGCGTACAATCTACCCTCCCCAGACCCCCCTTGTGGCACTCACTGGGTATATGTTGTTGTTGTTGTTGAATATACTTGGAAATGGGTTATTTGGCGGAAAAGTAAATCCTTGCATAGTGTTACCTGATTGGCGGATGTTTTGGGCAATATTTAGGGCTGAGCAACCCAAGGCCGGGGAATTTCTATAGTGTTAGCCCATCCAGAGTATCTTTATTTGATTTTTGTTTTGGATCAGTTAGCCGTGGAAACATTCACTACATCTATAGCTTTATCTTGCCTGTGTGGAGAAACAAATACTATACGATTCATTTTAGTATCTTCATTTTTTCGTTTATTGCTTTGATTCAACTTTGAGGAAGATCTATTCCATATACTGATCAGAATAGTTGTTTCCAGATTAGTATACCTGGGGCTGCAATATGTGTAATAGCTGCGCAGATAGCAAACTTTGGTGAAAGTCTAATAGGCGCTTCACTTCAAGAGAAAGAAGGATTTCGTTGGGTATGTAGTTTTCTGAGTAGAGGCCTTAATATTTACTCTGAGATGTTAAGTAACCCGCTCACGTTTTTTTGTCCCTTAATGTTCAGCTCAACAATGATGTTGTCAATGTCATCAACATATCCCTGGGAAGCATTTTGGCCGTCCTAATGCAGAAAATAATATTCCAGAGTTAGTCATACTTGCCGCGTGGATCTTGAATTGCCGCCTTCCATTGTATACTGTGCAGAGCATATCATCGAGACACAAAAGAGATCAGTAACGGTACTTAGAGGTGGACAGTATCATCCGAGCCAGTAACGAAGACTTGTTAGAGTGTTCATGTTGTTGTTACAGTTGAGAAACAATTCTGATAAATCACTCCTCAAATTTACCAAATTATTCCAGTGGCAAATGTATTGTTTCCAACAGTACTGTGCACAGTTTTATATTTGGTTACTCACAAAATAGTTTATGTAAAGATCCAATTGTCAGCACTTGTAGATTACTAATTTGAATAGAATTAGTGTCATAGTCTCAGTACTGATGTAGTCTTATTTATAGTAACAGTAACAAAGAAGCATATTTTTCTATTCTGTTTGATAATTATTTGCCCAGTATGACAAATCAAGCTATGAGAACTAAGTGATTGTCTTTTACCTAAACATCACTTACACACAAAAAGTTTGGGAATCCACATGTTTGTTCTTTGTTTGAAATTGAAGCAATTGTCTCTTTCTATCCACACATTTTGGAAGATTAAAAAGGTAAAAGAGATCATAAAAAGATGTGTGATGATCTATTGCCAACGAGGGTGGCTGAGTTGGTTGAGCGAGAAATCTCGGGGGAGGGGGTTCTAAGGTTTGAAACTATCCATATACTTTCTTGGTCGAGCTCATTGCACGAGACTTGTCTAGTATGGTTTATCTCTTCCTATGTAATTTGCGAGCCTAAGGTTTGAAACCATCTATATGCTTTCCTGGTTGAGCTCATTGCACGAGACTTGTCTAGTGCGGTTTATCTCTTCCTATGTAATGTGAGCCTAAGGTTTGAAAACATCAATATGCTTGTCTCTTCCTATGTAATGTGAGTGTAATGTGAGCCTAAGGTTTGAAAACACATCAATATGCTTGTCTCTTCCTATGTAATGTGAGCCTAAGGTTTGAAAACATCAATATGCTTTCCCGGTCAAGCTCATTGCACGAGACTTGTCTAGTACGGTTTATCTCTTCCTGTGTAATTTGTGAGCCTAAGGTTTGAAATCATCTATATGCTTTCCTGATCGAGCTCATTGCACGAGACATGTCGAGTGCGATTTATCTCTTCCTATGTAATTTGCGAGCTATAGCATCGTTTAATTGTGCTCACTCGAAAGGTAAGAACTGTTGGTTCACTTGTCATAAAAAATCCAGTAGTTATAAAGGTTATAGCAACAATAAGATAACTAGTGAAATTTCACAAGTAAGGTCCAAAAAGTATAGCATGTGCGCCGACTTTACCACTATTTGGTGGTGAAGGTAAAAACATTGTTTCCTAAATTACTTTTGACGACTATATTGCTTAAAATATTTGTTATGCAAAAAGTTACGTGGAAGCATCGATCCAGTGAACTGGAAGCAACAAATTAAAACAAACTTATTTGTATAGTTAATTTAACTGTAATATTAAATAATTTAATTAAACGATGCTTTATGGATTTAACACCTGTTAACATATCTTATGAATTATGGTCCACACATTTATTTCATACCACTACTAACTATTTTTGGTTCCTTTTCTTTATGTTTAATTCTTACTAAAATTGTGTCTTTTCTTATTTAAATTTCTAGCTCCGTCACTAATGATGAATTCTTACAATGAATATTAAAATGTTTATTATAGTGTGTACAATTTTAGTAGTTTTTCTTTAATATAAATAATTTCATGTGGTGAGGGAGTTTGACGTAAATGATAAAGTTGTTGTTATACTTGTGACCGAACTAGAAGTCACGAATTCAAACGATAGAAACTTAACTTCT
The DNA here is from genome assembly GCA_030864215.1 of Capsicum pubescens. Classification (NCBI taxonomy): domain Eukaryota; kingdom Viridiplantae; phylum Streptophyta; class Magnoliopsida; order Solanales; family Solanaceae; genus Capsicum; species Capsicum pubescens. The sequence continues at coordinate 347,423,168 of CM061544.1, read as the reverse complement.
ATATAGAAATGCAAATAAAGACTTGTAAGTGATGAAAAATTCAAAGTAGAAAAGGGTTAACACATCATATTATTTATCAATTTTCTCTCAAATCAAAATCAACATTATAAGGTGTCCAATTAAATTCTTGTACAGCAGACAGAAGATGACAGCTAAACTAGCTAAATTATTTTTCAGATCCATAATGAAAAATAGCGATAGATTGAAAGCATTAATTTCATAGTTTGCTTTTTTCAGTTCAATCAAAAAGATGGAATTTGTATTTGATAGATTGTTAAGTAATTCACATTTATGAAAATGACAAAGAAATAGTAACGTGAATTGCGGGGAAAAGCATTCTTTTAAGAGCTCATTTAGTTGGAAGACAAGTCATCCCGATATAACTAATCATCCTATAATTTTATTTGAACCAAACAAGTCATCTCTTATTCCTCACGCCAAATAAGCCTTTAGCATTAAATACGTAGTAACCGTTTGATCATGAAATTATTTATTTATTTTTTTCAAAAAATTATTTCAATTTAGTGAAAACAGTATGTGTGTGTTTAGCCATGAGAATTCCAAATTGTATTTGGAAAAGTAAAAATAAGTAAAACTTTTTTTTTTCACTTCTGTTTCTCTCACAAAATTTCAAAAACAACTCCAACTCCAACTTTAACTATAATTTTCATGATAAGACATGACCTTAATCTGTTCTATTTTAGAGAGAAATTTTTCATCTCGATTTATTGAAAAAAATATTTTGAATTATTAGCTTGTTAATTTTGAGTAGCTTTCGTTTATTTATATTATTTTTCTTCAAAAATATTTATATTCAGATTTATAATTAAATTAAGTATTTTAATTTTATTATTTTAAATTACTTCACATAAATTAAAACGAAGATAGCTAAGCATTTATTACGCCAACAAATGAAAAGAATGGAATAAGACAAAAAGAAAAATGCTATGGGAGCCACTGCATGACTTTTTCAGTGCTAATTAGTGGAAAGGGAGAAATTCCTTGCTAATCCTTTAGTTTTTGTATGGATTTGACATCTTAAACTCATATTAATGCACCTAATTTAGATTTGTATCATAAAGATCTAATGAGAGGTAAAACGTCTCATCTCAAATAGTATTTTTTTATTTTTGGGATATCGAAATCAAAATCATGACTAATTAAACGTGAAGAAATTTCTAGAATTTACTATTATATTTTGATGATAGGTTATAAATGAAAGATAATATATAAGTTCACTTGCACTCGCGGCTCATTTCGTTGGAAAAAAAAGTTATCTCGGGATTATTAATTTTGAAATTAGCTATTTTGAAATTATTAATTCCGCTCTCAAGGAGAGACAAGAAAAATATTATAATTTTGGAATAACTAATTTCGGGATAAGTTATTTCATATATTTTGTCTCAATTAAACATGCGATAAATTCCTCTTCTAAATTAATTTCAGAATTAATTATCTTTATCCTTCCTGCCAAAACGATCCTAACTATGTATACCAGTGATACCTCGATTCATAAACTATTTGAGTTGCGTGTGTGACCAAACTCAAATTTTTTTATAAAGCAATTATGACTGAGTACACCTCTACAAATATGAATGTTGAGATATAAGTAGGTATTTGACCATGAAAATAATAAATATATTTGTTTTATTTAAAAAAATTTAAGTTAAAAATGGAGTTGCGTTGTGTTTGGTCATAATATTTGAAGTTAATATTTAGAATTCAAATGTATTTTTTAAAATAAATACAAAATATGATTTGAATATGGGATATATATATAATTTAAACGGGGTTATTTTATGAAAATAAAAAATTTAGAATATTTTTGAAAAAAAAAAAAAGTGAAACCAAATAAAATGAAAACGCCTCTTGAAATGTTTTTCAAAATTTCAAATATAATTTTAAATTATATTTGATATCTTTATGACCAAATAAAAATTTTAAAATAAAATAATTACATATTTCAAAATAAAGTAAATACAATTCATGGCCAAACAAAAATATTATTTTCTTCTTTCTTTTCTAGAATTGGATCTACATGGCGAATGATTGTGTCTACTGTCCCTTCTTGCATTTTAGTAAAATCAAAATACTTTTTTACCCTCTTTATTTGATTTACTTCCTTCGTTTCATATTAGTTGGTCCCTATAGATTTGACACATCCGTTAAGGATAGTATTGAAAGAACATAATAAAATTCTCTTGATTTCATCAAAGGAACAATTAAATTGAAATAAATATTTTTAGAAAAAGGATCAACTAAAACAAAACGAAAGAAGTATTATTTAAAATACTCAACATCCGACATGTTGAAATTTATATCTCCATTCCCACGTTGTAAAAATTATATAATCAAACTAAATATCTAGTAACCATAAATATGTAACGTATACTTAATGTATTCAAAAGTACATGTATGTTTTAAATTATAATTTTTTGTTTTTTTTTTGTTTTCCAAGGTATCCCAACAGCCGGCAGCCGTGAGACTAATTCTCCGTTTCTCTGTCAGCGCACAAAGCGGTAGAAAACTGGCCACAGAGTTTGCTCCATTCGCCAGAGGCGGGGATCGAACCCTCGACCTCTTGTTTTAGGGACATGACGCTGAACCACCATGCCAACTCTAGTGGTTAATTTTTTTTAAAATTATTAATAATTCTGAACTTATAATTTCCGAAGCATCATAGAAATTCTAATCCACCCTAACCCTACCTTTATTTATTCTTGTGTTGGTCTTGATTGAGCATAACTTTATTTTTGGTAGAAAAAGGCACATTCATTAAGACAATTTTCTTGGTCAAAAGAACATGGCCATAGTTATGTGCCCCTAATATGATAAACGTGGTTTGTTGAATTTAACTTAATATTCATTCCCTATATTTTCTTTTTCATTTTTATTCAACAACCCCAAAAAAAGAAAATGAAGATTTTTTTTTATAAAAAAAAAATAAAAATGCTGGAAAGAATTCAATGTATGGTTTTTTCGTCCCTTATACAACACCTAATTCGACATTTTCAATGTTGTACGCGGCATGTTTGTCAGGATTTGTTAGACTTCTTGATTTGGTTGGTGTCTCAATGATTAAAGTTACAAAAAAATTAAACAAAAATATCAAGAACCAAAAGTAGATATACAATGGATTAAGTTGTTTTATTAAAAGAGAAAGTTGAGATCATAGAATAATTCAATTTTCGAGTTTATTTGTGGCCCTATAATATTATATCGTTCACGTTTCAGCTGACATATTTGGACATGTAAGGGAGTGTTGAGTTTCCTCTATCTATCTGTTACAGATAAGATACTAATTTGTTTTTTTTATGTACTTATGAACAATTTTTACATAAATAAACTAATTTTTTGAGATTGAGTTAGATCAAAATTCATTTCGTTATGTGGTCGCACATTTAGTTTTCTCATCATTTTATTAGGATGGAAATTGCTTTTACCATTTACAACTTCACATTATTCAATTTTCACTTTAGCTTAGTCGGATTTAGGATTTAAAAAAACATGAATTACTAGATAATACAGTATTCATTAACAACATTAACAACAACAATATATTTAGTGTTGATGGAGTGTTCAACCTTATGCCTACCTTGTAGGGTATTTTCAATGAATACTTAGCTCAAATAAAGCATATCAAAATCAGTTTAGTATTGAAAAGTCGTGGCAAAAATAATAGAGAAGAAAACAGTAGAAACAATAAATAAATACGATAATTGAAGTAAAGAAAATAACATGTAATAATAATATGTAGCTCATTCGATAGTGATTGCACCGACACCAATAAAAGTGCATTCATCACTATTTACAGAAAATATTTTTGAAACTCTTTTATAAACAATACATATGTAATTCAAGTCTAATGAAGTGATGTGGACTAAAGATTTGATTGGTTTAATTACCCTAATCATAAGTTTTGGCCTGAACTATATATATATATATATATATATATATATATATATATATATATATATATATATATATATATATATATATATATATATATGCATGTGGAAATTAATTAAAATCTTATCACAGATTAAATAATGAAAGTGCATGAATGAGAACTTTCAAGATTGAATTTGATAAATCAAGCTTAAATCTTTGATTCAATAATAATATGTTGATGTACATCTTAGAAATCGCGTAATCTAAGTATAGATTAAATTTCCTTAACACACATCTTATTAGAAGGTAGTAAGTAATCGTCTAAGAGGATATACTAATAAAGAAGATCTAAAATTACTTTAGAATTTCATCAATATCACGGGATATTGCCATTTGTCAAAACAAAACTACAATTTTAACAAAGATATAAAAAATCAGTTATTTTAATTTTAATTTTATATTTATATTTAACAATTCAATTAATATGTACAATAATTTACTAAAAATTCAATAAAATAACTTTAAAATCTAAAACTCGTCTAACTCAAAGTTAAATTCTGCTATTTGACACGCTCAGAAGGGCTACCAATTAAATCCCAAAAAAAATGATTTTTTTTTTTAAAATAACCTTTTAAAAAATTAAAACTCGTAAACTCAAAATCATTTTTTTTTTCATTTGGCACGATTAACGAGGCCTACCAACCCAAAAGAATTTGAAAAATACGAAACAAAACAATATCTACGAATGAGATAATGTCCAAATACACACACGTACGAATACAATAATACTAATGCCTGTTGAAATGTCACTATTAAATCAAGTTGACCATTAAGAACCTCATCTTCCTTGTGTGTGTCTTCATGCCTTGTATAAGCTTTTTTCAATTTATTTTAATTGCTACTTACCCCTCTGAAAACTATGTACTAACTACAATTTATTAATTACAATTACTCAATCAAGTGTTGCCTGCCTCTTCATGTTTTATAAATTTAATATTATTCATTTTCACACTTTTATTAGTCCTACTATGTTGATTTGATTGTTAATCAAGAATATAATTCCTTCCATCTTATGTGGTATCATTTGATAGCTTTTTAAACTTACTAGGGTAAATTTTACTTAGATTTTCAAATTATAGCTTTGTTTCAATTGAGCATTTGAATTTCAAGATGTCTTCTATTTTTTCATTATTATACATAGGGGTTAGAGGAAGGTGAAATGGAGAAGGAAAAATTATAAGGTGTAAAATCAAATTTCTAACAAGATAAAAAATTAAAAGCGAATCAATTGAGCTATCACGATTCGATTCTTGTTTCAAGATATTTTAGTAAATGACAACTCTTCTATTTTTCATATAAAAACACTATTCCATTTTTTTTAATTGTCATGCATACTAAAAATAATTATTTCCAAATACTTGTTAATTTCAAAAATCAAGAGAGAATTAATTTTTTTTTTCTATTTTGTCCTTAATATTAATTATTGTAGAATTTGATAAAAGAATTTGGTAAACAATCGACTTAATTGATATTCTAATATTTCAAAAATCAATTAATGATTTAACTTCCTTTTTAAAGAATAAACTGACTAAGAGCAATATGAAAAATTAAATACTCCCTTTGCCCTAATTTATGTTTCATAATTCGAATTTTAAAAGTTAAATAATTTAAGTTTTGATGATGAACGTAGACATGAAACTTTTCAATTTTTTTTAAAATAAAATTTACATAATAATTAAAAACTATATGAAAAAAAAAACACATTAATTAAGAATCAAAATACTTAAAAGATATATGAAAGAATTATGATCAAAGAAAAATTTATTTGAATGTCGAAATCTCAAAAAGATATCATATAAATTAAAATTAATAAAATTATCTTAACTTAATAAAAAAATTATCTATTTTTAATAGTATTTGAATCAAGTAAAATGAAACGGATGGAACAACTTATTGAGATTATCAACTGTTGCCCTTCCTAGTCACCCCCTTCACATATAAAATTAATCTATTCATATTCCCATTGTTATTATTCTCTCACCATGTTGAATTTTTTATTTCTAGTGTCTACTATTCTTTTTTCATCTGTTGGAAAAAAATAAAACCTTTGTTGGATACTGTTGCTTCCATGGAAGCCTCACCATCCAGCACTTGTAAGAGTAAAATATTGTCAAGTTTTTCAATATCAAACTATTGTACACATAGAAATGGTCCATTTGTCTGTAGGTGGTGGGGTTCTTTGTTGAGTTGTTGGTGCTCTTTCCCTTCCTATTTCCTTTCTACATTTCTCTTTTGGTCTATCTCTTCTTCTTATTTCTCCTTCTTACTCGTCGCTTCATCACAACCCTTAACGTCTCCACCGACGGAAACCCTTTATAATTCTAAGTACAAAGTTGTTGTTATTTCAGCTAGTGTTGCTTTGATTATCTTGGTGTTTGTTTTCTTTGTTTCGATGGCTTTGTTCAAGTGCTTCGGGTTGAAGCTAAGGCGGAGAGGTGTTGTTGGGGTTCGCGATGCTGCTAGGGCTACTGCAGATATCGAAGAAGTTGATTACTCGAAACGAACTGCGGTGTATACCTGTGATGAAGTTGAGAAGTTCACGATGAACTTATCGAGGTCTAGGTTGATTGCCTATGGAGGATTTAGTACAGTCTATTTAGCGCAATTTCCTGATTCAATGCTGTGTGCAGTGAAGATCATCGATTTAAGCAGCGAGCGCTTTGAGAAGGTTTATAAGCAGGAATTAGACATATTGTTGCAGATAGAACACGAAAACATCGTGAAGTTCTTGGGTAATTGTGATAACGGAGATGCAGGGATGTTACTGTTTGAATACATTCCGAATGGAACTCTACAAGAGAAACTGCACTGCATAGAAGCGAAGAAAGTATTGTCATGGAGAAACCGTACGGCTATAGCATATCAGCTTGCTAAAGCCATCGAATATCTCCATGACAAGTGCACACTCCCAATAGTCCATGGCGATATCAAATCCTCGAATGTTCTGCTAGACAAGAAATTCAACTGCAAACTCTGCGACTTTGGGTCTGCGAAAATGGGATTTTCGTCCACCATTTTACCTCCGTCTGCTAATCGTGTCTTGCTCGGTTCTCCAGGGTATACGGATCCTCATTACTTGAGAACTGGCATTGCTTCGAAAAAGAATGATATATACAGCTATGGTATAATAATTCTTGAATTAATTTCCGGTTTTGAAGCACTTTCATCTGATAACGGAGAAAGATTAATCTCGAAAGCTAGTGTTATATTACGAGATTCATCTAAAGTAGCAGAAATGATTGATTCAAGACTCAATGGAGTTTATGATTTGGAAGAAGCAAAAGTTATGGTGTCATTAGCAGGTTTTTGTCTTGGTGATTCACCAAGCCTCAGGCCATCTGCTTCAGAGATATTAAGTACTATAACAAGTAAAATCTCTTCAATGTCATTTCTGGTTTCTCGTGATCAAAAAGTTTAGAGTGATTGTTACTCCCTCCCTCCGTTCCAAAATAATTGTCACGTTTCGGTCCTCTTGAGTGATGATTAGGTGAATTTCTGTAAATTAGTATAATTTGTATAGGGTGGTTCTGCCTTGTTTGTTTGAACAAAGAGCTTATACTTAGTATTGTAGGCAATGAATTCAGTTTAAGCAATTACATGCTTGAACTTTGGAATTTGAATGGTTAGTTTTCATAAAATTATCAGTAGTACTTTAATTTCTACTCTCTTTGTTTCAATTTGTTTGTCCGATTCTTATTTGGCCCCGAAATGAAAATAAAGTAGCTCTGCAAGATTTTTGAATTTTACAAGTAGAACGTATCAAAATGTTTTTCAAAATTTAATTTAAACAAAAAAAAACTTCCAAATTTTGTTTTCTGTGCTACAAATTTGTGGGGGTGCAATTGCAGTTGTCAACAGTTAAGTTTTTTGAGTTATCCAAGGTCTTCCAAGTCAATCTTGCAGGCCTACATTAATGGGAGGGCACAATGTCCCTTGCGCAAAATAATGCACTTAAATGTCTGGCTCTCGCCTAATAGTCAATAAAATGGATGAAAAATTATGAGTTAGAAGATTCAAATTTCAGTAGAAATATGTCACTAGACAGTCGTGATAGATTGATATACGTTTGTGTAAGATAATATTCTGTAAAATTAGTCGAGGTTAATATTCAAGAGCTTGATCTTGTGCCAATGAAATGGTTGTTAACTGCTCTCTCTGCTTTGATTTACTTGACATACCTATTAAGAAAATAATTATTGATATAATGACTTTATCATACTACATCTATCAATTGATGTTTAGAACTTCAAATGATTTGGAGAATAAGTAATTTAAGAAAAAAGGTAAAACATGAAAAAGAAAAAAAAATTATCTTATCATGAATTGTCAAAAGTACCGTGTAAAAATAAAAATTAAATTACAAAAATAGTGATAAGTAATTCTGAACGAAGGGAGTATAAGGTTTCAAGTTCAAATTTCCAGCAGAAAACATATCAGACAATATTCTTACTATCTGTTCAAGTCTTGATAAATAAAGTAACTTAGTAATACATGTTATTAATAAGAGATGATAAGTACCCCATAAAGTTAATCGAAGTGTGTATAAATTAACTCGAACACTTGCAATTAATAATAATGAAAAAGAGATGTTCCTGACGCATCATAAATTACGTACAAGAGAAGTGACCCCCCCCCTAAAAAGGAGAAAAATGGCTCCTAAGCACATGATGGGCAACCACAACTATTTTATGAAATATTCGTAAAGTAAAAGGCTACCACGTTTATTATATCTTTAAGGCTTTTTAAAGCATCTAAAGAATAATTTATATTATCAGCAAATTTTAAGGCCAATAGGACTGTACCACTAGGGCTAACTTTCAGCCATTACTCTATGCAAAAGCCAATGTGCTTGCCGGTAAGTGACGGAATCAGAAATTTTACTAAGAAGATTCAAAATATGTTATGGAGATCGCTAGTGACGGAATCAGAAGAGTCAAATCTTTCTAATGGTAGCTCCTTCACTCAAAGCCGGGTGTAATCGTTACAAGGGTTAATATGTGAAAATTATATACTTATTGATCTCTTGGTTTCTAATCTGGACAAGTAAATGTGGAGGGAGGGAGTATTTTTCAACTGATCTAACGACATTTTATGTATATACTCGTCATATGTTATCATGCTACTCTAGTCAAAGAAGTCTATGGAATTAAGATCTCTTAGCCACTTACAAAATGAACAGAAGAAAATGTTCTTTTCAGATCTCTTATGTATAAAAATGAAGATCTCTTCGTAAAAAACGACATAAAACTAGAACAAAATTTGTAAGTGGCCTACAAAACCAAGTTAGCAAGGCAACTACATTAGTGGAGACCCAATTTAAGCCTAAGTTTTTCTCATTACCCAAGCAGGCAAATGCAATTACATGAAGGAAAACACAATTTAAGCCTAAGTTTGCTCATTTGAGTTAGCAAAGCAATTACATGAAGGGACGCCCAATTTAACCCAAACATATGCAAAATTCTCCCATGTGGGGGACCTTATGTTAGGCAAAGGCATGTGATAGATAACACACAGGAGTAAACAGTAAAGGCTTTTACAGCTCTTCTCTATACAATAATTGGCATTAGCTAGTAGGTACCACTACCAATGAGCTGCCTCTTTGATTTCAACCACTTATTACTTCATCCACTGAATATCATTTTATAGAATGATAAGCAAAGCTTGGACCAGGCACTTTCAACAGCCAATTATGAGGCTATGGAAATGAAAAAACGGAGTCGGATCAGATATGAGCGGGTTGAAAATAGGTTAAGACTAAAACGATCAAACACCTGACCCGCCTAAGTTTAATACGAGTAAATAATGGATTAAGTGCCGGATAATGTGTGTGTGTGTATATATTTAGTGTATAATTGTGGTTCTTTTGTGTTAGGAAAAAGAAAAAAGGATTGTTTGTGTGGAAGAGTTAGGGAGATATTGAGCTAGAAAATTCATGTTTCAGATCCTCATCAATGGAATTTTATAACCAATTTGATCAAACAGAAAACAAACATTCGACAAGTGAACTACCAACAATGCACAGTTCCAATACTATCTCCCTCCGTTTCAATTTCTTTGTCCAATTTTGACTTGGTACGCAGTTTAAGAAATTGACGAGAACTTTTGAACCTTGTGATCTTAAATTAAAGAAATGTCGAATGTACCAAAATGTGTTTTAATCTTGTGGAAGTAAAGAGTTGTTAAAAAGGAAAAGAAGCATTTGTTTAATAGACTAAAAAGGAAGGTAGGGCAAACAAATTGAAAAGGAGGGAGTATGCAATTTTGAATCGACTAGAAGAATAAGTAAAAAGAGGTAAAATAAGATGATACAATAGTCATTTCTCTCTGGTTCCAAAATGAAGCAATTCAGTTTACACATCTTAATTTCTTGTACAACTTCTGGGCATTGATATATTTTTGGCATTAAAGTGAGATACACACATTAGTCATTGCTCACATAACTTCAACTCAAACTTCAACTATCACACACCGCTCTATCTAAACACCTATCACTAACGCGAGTGAAAAGCTTAGGGATCTGAAATACCTATCACTAACGTGAGTGAGAAGCTTAAAGTAAATGCATTAAGACTGCCTTCTTCTTTTCAGACGAGCACCACTTGGAGGTTGCTGTTGAAAGTTCGATGAAGGGGAGAAACTAATGTCAGGCACAAATACTGCACAGTCGAATGGATTCTGGTAAGTTTTGGGCCAGTAAAGTCCAGAGGCCGTAGGTGGGGAAGGAACTTGTGGCACTGCCCAAGATGTGTCCGGTACTTGACCCAAGCACTCATCACCGTCTAGTTCTTCATCGTCAACTCTTAAGAGTGATGAAGAGTCTGACTCTCCAAGCTTGCCATTATCCGCCTGATAGATTTTAATGCAAGAACTAAATTAGGAACCATGAACATAATCCCATGCAAATTAACGATTATCTAGGTATATCCATGCATTCGACTTATATCAAAGAGGCTTAGATGGATTGAAAATTTCCTTTGGGTAAATGAAACACAGTTGAAACATAGCAAGAATGGCATATGGCGCAGAACCCAGTCCACTTGGGTTTCACTAATCTTGTCCAAGCCAAGTGACAATGAACAGACGAGTCGCCATTTACAGCAAAAATTATTGCTGTCAAACTCTTTGAATAAAATACCTTTGCCAACAAGTCCCCACCTTTGATGACAGTCGTATCTAGCAAATATATGGTCGGGAATGTAACTTCATATACTAAGCACACATAGAAACAATAACGTGACTGACAAGTGACACCTAGGTATATTTTTGTAGCATGACTGAACAAAACAAAAGGCACGGCACAACAGCTAAAGCTGCTTTCGATTGTCACAACCCTAAGCAAGGTTGCTGATCCAGTCACATGCTAATAATAATGGTGCGCCTTAGACTGTCTATATTGAACAACAATAGAGACTTAGAATTCCAAGCATTTGAGAGGCCCGAATTTACTTGGCGAAGTGCAAGACAACCAATATGGTAATACTCCAACAATCTTTAGTACTTATGGGTTTGTCATAAGGAAGGGGAGGGGCAAGTCCGTGGCAACATGTGTCTGTCCAATCAAAAGATTGAATTGGGGACTAACAATTATCCATTTCGCATAAAGTGGTCCTACCAAAAGACAGTCCAACCGTAAACTCATTTTTCCAGTTCCATGTCTTCAAATAAAGATTATTCTCTGGTTTCTTGTTGGGAAAATACACGCTGACAACTTAAACCCTTTAAGTATAGATATCAGAACATGCATGCCACACAACTGTGCAGGCAGGGATAGACTCCATCACGTATTTTTCACGTCTGGATGATCAGTCCAATACAACCAGGTCCAAACGAAGGAGATATTAGAAATGTAGATGCTAATTAATGAAAGAACAAGTAATGAAAGGTAAGATCTAAACATACCTCAAACAATCAGTCATGTCATCCAATGTATCCATACTTCTGATTGAAATGCAGTCCAAGAAATTCAACTAATTTCCACTGTGCTATACTACAAAAAACAAAAGCTACGACTTAAACTGTACCTTAGATGTTCCATTGTCCATGTATCCATAGTTATGATTGAAATCATTCAGACCAATAAATTCATCAAACTGCCATTGCGGCATACTTCCAGCTTCAGAACCTCCAGAAAAGGGAGACTTAGTAGGAGAAAAATCCCCAACCCCACTAGCATGGGGAGGTAAAACTTTGTTAATTTGAGCATCCAATGATACTGGGGCATTTCGTTTAGAAAGTGAAGCAGATTCTGGCTCAGAAACCTTCTGAATGGACTGCAATGTCCCTGCGGATGACGCACCACCAGGATCTACAGGTTCAAGTCCTACTTTCACTCCAGTCAGCAAAAATCTTTGGTGAACTGCGACATGAGGATTAGCTGTGTGAATAGCAATATCACATTTTCGGCAAAGTAAAGCCCGATCCTCGAGACAAAAGAAATAGCCAACTGTTTCCTGCACAAATAGAATCCTTTTATCAATATTTAGAATAGTATGAGTTTAAACTGGAGCTAAGACCAACTTCTAAAAAAATTGATAGATAAATAAAACAAACATGTATCATATACATCTAACGTCACGCTGAAGCATAGAAGAGAATGACTTCCATTAGAAGGTAGCTAAATTTTATAAACTTGGGAGAATATAAATGTTTTGGCTCCACAAAGGAAAAGGTAAATAAGAACCTTAGCCATCAAATCAAATCTCCAGAAGAAAAAAATGAGATCACTTTTGCTATGCGTAACTTCTGCTTCATGCTACTGTATGAGTCGAACTAACAACCACAAATTCCTCAGGGTGATTAATATCAGCAATTACATATTACTTACAAAATATATCTGCAATTACATAAGAATAGAAGCCCAGTAAAGTTCATGATTTGATATCATGAAGCACACTCCAGATGCTTGCATAAGCATTACAGAGCCTAAGGTAATTAAACCTTAACCACAAATTCTCTTCATTTTCTTGTTAAAAAGGAAATTATACTTTGAGAAGTGGATCGCCTTAGAGAAGGTGGTTGCAAAAGCTAACTGGAGAAATCATTATGGTTAATGCTCAACCTCAAAATGTTTTTCTTCACAGGCAAAAGACTACAAATGATTTTCCAGCTAGGTCCTTTTTTTTCTGAGAAGATAACATTTTGTACTATAAACCAGCACTTGGGTAGTACTTAAAACCCCTTTACAAATAGAAAGCATTTATGTAAAACAGTAAGAGCTCCTCAATCCTAGCAAGATTCTAAAACATCTACGCTAGCTTCTGCAATTACAGGGGAACTCTTAGTACACCAAAAACGCAATAACCAAATACAATCTGTTTTAATCTCTGTAATGTTATACTTTTATCTTCAAAACACCGGGCCTTCCTCTCCTTCCAAATAGTCCACCAAATACTTGCTGCAATGGTTCTTGTACCTCCTATTCTTTGCTCCAATCCCAGCTTCCTCCCAGCTAGAGAGAGTGTCAACAATCTTACTAGTGACTCTGCGGTGCAAAACAGATGGCAAACTGTTTCAGCTGCCTCACCACATAAGCAACAGTGTGTGACTAAAATGATATTTCTCTTTCTCAAGTTTTCATGTGTCAGTACAGCCTCCTTAGCCAGTAGCCATGAGAAGCATGCCACCTTCAGAGGAGTTCTGGCTTTCCAAACTTGTTTCCATGGCCACTTAAAAGTCTGTGGCAGGGTCATGTTCAGAAACTTGTACCCTGAACTTACTTTGTAAACACCTTTGCTATCTCCATTCCACCATAGTCTTTGCTCCAATCCCAGCTTCCTCACAGCTAGAGAGTGTGTCAACAATCTTACTAGGCATCGTTCAATGTATGCCTCTGAGATTGATGAAAATCTTCCATAATTGGTCAGTGACTCTGCAGTGCAAAAACAGATGACAAACTGTTTCAGCTGCCTCACCACATAAGCAACAGCGTGTGACTAAAATGATATCTCTCTTTCTTAAGTTTTCATGTGTCAGTACAGCCTCCTTAGCAAGTAGCCAGTGGCGGAGCCACATTGAATTCAGGGGGTTCACCCCCTTCATCGGAAAATTATACTATTTTTACATGGTCAAAAGTATTTTTATGTATATATAGTAGATGTTGAGAAGAGGAGCCTTGGAGTAACTGGTAAAGTTGCTGCCATATGATCAGGAGGTCACGGGTTCAAGCTTTGGAAACAACCTCTGGCAGAAATGCAAGGTAAGGTTGCGTACAATACACCCTTGTGGTGGGGCCCTTCCCCGGACACCGCGAATAGCGGTAGCTTAGGGCACCGGGCTGCCCTTTTTTATATAGTAGATGTTGAACCCCCTTCGACTAGTCCGTATATTTACTTCTGAACCCCCTCAATGAAAATTCTGACTCCGCCACTGCTAGTAGCCATGAGAAGCATCCCACCTTCAAAGGTGTTCTGGCTTTCCAAACTTGTTTCCATAGCCACTTTAAAGTCTGCGGCAGGGTCATGTTCAGAAACTTGTACCCTGAACTTACTTCGTAAACCCCTTTGCTATCTCCATTCCACCATAGTCTGTCCATCCCTTCTTTTAGCCCTTGAAAAGTTTAAAGTGTTTTAAAGAGCTCAACCAGTCTTGGGATTTCCCAGTCATTCAAGTTTCTTCGGAAAGTTAGTTCCCAACCATGAGGAGACCACATGTCCGCTACAGATTTTCCAACTAGGTCCTTGAATCACAATAGACGATCCAAGAAGTAATCATTATGAGTTTTCCTCCTTGATATGTATAATAGACCGGTTCTTCTGATGATCACGTGTTTAAACTGAATTCTATCATTACATTTCGAGTTCCAGTTTCATTCCTATAAAAATGGGGCACTCGAGTTCCAGTTTCATTCCTATAACATGGGGCACTCAATAATGCATTTCCGTATATCTTATAAACAGATGCTAAGAAACTTCTCTAAACAGAAAAGTACGAAGCTATCACCTCTTACTTATTATCTAGTGGTGTGTTACCCCATTTTGTTGTTTGTCTTTATGTTTTCTGCCTGTTATCATGTAATTTGTCATGAGCCGGGTGTCTATTGGAAACAATCTCTTTACTTCATCTGAGGTAGAGGTATGTAGAGGTATGGATTGCGTACGCTTTACCCACCCCAGACCCCATTTTGTGGGAATACACTGAATATGTTGTTGTTGTAGCAGCACTCACGGATCAAGAATTAAATAAACCATAGTATCAACAAAACCAAATAACAACAACAACGCTTTATTTCCAAACCGGTTGTGGTGCGCTATACGAATCCTCAGTTTTTCATTAAGTTCATTTCATATCATCAATAAACCAAATATCCATGACTAATTCATGTAACTTACAAAACAAATAAGTCAAAAATCATGACTTCATCTATGATTATTTATGCTATTATTCCCTTAATTTCTTTTTATTTGGACGCTATACCAAAAATAAATATTTAATTTTACGTCTCCATTTTAGCAAATCAATAGAGTTTTATTACTTTTTCCCCGCAGTAACTTTAGTATTATATAGCCCCTCTATTTCATATTATTGGCCCTTGATACTAAAAGTAGTTGTTTCAATTTGTTTGTCTAATTTATGAAATCAATAGAATTTTATTATATTTTTTTAATCCTTAGACTTAAATAACTAGATAACATAGTCGTATATAACTTCAGAGTTCTAAAGCATCATTAATAAAGTTAGTTTAGTAAAATACACCTCTAATTAACGCTTTCTTAATAGGTAGGTTAGTTCACAAGCGGCCGGGTAATATAAAATAGAGGGAGTAAAGAAAACATATTGCTCGTTCCAAAATACTTATTAGTACTTTCTTTTTTGAGAGTCAAAAAGTATGAGCTTCAACCAACACTTTAAGATTGTATTTATTCATCAAATTGATTATATGAGGAAAACCATGAAATTTATAGTACTTTTTTGTATAGTTTTTCAATATATCAAATTTCAATTTTAAAATATTAAATTAATCTAATCAAATTAGCTTTGAGAATTAGTCAATTTAACTCTCAAAAAACAAAACTGACAACTATTTTGGAACAGAGGAAGTACTGTCTCCGTTCATTTTTATTTATCATGTTTTACTTTTCCATAGTCAAACTTCATGAACTTTGACCAATATTTAAAAGATGTATTGATCCATCATATTGATATGAGAAAAACTACAATTCATCATACTTTTCATATAGTATTTTTTAAATATCTACATTTCAATTTAATCAAATTTTATCTTTGAAAATTATTCAGACTCTCGAGACGCAAAACATGAAACCATTTAGAACAGAGGGAGTAGTATTTAAATTTATAGCTATAAAATATTATTATTATTATTATTTTATATCTCCTTGACTAATTTCACGAATACCTGTCACCTCCCACCAGCAACAGGTACACTAACTATGTCCATCAAGGCTATAACAAATAAAAAAAAATCACCAAAGGTTTGTCTCTATTGGGAATTGAACTTGAGAATTCATGGTACTCAACTCAACTTTATTGAACCATTAGTTCACATCCTTGGGTGCGGTTACAAAGTATTAATAAGATCAATTTAGTAAAATACACCTCTAATCTAGCGTCAGGTCAACAATAACCAAAGTAATATAAAACAAAAGGCGGAACATATTTTAAGAAAATAAGAAGAGGAGGAATATTACTATATAATATTATACCTGGCAGATGTCACACATGGGCATAGATGAAGAAGAAGCAGATAAAGGAACTCTCTGATGTTTACTAGCTAACTTATTAGCAGCATGAACTTTCTCATCACATGACCAACACAGCGCCGCCTCATCTGCACAGCACAAAACATTCGCCTCCGCAACCTCACATACGTTACACTGAATCTTCATCACCTCTTCACAACCTTACTAGCTAGCTAACAACAAGATATCTTTGTCTAATATTGACAAACAAAGACGAGCAAAAGATCTGAAACCAAGACGCAAGTGGGTTTAAGCAGTAAATGAATGGAATAACGGTGAGTTGCAGTAGGGAAATGGAATTTGTTTTTTGATTTTTTAAGTATTTGTAGGGGTTTGATTTTGGGGGAAAAAAAGTAATGGTTGATTTTGAAAGAACGTGTCGGGTTTAGAATGGTGACCCGCTGAGCTGGATGGAGGTGGGTGCGGGGTACTGTTGGGGATTTTATTAGGATTATGTCCCAATGATCTTTGTTAGTGTGTTTTTTGGGATTTAATATTGGATTTTGATAGGTAATCCATAATCATATAAATGTCAGTATCATGGTTCCACTAAGAAGCCAAGAAATAATATCTATTAATCTGGAAAGTTCTTTTTTTTTTAATGGAAATTAAAAGAAAGATTATAAGTTATAATTTATATTTGATTATTGATTATATATGTGTTAAATCATTACTAAACTAATAAGATATTGGTTCGACATTTCTCGATTGTCAACTGAGTTATCCAATACAAAAATTGAAATCAATTACGAAGTGTAGCTTTCATGTACTCAACCAGTGAATTATCGTCCTATGGCCTGAACCCATCGATGCTATTATTGTTGTCGGAGTAGAATAAGCTTGATAGGCAATAGCAGTGGTACTTGAAATGACCGGCGACAAGAAACATACTTTGATGCAAAGAAATTAAGAAGTGTAGCTTTTATGTACTCAACCAGTGACTTATCATCCTATGGCCTGAATCCATCGATGCTATTATTGATGTCGGTGTAGAATAAGTTTGGGAGGCTATAGCAATGGTACTTGAAAAATGACCGGCGACGATAGATAAATATTTTTTATGCAAAGAAATTTAAAATAAAGTAGTATTATTAATTAACAGATGAGAGCGGGTGGAGAACACAAGTAGCTTGAATTTAATGGGGTTGAGTTATTATTAATTCACTAACACTTAATTCAATATCGATTATTAAATAATATTTTTTAATTTAATTATCGATTATGATTCGATATTGAACCCTCGTTAAATCAAATATTAATAGTGAAAACGGAATACATCAATTGCGTACTCAAGTTGTTTGCAAGAAAAAATATTCTGCTAGATGGAATCTCTACTAAAAGGTTTGATATTGTAATGATTGGCACTGAAATTACCTTTCAAATCTATATAAGAATCTTTTTATTTGGCAAGATTCTTGATTCTTTTTAATCTCTCGATGATATAAATTTCAAATAACTTTATTTATTAAAGAAAAATTGCACTATACCCCTCGAGGAGTTCATTTATTCTCTTTGTCTGAGCTTTCAAAGATATACCGATTACAGACATCTGACCAAGATAAATCCGGAGCGACAAACTCGACTGAGCAGGCATTGGCAGAAAAAATCAATCTCTGACCTCCCTTTTAGAATACTACATATTGCTTCAACTAAGTCATCCTGATCCTTATTGATGGGCAAATGAGATGTTATTAATTTAAAATCTTACTCGTTTAATCTATAAAAAGAGAGCCTTAGAGTAACTGATAAAGTTGTTGTCATGTGGCCAGGATGCCGCAAGTTCAAGCTTTGGAAACAGTCTTCGATAAAAATACAAGATAAGGCTACATACAATACACCCTTGTGGTAGACCTCGGTACTTTAATGCACCGAGCTGTACTTTTTACTCGTTTAACCTATACTATAGAAGTCTCATTTATCATTCTACATATCCTAACAATTAGTTGTATATATCTACTAGGTCACAGTATAATATCTAACTATTGTCCGTCCTTCCTAAAAAATAATGTTGATTCTATGCCAGTGGAAGACACCAATAGCTTTGATGAGGCCGACACACAATTTAGTGTGTGCGCCAACCTGAATACCTGGTTGCTTTGTTATGTTCCATATCTATCATACTCTACTTTAATTCACTTCTCTCTACTTGCCTGCCTGCCTTTGACAGCCACAACCAGAGACTTCACATTTTCTTCATTATACCAAAGAAATAAAGGTAACGTCTTCAATGGCATTTGACATTTAAGATGGTATCCCCCCAGCCCTTACCCCACTACCCAGAGAAGAAGCTTAAAACGAAATATCCATGGAAGAAAGATATTATGATGTGTTGTAGAAAAAGGAAACTGTGTTTAAGCATAGTCTTGGAGTAACTAGTAAAGTTGTTGTCAGATCAGGAGGCCGGCCACAGGTTCCATTTATTATTTCCCCAAGCATTAGTTTTTTCATCACCCATCTATATATTATTAAAAAGAGAGGACAAAGCCTCTGCATTAAGCCACGTGGGAACCCAAAAATAGGCCATCTGGTAGATTAGGACAAAAAATTAGTTAGGTTAGTTATTAGTTACTACTATTTTTAATTTGCTTTTAAATTTTTTAAAATAAATTATAATTATGAATAGACAGTTTTAAGTTGTCAGTTTTTTTTTGTTTTTTTTTTTCAAAATTCAAATTTTAAAAATTATATTGATGGATTTGAGTCCGAATATACTGCCAACTTCCGTCTTATCATTTCAAGTTTGAAATTTATACAACTTCTTACATAACTACTAAAGAAAATCAATTTACCTCTTCTTTAATTTGTAGAAATTTACAACCCATCTTTGAATCATCGTGAAAACAACTTTTTTCTTCAAATATCTACAACCCATCTATAATTATATTGCTGACTAAATTTGCAGCAACATGTATAATTCAATTTTATGATTCAGAGGTCTTCTATTGTTTCCATTAATATGAACAGAAGGATTTATCATCCCATAGATTATCTTCTCATGAATTTTTGAAATCAATTTTGTTTTGTTTGTCCTGTTTTTTGGTGGAACTTTAATTTCATACCGATTTGGTAATTCTGCCCCACAAAATTTGATTCTTTTTCAAACTTTGTTATACATTTAAGGATTTCAAGCTATATATCTTTTCGATTTATGATTTGATACTTTGTGTTCTACAATATGGTTAAGAAAATTGGCATATGGATGAGATTTCGTTGATTATACCAATCGCACACGTGGCAAGGCAGAATATTGCAATTTATACCTCACCGATCAATGTTCAATTTCCAATATTTTCTGCTTGATAAAAATTCAAAATTTGAATTCAACAATACTTACAGGTTTAGAGATGGTTACAACTTTTCTGTTTTATCCCTTTTGTTGTAACTGTAGGAGTTTTCATTGTTTTGTAAATTTTTGTTTCTTCAGTAACTGTAATAGCAATGAAAGTTTCAAAGATAATACCTTACAAATTCGAAGGAGTGAGGAACAATGTCTTTCCATTTGGACTTAAAGAGTGTTAAGAGCAAGTGTTTATAAGTATCTTCTTCTTCATCTCATCTTCATATTGAAATTATACTTGCCTTCTACGATACTTTCTTCAACGTTTTTTCCAGATACTGAAATACATCGATCTTTGTTGCAGTGCTGTAACTAATTCTAGAATTTTATATGCTTAATGCAGAAATTTTACAATAAATGAGATGATTATGATAAGCATGAAAGGTATAAAATAATTTAAAATGTGTAAGTTGTGGCTAATCTTAAACGTTGTCTCAAAGTTTTATCACGTCTGGATAATGGGTGAATCATTATAGATATCTTTCGATGGATTTCATGATTGTTCTTCTATTTGGTATATCTATTGAAGAATCTCTATGGCTTGAGAAAAAAAGGCTCCCAAAGATGTGAAATGGAGAACGGTATAAGTGAGAAATAGAAACGGTGATATTTATGTCAAATATAGTAATGCTTTTCCGGGTATTTTTCACTGCCTTTTCCTTTATTTAAGTCCATTTTTATGCCTGATTATGTCATACTTTTATAGAAAAAACTTTTCGCTAGCAAATTGTTTCATAATAAGTTTGCTTAAGGTAGCGATTAAGAATTACAAATTTTTAATATCAAGTAGTTTTACTCATTGGCTTATTCGTACTTGAAGTCATGTGCGATTTATGTAAAAAAGGTATCACCAAATGGCCAAGAGGATGCTATTAAAAGACTTTTCGAGACCTCATAAAAAATATATATAACTCAAAAATGAGATAACAGTGCAATAGAAAGACAACATCCCAAGTCGTCCATCATTGCATCTTTTTTCTACCACATATTTGTTGTTGTCAAGTATTTAAGATGTACTTAGGGTATGAAAAAATGTAGAGAAAGTGAGACAGCTTACGAATTAGAGATATGTTAGGAAAAAAATGGCTGTTAGTTGGTTGGAAATTGAATGTAAATTCCCTCCATCTTTTGATTTCAACCTTTAATTTCCATTACAGAGATCTATATTCTATAAACATCTTAAAATTAAGGTCGATTACTTTGCCATAGGGTAAGTATAACTGATTCTGCATCTTAAGCTTGGGAACCAATTAAGAGAATACTTTCAAGAACATTCACAATAAAAATTTATTATTGCAGAATTTGCGAAAGTATTAGGAGTTAAAAATCTATGGACCTACCAGAGAACTTATATGCAATGGAGTGCATGAAACATCTAAATCAGTTTTATTTTCATTCGCCTATAGCTTTAAGTATCGAACATTTACTGGGTCTTAGAATGTTAATCACTTAATTTATGTTTCATTCTAGAAAACAAGTAAGTTATACCAAAACAACCATTCATGTATATTCTTCTGATCATGGCTTCTATGACATTTAACTGCAATAGAGATTATGTGGTAAATTTTCAAGAATGATATTTAGAAGAGCCACATTTCTTAAATTATAAATATTCATTGAACCATAAAGTTTCACTCCTGGAGAAGTATGGGTGAACAGTAACATATTATACTGATGAAGAGGTAGCATTTGGTAATTTGGCTAACTCTTAACTTGGATGGAACTTCACAAATAAAAGTACTCATTATTTGTCGTTCTGGTGTATGTCGCTCAATTGAGGCAGATCAGTCAACTGAGGAAGTATCCTTTTTGAAGCTGCACAAAAGTATGGATTTAAGTTTTCTCATAGAACACACTCTGTGGTTGTTGTTGAAGAACTTGACCCCTCTTCTCCAATGAATGTTAAAAGGTGATTTTGACATATTTTTAAATTTTAATTCAATTTAACTTTTTTCCTTCTTTTGTATCTCCATTATTCTCATTATTTAGCCAGTTATGCTATTGCTTCTAAGGAATACAAACACTAGAATTCAACAACTGTAGGAAGAAGAGGATGTATGTGATAGTGCGGAATGAAGTCTAGGGATCTTTCCCCTTTAATAATGCTCTTTATTGTTTATGATGGTATATCTCATGGTACTTTGCATTTATGGTTTAATGTTAATGCAATTAGCTTTGCGTGTTTCTTGAACATACGATATAAAAAGTACGTTGGCCTCTACCATATACCAAAAATATTTCAAATAGCTTGCTTGAATTTTTAATCTAAGCAATACTTAATTAAAAAGTTAATATAAAAATCGATCTTCGTATATCAATGTATATGTGTTATTTAACTTTTTAAACTTATATAGCTTTTTCGAAATATGTCACTTAAATTAAATAAAAAGATTAGCTGAAGTTGCATTTAACCTTTTATTCTCATTCCAAATATCTATAAAGCATAAGGTTCAATGGAATTTTCGAACGTAGGAGCACATTAAAAGCACATTTACAAGAGCATTCAAATTACAAAGTTATAGCAGAATTGCAGAAGTTAAATTATCATTGATATCAAATGTTATGTTGTTTTTAAAATTTTATTTTAATTTATCATTTAGCAGAAATGGTTAAATTTTAGCACAAAATAAAACACTTTCTTTGGTTATTTTGTTTTTTGAACCGACCTCCTGCACATTTTTTTGTAAATCATATGCGAATTTTAATACAATTTCATGGTCATTCAAATGGAATTAATTACCTTAAGGGGTAGTTACCTTTGAGTTCCATCCCATCTTAACACTCTAATGAAATATGATTAAAGCGTATTATTTGAAATGATAACTCTGTATTTTGTTAAATTCATAAGGGCATCTTTAAAATATTTCTATTCTTTAAATAAATTTCCTATCTTTTTGGGAATCATTCTATTCTTGCATTGTCAAATTTTTGATGGCTCTTTCAATTTATTTTCTATCACCTATGACTAGAATACACATGTTATTCTTTCAAATTTACGCTTAAAAGGATAAATTCTTCTTGTGAAAGTTGTGTATTACTTTATCCGTGTAATATGAGTAATCTCAAAAGAATATAAATAAATATTCATTCACTATTCACAATGCTTTACTGTTAATTTAACAACTACTTATTTTATGATTGGTAATGCAATGTTGGAATTTTATTTATCATGCTTGATGATTATTTAGTAGTTAGAGGTGATGTATTATGCCAAAAAAACATGTGAACTTAGGCTATACTAAACTTTTTGGATTGATATTATTTTGGATAAAAAACACATGATTAATAAGACGACGGTAAAAATTCGTAATAATTTTTAGGATTCATGAACAAATTCTTTATTTTGTTGCACCTAATACAATACTCTACTGTAATTTAACATGGAAGAAATTTAATATGATCGAGCAAAAAATTATAATAATTTTTTATGATTTCATTCTTGAACACTTCCCGCGCATCGCGCGGGTACTATACTAGTTTTATTTAATAACAAGGATAAAATGGGTAGCAAGCATTAGCAAGAATAATATTTAATAGCAAGGAAAAAACAAAGGATAAAAATAGATCTCTTTCTACCCATTTTACCCTTGCTATTAAATATTATTCATCACTCAATGCATTTTCTAGAGTAATAGATCTATTATATTCAAGGGATGATATGGTAAAATAACCTCTGTTATATATTGTTTCTTAAGGTATGTGTCAAGTTAATAGTGGACAAGTATTGTTGGACGTCTAGGGAGCAAAAGCCTAGGGCATAACCTTCTTCCCTGCAGCCTTTGAGCTAAGAAAATGTAAAACTACCAGCATCAAGCATTATGCCCAAACACGAAAAGGTTGCCAGAGTTAAAATGGAGAATCTGCTCAACCCTTACACCTTCATGTCAACAAATTTACAAGTAACTCTATTCTGTTATGTACTCTTCACGATATCAAGTGGGGTGGCAAGAAAACTTTCAATTTTGGAGCTTTGGAAGAGAGTTCAATGACATCCCCATGTTGAACAGAGTGGGTAAGATGAGAGCCATCGATATAAATCAGCCCTTCTTTGCAATACCATGCAATCTCCATCAACTCGTCAGGCTTCACAGTACCGTGCATCAGGCTATTATAAGCTCCAGGAGCAATGGGTTCTCTCACTATATACTGGAGATCTTGGGATAAAATTGGCATCACAAATCCACCTGCTGAAAGCATTGCAGCTGTTGATCCAGCAGCTGTTGATACTCTATGTCCACTTGATCTGCAATGTACTAGAGAAGAACAAGACTGGCCCTCTTTCTTTATACTGTCGACAGAAAACATCATTAAGCACCAACCTCAAAGCAGCATAGATAGGCAGTATGCTTCATATGCTACAACAAACAAAACCTTCACCTGAATGAGAATCGAGAAACTGTAGCAGGGCAAGGATGGGCAATCAAAACATCATTTAATGCATAAGTCGGAAGTTGCTTTGAGTTGAGTGTGACCGACATCCTTGAGACTTCAGAAGGTCTGGAACGATTTTCAAGGATATCATCTATTATCTGCAACAAAAGGATATTAACTAAGACCTTGGGCAGCTTTAGGAAATTAACCCCCCACCACAAAAAAAAAGGATCCTAAATCACGAGTTACAGCGGCATAATGGTGAAAAAGTTATGTCCCTATGTGAAAGTGAATTTGCTTTCATGAGCATGAGTAATTACTTTTGGTTGGGATTCACCCCTTTTATAAACGTAATTCCACATGAGAAGAAACTAACACTACTCCAGCTGAAGCAAGTCCGCATAAACGAGATAGTTAACCGTAATATCGACAGCCTGATCCCCTTACTAGAACTTAAACATGACCATGAAACAACTAGGATATATTATGCAGTGACATCATTGTGTGAATGTTTTTTGAACCACAATTTGCGCTTTCTTATTCCCATGCACATTACTCAGTGGTATTCTGAAATAAACAAGTTTTATGCTCCAGGTTTTTATAAACAAGATCACAAGTAGAAGCTAGAGAACAAAAACAACTTTGTTGCTCTTCTCAAGGGTGAAGCAACCGGTATGAGAGAACCATGAAACAAAACTATATAAGGGCAAAGTAATTGAACATGACATAATAATTCCAGACAGTTCGACAAAGTCAGTAGTTGTCCTCACTAAAATAAATACACCTCAAAGGTTATGGTGCTCGGTTGCCACTGGAGCCAAGTCTCACTGGTGATAGCAAGACTAACAACAAACTTTAGGGTGCCAGAATGACCAAAAACCAACCAATTCCATTGAACACTAGAATTGTATCTATAAACACACACTTAAATTTACTCTGATGTACTATTATTCAACAGTATTTTCACACATTAAACTAATCATGAACAATCATAAAAAGTCATTAGTATATTTACAGGAAAGCTTAAATAGTAAGTAACAAAGTCTCACTTGTTCAAAGTTCTTGACAGTTGCCGCACAAAGATATCCTGTACTCCTTGTAGCGTCAAATTCTTCATTGTATTCTTCAACCTAAACCACATAAGAAGTGATACAGCAACATGCAATAGAAGTCATCACAGGTGGACTTGAATATGGTTTCTGAACAATTGCAAAATGAGCTAACCTCTTCTGCTTGAGTTGGGTCAGAATTTACTCCTAGAACAGGAATGGAGTCGTCCATAAAATGGCTTGCCTGAAGTAATGTACCATCTCCTCCTATAGTTACTACCAAATCTACATCGTGGATCGGCCGACATAGATTAAAACGATAAACAGATTCCCAGTCGACAAACTTTTTCCTCAAAATGTTCTGACAGAAGTTTATAGCCTCTTTGTGAACCAGACATCTATTGTCTAGATATTTTAATACCTGCAATAACTGCAGGAGAAGAAGTCTTACTCTACTGGAACATCATAATTTAAGAATTGAGGCATGTGCCAGTTATCAGGGATTTCAAATATTTGCAGAATAACATGTAAAAGGAAATAATATCATGTTCAAAATCGTTGGAGTGCAAATCATCTGCTAGTTATAACTTATTATGGGTCAATTACCAGAATCAGCCAGGTGAAATCATTCAGTTGCTTGAATACTTAAAAGCTTCAAGCTCTAGCACATAACTAATTATACAAGTAACAGTCAATACAATATCTCTGAAGTAACACTTTCAAAGGAAAAATAGCCAAGGGAGGGAAAAATCTGAGCTGTCAACGGTTATAGGTAGTCAAATAGTAGCCCCCTTTGTGCAAGGACTATTAATTCCTTCTTTTCTGTTTATCCAATTGTTCATGTTAATTCGTTCATAGAATTTCATTTCGTTGAACAACATTTTCATGCACAATTAACCCACAATTGAGTGGTGGAAACAGGACAGTGGCAAAATCAGGAACTCACTAAGGATGTCCAAACTTTGAAGAAGTAAATAAGTTTTTCTTGATGAATAGGTGGATCAAAGAATTAAATTAAATTATGTAATATATAACTAAATCTCCAAAAACACCTATAATAGATTTAACAGTTGTACAAATCAACACGAAGAAGCCAACAAAAGAAATTCTACTAGCGAAAGCATAATTCTTCAAAATTCACTAAGCGATATATAGAGAATAAGTAAAATGTTTCTTTGTCTCGACTAGTTTTCTCGAAAGATCATACGACCTTCTAATGGAGACTTTTTATCAATATGAAGGGGAGCCTTGGAGTAACTAGTAAAGTTGTTGGCATGTGACCGGGAGATCACGAATTCAAGTCTTGGAAACGGCAGAAATGCAAGGTAAGGATGCATATAATACACCCTTGTGGTGGGGCCCTTCCCCGGACCCTGCGCATAGTGGGAGCTTTAGTGCACCGGGCTACCATTTTTTTTAAAAAAAATTACCAACATCAACAATATAATTAGCAGGCTAATTCTCAAAGGCGGGGCCAGAGATATAGCGATAGAAGAGAGGTCAATTGAATCGGTAGCTTCAACTACAAAGGGGGTAAGGCTGTCCACTGCCTCAATGTACGATTACAGAGGAGCTAGAGATAAGGAGACAAACTCTAGAGTCTAAAGGCTTCAGGTTGAGCAGAACTAAAACTAGAAAACATAGAATGCAAGTCTAGTGTTGCACCACAAGAGGCGTATGGGGAAGTGAAGATTGATACACAAGTCATCCTCAAGAGAGAAAGCTTCCATTTTCTTGGGTCCATAATCCAAGAAAATGGGAAGATCGACGAGGATGTCGCACATCGCATCCAGTGTTACATGTGATAAAGAACGTGTCGCTGAGACTTAAAGGTAAGTTCTACAGAGTGGTTGTTACACCGACTATATTTTACGGGATGTAGTGTTGAGTTAAGAAGTCAATTTTGTTACTACTGCATTTCTTTTACTTTGGTTATCTTTAATATTTTCATAATAGAATAACATGCAAACAAGTGGCTTTGGCATATGATCAAACACGTAACATACACATGACAATTAGCAGTTAAGCTCCTAATTTACTACCTTAGGGTTTCTGAATTGAGAAATGTCATCTGATTGGTGTGTTGGTAACACATCGAATGGCTTTAACAACAGCAACAATCGCCTCCTCGCCATTCTCGATTTTCTCTTACCTACTTCCAATAAAAAAGCAGAGAATTGTGACTTGTGAAAGCTGCCTATTCAATATCAAACGGGTCGAACTTGTTGGATCCAGATCGGCTATACCCGGATCCGAATGAATAAACGGGTCATTTCACTGACAGCAAAATTCTAAGGGATCGTTTGGTACGCCAAATTAATTATTCCAAAATTATAGTCTTGCTATTATTATCCCCAAATTAATTCCGGAACTGGATGGGATAAGGTGAGATATTCGAGATTAAGCCTGATATAACATATAGACCGTTTAAATTTTTGAGATATTCGAGATTAAGCCTCATATAAGATATAGACCGTTTAAATTTTTGAGATATCCAAAATTCAGATTGAGATAAAGATATATACAACATTTGATAATTTGGTAGATAGTTTGAATTTTTGAAATATCCAAAATTACGACTGAGATAAGATATATACAATATTTGATAGACAGTTTAAATTTTTCAGGATAAACCTTTTACTCTATGAGTCTCTATCTAACCGATGTCGTGTAAATCTTATCTCAAACTTAATCCTAGAATATTTCACCTCAATTTATGTACCAAACGAACCTTCCATACTTTCTCAGTTTCCTACCAAATCAAATTAGCGTCTTACAAGTTTACCTCACTTTGTTTATCGCACTAAAATCATAAACTAATTTTTATAAATGTAAAATCAATTCAACTTTTTGTCTATATAAAAAAAAAAAAAATGGACGACGATGTATGCATTTTTTTTTAAAATAACTCACTCGGTCAATTTGTATATAATTGATATCGAAAAGATAATTAAGATATAAATTCAATTACTTGTTTAACATAATATTCACGTGATATATGATTTAGAAAAGGCTTAATATTACATGGTGAAAGAATATTGATAGCAGTATTAGATTGATTGGAGAGTGTGTTTTTATTTTTTGATGATGTTCCCTGAAAATATTAAAATGGGTGTATGAAATTGTTAAGTTGTCATTTTATTTGTTGCTCGTTAGAAGTGTGTCAAGTCAATATTTTGCAAGTTAAAAAATGGATTGTCATCTTATTCATATCTATACATTAAATGACAAAAAAGATACACGCTAAAGACCCGTTTGGCCATAAGAATTTTTCACTCTTTTTTTTCGAAAAATTATTTCACTTTAGTAAAAGCTGGGGTGTTTGGCCATGAGAATTCCAAATCCAATTCCAAATTGTTTTTGAAAAAGTTCTTCAACTTTATTTATTGTTACAAATAACTCCATTCTTTTTAATTTTTATAAAATCACTCTATTTACCCTACTTTGTGGAAATATACTGGGTTTGTGTTGTTGTATAAAAACACCCTATTAATTTCAACCAACAACCGGAGTTTAGTATCTAGCTACCACATTGTCTACTTCTTTCTACTTCCATCGATAAAAGACCTCAAAATTGAAGGCAACTTTAATTTTTTTCTTCTTCCTCAAAAATCTCCTCATGATACAAAGGAATTTTAGTCCGCCCATTCTTGCAACTCTTTATGCAACACCAACAACAAAGACAATATTATTGTCTCCTCTCACATTTGGTTGTATCTTGTAGGTAAATTAGTTAAATTAAGTGATTTTGATCATTTGATTTCCTGTATCGGAGAGAGAAACTGAGTTGGGATGAGGGAATTGTTTCTATGCTTTTCTCAGATAATGCGGATTAAGAGTGAAGTTATTGTCCGGTTCAACCAATCGTCCGTCCTGGTGCCTTTGCTACTTATTTGACCGCTTCTCATCGTTAATCCGGGTTCACCTTGGCCCTCGCCCCAGAGTTCTTATGAAGACTCTAATGGATTAAAAATTAGGGGTATAAAATTATATTTAAAAGAGTCTTTCCAAAAGTCTAAAAGTAAAAAAAAAAATAAAAAAAATCAAAAAGACATTATCAAACACAGCTTCAAAGAAAATCGAGTTTTTATGGCCAAGCGCCTACTAAATTCTCGGTGGGCTTGAATTTAAGTTTTATTTCACGTTCTGCAACTTTTCATTAATGACTTTAACTGAGTAAATAATTGTTAGGCTTGAAAAAATGGAGAGGAAAATCAAAAGAGAATCGTGTAAATTGTCTTGGCATGAGTCAAAAGCAACGATCAAAAAGATTACACGAATATATTTTGTGTAAGGGAACAATCATTTCATTTGTGTATTTTGTGTGTACGTAAAATTTATCGTACAATTTTTGCTCAGTAGCCGAAAGGCTTAAAAAAAATCCTGTCAAGAGTATGCATTCTGTTTGTTGCTTTGTGCTTGGTCGAGCCAAAGCATAATCTAGCACACATATCTAGCTAGTCCATTCACCAATTATTCTCCCTCAACACACAAAAATCTATTCTCATTGTCACGTAATAGCATAGCGGTATCTCAAATTTTATTGAACTACGAACAGATTATACTCGAGTTCTTTTCAAGAAAGGAGTATTTTTTCTTCAAAATTCCATATGTATACTTGAGGAAAAAATCCAGATATTTATAACCATCAAGGTGTTGCTTCATGAAGAGAAGCATCATTCAGAAATAAATGTGCACCTTTTCATAAAGGTGCGACTATTCGAAAAAGTCACAATCCATTTGAAAGGTCATAATCATCCAAATCGAGAAAAGGTGTCTATTCAAATTCATCTTTTCTCTTGGTGTCTTTTCTTAAAATTACCTATTTATTTTTCATTCACACCTCCTAAAAACTCAACAGAGGTCACAGATTCAAGTTGTGGCGAAGCAACTCTTACAGAAATGCATGCAGGGTTAATTAAAGATGTGTACAATAGATCCTCGAGTTTGACTTCTCAGAACTTTGCGCATAGCAAAAGCTTTTGTGCACCGAGCGATCCTTTATGATTCATTCATACTTTACTATATTACAAATGTTATGAATTTTATTCATAAATTTAATATTTCACGTTGAAAATATTGAGTTCAGATGAATCGGATATCATCACTCTATGCATGTGCCTCTGACTATTGTATTCCCATATCCCATGATTAACAAAATTTTCCCCTTTTCCGTGTATCATGCTTCCCTTAGATTTTTGAGAGGGACCTCTCTTCATCCACTTACACTTGGTTGTGTGAAACGAATATATACCAATACTACTTGTTTCTCCATTTGATTTTGACTATAACTATTTTCTTCTTCCTTTTTTGAGTGGGTCCTAATTAGGTTTCAGACACACACAGTAGCGGAGTCAAAATTTTTAATATAAAAATTTGCTTGAATGATTGTTATCTAGTGTGTATTGTATGATATGTTTTTTCAGCATTTGAGATTTGGTTAAATTCTAGTCCTTTAATAGTCGTTGATGAGAGCTCCATCATTACATATAAATGAATATTTTTGGCATTTCAATTAATATCATGAAATTTTAAAGTTCAAATTTTTATGATAGTAACTAGATTTTTTTTGTTGAAACACGGACTGAAAATGACTATTTTGTATTTTCTACACTAAGTACCAAGGCAAAGAGGGAAACGATGTGTATCACATGAAAAAATAGTCACATAAAGTCCGTTGTAGATTTTTTTTTTTTTCTTTTTTGTTCAAGTATGCAATATAAGTATCTCCTTTTATGATTAAAAAAAAAAAAAAAAAAAAAAACTTCCAACTAAGCATATATTTCTTATAACCATGATGTACGGATTAATTTGCATGTATATTGAATAATATCATGGGATACTTATCGCCTTTGGCTAGCAACAGATATACTAGGTTATACTTTCATCATGATTATACATATGGGAAGAAATCACTTATTATTTTTATTTCTGTTGAAATTTGAATTTGAATCTAAAACTTTATGATTCTCGGTCACTCTTGAGTGCTCCTAATGAAGTATAATAATATCGGAGGATACTTACCGCCTTTGGCCGGCAACAGATACTAGGTTATTCTTCCATCAAGATTAGAATATATGAAAAAAAAAAATACTTAATATTTTTATTTCTGCTGAAATTTAAATCTGAAACTTCGTAATTCTCAATCCATTTTATTAAGCCCTAGGTCACAATTCTTGTGTGCTCCAAATGAAGTATATTTCAACGTTTTCCAAAATAAACAGTACATGTTTTGTTAAAAGATAAGTCTTTGACAATTTTCATTAAATAGGCAAAAACTAAGAAAACATGATACATGGCATATAGTAAATAAATATATTAGTTGCATGAAGACAGAAAAATGATGAAAGTTGCATGCTTTTGTATAGAATTCTCTAATCAAAACAACAATAATGTACCATTAGGAGGGAACCAATTTGTCGTGTAATAATATACTATATTACTGCATGGCAATGAACCAAACTTCTATTTTGTTGACAAATTAATCATTATGTTCTTGTTTGTCCCATCATTTATGTCCCTATTACCCCAAGATTAGGATTAGTGGTGTTGAATTCAGCTTGCGCACAATTTGATTAATTTTATCTTATAATCGTACATAACATTGGGGCCAACTTGCCGGATGCAAAGTCGAGATTTGATAATTTTATGATTAATTCTGAACTCCACTATACGATATCAAGAGCTAGTAATTAATTAACTGAATTTTGAATTGATTTTTTATACATATTTAGTGATTTTTTAGAACATATAGATAAGGTTTGGATCGATAATACTTACCCACATTTCGATTAACTCTATGAGGACATATTATACCTACCTTTCAAACGTATGGGTAATTTTATATATTCACCAAGGTTTAGATAGATGAAAAGAAATTATTAGTGTTTTTGTCTTCGTTACAGTTCGATCAACTCGAGATCAGATGGTTCTTCAACTCACTTCAGTATCTACTTATTACTCCCTCCGTTTCAAAAAGAATGACCTACTTTGACTTGATACAAAGTTTAAGAAAATAAAGAGAACTTTTAAATCTTGTGGCCTTAGATTAAAGTTGTGTCAAATGTACCAAAATGCTCTTTAATCTTATGGTCCTAAACATGCCACGTGGAAAGTTGAAATTAAAGTATTACCAAAAAAGAAAAGAAATCATTCTTTTTTAAACGGACTAAAAAAAAAAGTAGATTATTCCTTTTTAAACGGAGGAAGTATAACATATGCCCTCAATCACGCGCGCACACCTTGTTTCACCAAACATCCTTTATTTATACTCGCATTGATGGGTATGTGGAGCGAAAGGAGATGATTATTTACATTGTACATATAATGTCATAATTATTTTATATATCTATAATCTATATATATAATATATTAAAAGTGTGAAGACCTTTAGAAAAATCATTTGTTGAACTTTTTGTCCTTCATTAAAAGACTTTTCTTTAGACAAAACTGTCTTTTCACTATTTTTTAGTTTATTATTTAATTATTTTTTATTATATTAATTAGACTTCCTAAAATATATGGGACTCTTAAAATATATGGTAAAAGAATTAATTAATATTTTTCTTTCTACTAGACTTCCTAAAATATATGGTAGGAGAATTAATTAATATTTTCTTTTCTACTGTTCAATTAGAAAAATACTCCTAAAATAAAACTCTATTAATTAAGAAAATACTTATATAAATATTGAGATGTACATTAAATTAGAGAGCAAACCGATTTGCCTATTGGGAGAATATGATTGATGTTCAACTAACTTGATTCGATTGCATGTCTAGATTGGTAGATGCTTGATTTTCTAACTCTCAACTTCTTCACTGTTTTTATCAGTATAATAGAATTCAACATGTGCGTCCATATATATCTTCTTTGTTTTCATTCAAAAACATTCTTTAGGGTCAAAACTTTCGCTCAGACATGAATTAATTGGATAAAAATCAAAGTTTTGTGATCACTATTATATTTATTTTTTTATAGTTTACAGGTCATAAATGAATGTCGGTGGACTTTGAAGAATTTCTTGTGTAAAGGTTAGGTTTAATTATATTGTTTTGATATCTTTATTATCTTATTGTTTTATTTTAATTTACAGATGCTAGATGAATGTGAGTCGGCTTTGAAATATTTTTTTATTGGTAAAAGTTAGGTTTAATTGTATTATCGTAATATCTCTATTAGTTTGCTATTTTGTGGTAGTTTACCGTTCGTAGATGAATCTCGATCAGCTTTGAAAATTTTTTGTGTGTTGGTCAGCTTTGAGAATTTTTTTTATGTAAAGGTTAGGTTTATAATTAATTGTATTATTTTAATATCTCTATTATCGTATTATTTTGTTATTGATTACATACTCAAAAGATATTAAATTTAATTATTATACTCATCTTTATTATTTAAACAAATATCCTATTGTGTAATGTTTTTAACTCATTAAAGTGAGGTACACATGTAAAAAAATATCCTATATTAGTAGATGCTAAATTTTTAAATAATTTTTTTTGGGTGTTTATTTCTTTATATTTAAAATATCTTAGTAAAATATATTACTCCACCACAACTTGCATGTGCATTGGACAAGAAGAAAAGATCCCTACGAGTTTATAGGACCACCAAAATGAATAAAAGGACATGAAAACGTTGATGGACAGAGTTAAGTCAACAAGTAAACTATATTTAAGGGATAATTAAATATTAACGAATCAAGTTAAAAATGATTAATTTAAGTGTTTAACCTTAAGCTAACTAAAAAGTGAATAGTTTTATATCTTTATTATATATATTATTAGTACAAAATGTTAGTACGTGTTTGGCTGTCACGTGAGTTGCATCTTTTTTGATAATTCACTTTTTCCTAAGTTGATGCCAAGTATATCACGCTAATTTTTTTATAAAGATGGATTTGTTCTCTTTGCAAAAGCCAGAAAGGCATGTCTTTTTTGTCATCACCAACTAGCATTATGCTTTGAGATTCCTCATCAATTTTAATACTGAAATTTAGGCAATTCTTGTTTATACTATTAGATAGTAGTCTACTACACTAGTACTATATTCTTTTAATTAGTAGTTTACTACTAGTACTAGTGTTTGTTTGTTTATTTATTTATTTATTTATTTATTTATTTATTTAATTTTGTACTTCACATATGCACTTCCACTTGTTGTACACTACAAGGTGAAATAGGATTTTGATAGAGTTTATGGGTTCTAAATTTTAAAAAGGAAAAAAAGTTACTAGGTTTTATTTAGAGAAAAGAATCAGAAATATACTTAAATTTTGGCAAAATTTGTTATAACACGTCTTAACTTTGCGTGGTTCTATGACCTCCTTCAACTATTCAATTATCGGATTTCTGTGGTAATATTTGTCCAACTGGACCGCTGCGTGAATACACGCACACAGGGTCTGAAGTGGTCCAGCTGGATAAATATATATCACAGAAATATGGTAATTGAATAGTTGAGGGGGGTCATAGGACCCTGCAAAATTGAGACGTGTTATAATAAATTTCGTCAAAAATTAGATATATTTCGAGCATTTTTTTTCCTTTTATTTATATATATTAAGTTAATTTTTTAAAATTCAAAGAAAGTTAAGAAAAGCGCCACACTCTTTTTTAATTTACATGTTCCTCTGGCTAAAAAGAATGATGTATTAGTGTATTGGGAAAGGTAGAGTATATTTCTTTTATCTAGGACTTTTTAAACATTGTAAAAGATATTTTTACTATATTTAATAAACATTGATTCTACAAATTTTCTGTCACTTTTAAAACACTTTATTCTAAAAACACTGAGATTCTTTATTTCTTTACCAAAATTTTGTGCTATTTGGTATAAAATTGAGCAATTTTGGGATAATATTAAAGGGTAATTTGAACATTTTCTCCAAATTTAAGTGGCAACTTTGATTTATGGGCATTTTGATCCGGATTAATCGGGGCTCCAATGCAGCGGATGAAAAAACAAAAAAAAAACTTTGATTTATGGGACAACACATTTATTTTTCTGCATTCTCTATTTAAAAAATGTTGTTAGTTTTGACCATCCAATTGTCATTTTATGACTTGTTAAATTGCAACAACTATGATTGTTCTTTACCTTTTAAAAATCTAAGGAGTTGTTTGGTTTGATTTATAAGGAATAAATAGTCTCGAGATATAATAAAAAATTATTTTATTTCATGTTTGGTGTGAGGTATTAGTTAGTATCGAGATTATTTATTCCACTATTTACATCATAATAATAAGATAAATTATCTCATATATATAATGAAATAACTAATTTCGAAATAACTTTTCTCCAACCAAATGGCCGCTAAGATTAAGTAAATACAAAGACAACTAGACAAGATATGTAACAGAAAATGAATCCAGCTGAGATCATATATAGAAGTGCAGACCACAATTGGCTATAAGCTATAGAATCAAATTAGGTCCAAAGTGGTTCAAGAGCTTTGTGAATTTTAGGGCCCACCATAACAAACTAAGGCGTATAATAAAATGAGATAACATCTTTTACCGTTAATTTATTTATATAATGCGCATTCAAGAATAAGCATGGAAGTTTTATTTTTAACTTTTGAATTAAAACATCTAAAAGAAACACTTTATTAATTATTATGTATTCATGTACTCGATTAATGAATGATATATATATTCAACCTAAGTAACATGTGTCATTCATTTTCTTTCAAAAATTGACCAAAAGAATAAATTCTTTGTTCCAATTCGAAAAGAATTCAATGTCTCTATCATCCAAATGCACATAATCCACCCAATATAGATGAACATATCATATCCACCATGCAGTAATAGTGATCATATCACCAACAGCAGTGGTGGCGCAGCGGAAAGGGGCTGCCACAACATACCCAGAGGTTGAGGGTTCGACCCTGGGTATGGACAAACACTCTGTTGGGAGCTCCCCCACCCACCCCCCCACCCTTCCCAAGTGGGATTCGACGCGGGGCGAATCCGGATATAGTCGGACTCCTAAAAAGCGGGTACCGAACACCGGGTAGTTTAAACCAAAAAAAAAAATAGTCATCATATCATCTTCGATATTCGTTGTTCTTTCTATTGATTATACTATGATAGTTATGTCTCAATTATATATACAAGTTAAGTAGACGATACAAACGATCATATGTATCAATATCGTAGTATTTTTTCTATTTTTCAAAATTTGAAGGTAGACTTAAAATTTAAAGTTTATGAAAGTGTTTCAACAACGATCAGAACTTAACTATTCTTTCAACCATTTGAAATCTTTTAGTTCGATTAATTTAAATTCGCACTAACTAAAATCTCAAGGGCTCAAATTGAGAAAATAATAATTTATAATCTAGCTAAAAGTCCAAAAAAAATACAAGGTGAAAGGAAATGAAAATACATTTATAATCTAACCATTTCCATTTGGCTAGTGAAAATACAAGCCAATTGGATTGACGGACAAGGTGCCCTCACCTAGCCAAAAGTCCGGAAAAAGGAAATGAAAATAGATTGATTAAGCCATTATAACAAAATCGTCTAATTCAATCTAAAGAATTAACTCACAAAAGATAGGTTACTAAAGAGATCATCTATTTCTTCAGCATTATTCATATGTCCAGGACTAGATATTTGAAGCATGACTTGATTTAATATAGGAATCTAGCATTGAGAATTAGAGCCGTCAATATGAGTCAGGCCTGTTAGGCTGGCTCGGCCCAGCCTTTAATTTGATAGGGCTGGACAACAATTTTTACCGTCCGTTTAAGAACAGGGTTTTTTAGCCCAACCCGTATAAGTCCGTTGGCTCGTGGGCTTGAGCAATATGGGTTGGTCTGATCCGTGGGCCAAATAAAAAATGATTAAAAAATAGAATAAAGTACTAAAAATTAAAAAATGAGTCCAAACTCAAAGTGTATTTGAACCATCATAGATATTTAAATATTAAATATGTTTATAAAATATATAAATAATTAAAATACTTTTTTTTTTTAAGGAATCAAATATGTTTGATGAAGATAATATGACGACGTTGAACACGCTATAACTCATAAGTGCCATGAGAATTATTTTTCTTTTGAGGAAAAGTGAACTAAATATTGACATTTCTTTGTGTTTTATTGTGATAAACTAAAACAAAAATAGGTTAATATTATTATTTAGCTAGTTATATTATTACTCATTAACAGTTTCGTTTGTTTTTCAACATATCTATTTGATTTGAATTTGGTGTCAAAAGTTATTTAATTTCACAGATTTTTTTTTTTATTTATTTTGTAAATTTGAGACTTGACTAACAAGTAGTAACTTCATGTAATGTTATATTGTACATATTTATGTAATTAACAATTTAAAATTTAAATTAAGATTATAAAAATAATATATTTTTAAAAGTGGGTTGACCCGAGGGGGCCCGCAGCCTACAGTGTGATGGGTTGGACATGCTATTTTATGGCCTGTCATTTTGATGGGCCAGTCCAGCCCGACCCGTCAAACTCCAACGCCCGTGTGGGTTAGCCTGGATGGACTGGACCGACCCGTATTGACAGCTCTATTGACAACTTTGAATTAGGATGGATGATACTCTAATATTTTCTCAATCTCAATTAATTATGTGACGTCTTTTCAGATCTTGAGATTTAAATAAGTCTTTTTAATTCTATTTTTTTTTTTCATATCTTATAAATATTTTAATTCGTAAATTATTATTATAATTTATAATACATT
This sequence comes from Capsicum pubescens, assembly GCA_030864215.1. Taxonomy (NCBI): domain Eukaryota; kingdom Viridiplantae; phylum Streptophyta; class Magnoliopsida; order Solanales; family Solanaceae; genus Capsicum; species Capsicum pubescens. The sequence continues at coordinate 347,385,049 of CM061544.1, read as the reverse complement.
TTACGTAGTTTTCATTCATCCCTTAAAAAGCCAAGGCTAAATATGAGATATCCCTATCTTAGCCAGGCAAAAATCCCTTTTGGTGATTCTGAGAATCTAATTAGGCCTACTAGTATAATATACTCCTCTCATATGCCTGCGCACGTACACATTTCACTCAACCAAACAAAAAAAAAAAAAAGATTTAAAAAAATAATAGTAGTAGTAATAATAAATATAAAATAAAGCTGCCTTTTACTTTATTTGCTCTCTTCTTTATTCGTGAGCTTTCAATTTCTTAGCCTGAAAGTTGCCTTCCTCTTTCTCCATAACTCTATAAATATTCTCTCATAGTAATTATTCATTTGTTAATTTTCTCTTTCAGTTTCAGCCACATTTCAAATTTCCGAATCTTATCATTCATCCATTGCATGAAAGTTTTTCATGGTTGAATTTTTTTGTATTCGAATTTGCGATTGCAAAATCTATTAGAGGAAAATAGTAAACGACAATTTTATCTGCTCAATTGGTTGCAGAGGTAGTTTTTATCACGTCATCATAGCTCTGCTTTAATTTCAGGTATGTATAAAAAAATAATTCTGTGCTATTATCTTTGAGGAAAAAAATAGTAAATGACAGTTTTGTATCGGCATCGTTGTTGTTTGCTTTAATTTAAGGTGTGTATAAATTTTTTTCTCTGCTATTATCTTTGAGGAAAATAGTAAATGACAGTTTTGTATCGACATCGTTGTTGTTTGCTTTAATTTAAGGTATGTATAAATTTTTTTTCTCTGCTATTATCTTTGAGGAAAATAGTAAATGACAGTTTTGTATCGACATCGTTGTTGTTTGCTTTAATTTCAGGTATTTTTTTTTTTTAAAATAAAAATATAATTTGCGGTTTTTGTGTTTATGTATGTGTTGTTGCATGAAATTTGTCATGATCTGGTTTTAATTTGAATTGGTGATATAATAAAATTGCTGAAATTCTGGTTGGATAAGTACTTATTATAAGCATAGGGAAAATGGAATTTAATCCTTTGCTATTATATATACTCGTTCTGTTTCCCTTATATCAATTTTTTTCTCCTTTTATTAAAGAAGGGTCAATAATGTTTTCGTTTATCTTCGAATGATATGATGCTTAACCACATGAGCTAGCATTTTTGTTTGCACGATTTTTTTCAGATAAAGCGGTGAACAAGGATGTGTTTGGTAGGAAGAAGAATATTTTTTTTCATGAAAAATATTTTATTTTGGAAAATACTTTTTAAGAAAATAGATGAAGTTCTTGCTAATTATTTTTAAAGCTATCCTAAATTCATTTATATATAATCTAGATTCTAGACAAATATTATGAGAGTTAGTGGTGGGATGAGGCTGACACTTGTAAAACTTATTTTTCTTACTTTCATTAGAAAGTTGTGTTTGTCGTTTTGAAGGAACACTTATTTTTCAAAAATTAAACCAACTAAACATGAGAAAATTGAAAAATACTTCTCTCCGTTAGAAACGCATCCTAATTTGTTCCATTGACTCTTTGATGCTTGAGAAAAAATTTATTTTATGTGTGTATATATATATATATATGTGCTTGCTATACAACAACAATATACCCGGCGATTTCCCACCTAATGGGGGTCTGTGGAGGGTAAAATGTACGTAGTCCGTACCACTATCTTTGAAGAAATAGAGAGACTGTTTTCGATAGACCCCCGGCACAAAATATGCTTGCTATATATAAAAGTATTTTTTTTCTAGATTGTTTTATCTTGATCAAGAATCTATCAGAAACAACTTCTATATCTCACCTTTGAGGTAGCTAGTGGTATGTAAACGTACACTTACCTTTCTCATATCCTATTTGGTGAGAATATACTAGATATATTATTATTGGTATTTTTATTGTTGTTGCTATACATACAAGTGTAAATAGATATCCTAGGACATGAATAAAAAGATTTGCTTAGTCAAATGTAGGAGTATTTGATAGATTTTGAATTTTGAGGACACAAATGGATGTGACTTTAAATATGGTGCACTGATAATTTGCCACTCCATATTGAATGTAAGAGCTGTACTGGTGTTTGCCCACTCAAGTAGAACTTATTGCCAAAAATTTAAAAAACATGAAATTAGTAAACTAATCATTTTAAAACTATATTTTCAAGACTTACTTGCTTATGTGGATTGTGGAAATTTAAAAAATATTAAATTCACTCAAGTTCTGATGTCAGCAAATGCTGAAAATATATATATATATTGATTGTATGAGAAGCTAGCTTTCTATTCTATGTAGTTTTTGGTGGGCCTCTAGTCAAGGAAAATCAAATATTATTCATTTAACTTTGACATTTTTAAAAATTGAAGTAAAAGTTAAATTTGTATTTTTTTTATTTCTGATTCAGTGTTTGATATTCGTGCTGGAGTCATGACTAACTCGAATCATGCAGTATAGGATTTATTTTAGGGATGACGCTTTCAACAGAATTTTCTTCATATCAAGAGTTAAAACCTGAGACTTCTGGTTGAGAGTGGAGTAGTTCTACCACAATCCATGCTGGTAGTTGATCTAATCATACTTTTTGCAATAAAAATAAAATAAAAAACATAGAAGTTTAAATGGATTTTTAAAAAAATATATATATAATTTATACCACTCAATTTTTAAACCTATCCTAAGTGATTAATTTACCTAAAAGTATATAATCAAATATATATTTTGAATTTATAATGAATTAAACTTATACGTAGCTTATATCAATTATTAACTTCACAGTTAAATACTTATATAATTTTAATATGAATATAAATTTAAATAAAAATTTCCGAATTCATATAAACTCATACCTAGTATTATAACTCTGTTCCCGAATTTATCCATAAGGGCGCGTTTGCTACGAGGTATAAAGACCACAATTAATTTTTAGAATGAACTTATCTCATATCTGATTGGAATAAAATTATAAAATAACTTACTCGATGTTAGTTATCATGGAAATATAGCGTTACTTTTATTCCATCCGAAATAATTAATCTCAAAATAACTCACTCCGAATCAGCAAGAGTCCTAAATGTCACATCTCTTTCTTTTGTGTTCAATCCACTATTCTACCATCCACTTTAGTTTCCACTAGGACTATTGCAAAGATTATAAATCAGAAAAAGTTTGTGGATTTTTTGTTTTTGTTGAAAAGATTCAGTTAGTTGGGAGGATTGATGTGAATGAATCAATATTTTGGGTGTGTTTGGTACGATGGAAAGTATTTTCCATGGAAAATGTTTTCTTGGAAAATATTTTCCTGGAAAATAAATTGTTTTTCTACTTATTTTCTCATGTTTGGTTGGTGAATGAAAAATATTTTTCTAAAAATATTTTATGGTGTTTGGTTGGTGAGTAGAGAATATTTTTTAGAAAAATATTTTCTAGTGTTCGATTGATGAGTGAAAAAATATTTTTTAGAAAATACTACTATCTGTTAACTAGTATATCAGTGTCTTAAGCAACTCAACAATTTGTAAGAACTAATTTAAGCATAACAAATAATATCAATATCGAATACTAAAATATTACAATCACTAAATTTAAGCAACTATTAATTAACAAATATAGGAGACACTTTTCAACATTTTGTTAGGACAATCTCAAGATACTACAATTAACAGAAATATAACAGAACGACAAACTTATTCAACCTCGTGAAACAAGTTACATCGATAACAAAATGAAATACACAATTAACAAAAGTAACATAAGTAAGTCTTCCTCTATGCATATGAAAATAATAATATATTCAACGAATTGAAAATGGAAAAAATTCGGGCTTCATTATTTTTTATTTCAAACAGTGAAAAATTGAAGCAAAACACAGTGAAAAATATTTTCGAGTAATGTAAATTTTTTAGAAACGTAAATTTTTTGAGTCATGTGAATATAAGTGTTGTTGGGATGGGAAGAGGGGTGAGGGTGAGGTCATAAATCACATTTGTCATTTTCTGGAAAATGACTTCCTTTGGCCCATAAGGAAAGTCATTTTCCATCAAATGGTGGAAAATAAGTTGTCTTGAAAAATATTTTTCTAAATTTTTGTTGCAATCAAACAAGAAAAAATCGGAAAATATTTTCCATCATACCAAACACACCCTTGTTTTGGTGTTATAAATACAGCTCATTGTATGCACACACTTTGTATTTTCTTTGATCAACAAAGAAAAAAAAATAGAAAATATTTTAAGAATATTTTTTTATAATACTCATTTTGTTAAATATTTTTAGCTTGTGCTATTCATTTATGGTGTAATTAGACTTGTTATACTCTAATAGATTATTTTATTTGTTTCCTATTATACCAAATTAGATTATTATAGACAGAGGTGAATTTAAAGAAAAACAATGGACACGTGAATTCGTGATCTCTTTGTAAAATTAGGTATTTTTTGTATATATTTTTTAAAACTGATATAATATTAGATTCTGACGCCCATGCTACAAGAAAATTTAGTGGTGTACTTGATTGAGTGCCTAGTTATTTACCTTGAAAACTAGGGATCAAACTCCTAGTAAATATATTTTCCGTTACAATTTATGTAGTATCGAATTTGCGTCATGAGGTATAACTTGTGAGTTTTTAAATCAAAGTTATGTCTCTAACAATATAAATTATATGGAAAATGAGCAATATAATTAGTTTGTATTATATTATGATAGGAAAATATAAATTTATGCCTTGTAATTTTTCTTTTATTTTTTAATGTTAAAAATATTTTCGATCAATTTTTTAATACTTAAAATACTAAAGGAAACAATAACCACAATATGCAGTGTATTTTTATAATGTGGGGTCTGAAAAGAATAGAGTATATTCAGAGACCTGTGCTAGAATTGTGTAACAAGCGCATAATGTCCACGGGAACGCTCATAAATTTTATCATCAACTTGATGAATTAATTTCAAGATATAAGGCTTTCCTATTATAACGGATTGTTCAAAAGGATTCCCCGTCCTTCCATCAAATATTCTGCTTTTTCCTGGATATTAGGGTTCAAATACTCATGGATCGATATTTGCTTACTGACTTCATATAATTCAAAAAACACTAATTCTTGCGAAGCTTCTTGTTCATATCTCTCATCAAAAGGTGTTATTCTATAATGTCTATCTAGCAGATTCCCTGCTAACCCTAGTGAACATTCAAATATCTGTCCTACATTAATTCGTGAAGGTACTCCTAATGGGTTAAAGACCATATCAATAGATCTTCCATCTTATACGAGAGGTAATAGATAGTCCACAAACACAACAAAAAGTCACAGAACAATACCACAACTATATGAAACACTAGATAGTATCAAAAATAGAAAAATAATAAACTATAAAAAATAATCCTATGACTAATAATAAAGACAACAATATAATACTCTAACTAATATAAACAGACGTTTATCTATTAACATTCTATCCTTATTGATATCGTCCTACCTTCTATATAAAGCGGGGACTTCGGGCATTCGCAAAGTCAATAGTCTCACCGGAAACTAGACAAGCACCTGAATGTAAATTCTCAGACTTTAGCCCGAAATTCTTACTTCATTCATCACAGTTTCAGGCCTGTAGGAATGACTTTCTCCTTCTCCAATTATCGGGAAAGGTTTTTCCCTCGGGTCGTTCGAAATTGCATTTCTTAAAAAAGAAAGTAAAGTGAGAAATCATGGAAATAAAATGTTTGCTCTGATACCGAAAGTGTTTATCCCTCTAATCTTAGTTGCGCCCCCGATCAAACTAGAGCGTAAGGACGCTTTTTAGTTTGCATGAGGCTTCTTTCCAATGGACAGATAACATCTGTTGTCTGCTGAATCAGCATGTTCTAACACGTGTTGTTTGGTGTGAGTATGTATTTCATATACGTTACAGGCCAATCAAGGCTAAAGAAGGTTCAATAACGTGTGATATAAAATGCAAAACGCTAACAATCACCAAAAAGATATGAAAAAATTACATTTTACCAAAAATTAATTTACCATAACTACTTAAAGTCTAAACCCGTTTATATAATTACATAAGTCCCTAATTTATTACTTAAAAGTTCGTATAAATCACTGAAAAATATAATGGCTTTCTCCTTCATTACAGTTTCAGACCCCTAGGAACAACTTTCTCCTTCTTCAATTATCGGAAGAAGTTTTCCGCTCAGATTATTCGGAATTGCATTTCGTAAAAAAAAAGTGAAAATTCTGAAAATAAATGTTCGTTCTGATAAAGAAAAAATTTATCCCTCTGATATCAATTGCGGGCCCCCAATCAAACTAGAGCGTAAGGGTGCTTTTTAGTTTGCATGAGTCCCGGTGTCTTTCCAATGAGCAAATGACATCTCTTATATGCTAAATTAGCATGCTCTAATACGTGTTATTTGGTGGTTGAGTATGTATTTCATATTCGTTACAGATCAATCGGGGCTAAAGAAGGTCCAACAACGTGTAACAATCACCAAAAATTTTATGAAAAAATTATATCTTGCCAAAATTTAATTTATCATTACTAAAAATCTAAACCCGTTTAAATAATTACATAAATCCCTAATTTTACTTAAAAACTTCTATAAATCACTGAAGAATGCAATGTATAATTGTAAAATTAAGTGATGTATCAAAAAGAATGTAATATATCCATGTAGACTAATTCAGAATTTTTTAATAACTTTAAAAAAATAAATTAAAATTAATTAGCTTCAAAAAAATTAAAATTTATGTACCTTTGACCCGTCCGTCCAAAATAGGATATTATACAAATGACCCAATACTTCTCCATTTTATATTATACCAATCATGATAATCTAAGCCGTTTGAATTCTTTAAAAATATACTATTTTTAGAGAATTCAACACATACTTTAAAATATTTTTAAAAAATCGGAGCAACTTAGATGATAATTATTGATGCAATGTATGAGTTAGTAGTAAGCCCCTTATTAATTGTTTGGTAAGAGTAGTCTCAAAAAAACAAAAAGTGTGTGTATGTGTGTGTCAGCTGCATGGCTGTACCTTTAAAAGCTTACACGAGGATTCGCCTGCTCTTCCACTTTCCCTCTCTCTCTCTCATACTTCTCTACCACCCCGACCAATTTTTATAAGTCAGAATCATCTTGCGCGCACCTGAACTAATTCTCTACAGACACCAACAAGAAGTTACCGATTTGCTGTTATAAATTCATTTTTTTTTTCTGATCAAGATTTTTTGTTTGTTTAGATCAAATTAAGCCAGAAACCTTTGTGTCTTGTTGGATTTTACACCTGCCCAAAAGGTTAGAATTCTCGATTTTACTTAGGGAGATAGGAAAATTATACTGTTTATACATGGTAAGAGACTTAGAGCTGGGTATTTTTTTTTTTCTTTTTTTAATGTATGTATAGTAGATGTTAGAGCTGTGTGAGATATAGTTTTTATGTTTATTGGAATGAATGGGGTTTGATTTTCTGCATGCAATGTGTTTGTTGTAGTGTCCGCTTGGAATCTGATGAGTGTTATGGATTTTTTATTGTTTTCTTGAGCTAAATTTTGGGATATATAGCAAATGAATTTGTGTAACGGTGGCTAAGTTGTGCGGGCTCTTTTACTTTTGATGCCGCACGCGTGTTGGATTCTTCAAAAATAGTGTATTTTTGGAGAATAAGAAATGGACCTGTTGATATTTTTGAAGAGTTCAAGCAGTAGTGGTTAATTAAAAATCTTGGACGAAAAAAGCCAAGATTCTTAGTGGTAGACCCCATTTTTTCCCTGTAGAATTCTGTGGATCCCATTCTCCATGTTATCTCTTTCTTAGTATAAATCCCTTTTTTATCTAGTACTGACTTTCAAGATTTTTGAATTTTGGATTGGATATATAAAGGTGTAAATGGAGCAAAATGGTTAGTGAGGTGGGGTAGTTGTTGTAGTGGTTTATTCAACAAGGATCCGAATATCCTGTTCATTGCATTTTCACTGTTTGTACTTGAGGTTAATGTGAAATTGTATAAATTCTTGTATCGTTCATGCGGGAGTTTCATCGCTTGTTACCTCTTAATTTGTTTAATCAAGATGAAAGATAATTGTTTACAAGTACACCATAACTCTATTGAATTCATACTAGGAGGTTGTGTTCTAGACAGATGCCAGGGAACAAGTATAACGGAAACCAAGCGATTGCTACCACTCGATTGGAGAGGCTATTGAGAGAAAGAGAGTTAAGGAAAAGCAGCAAAGCTTCTCATTTTCCAGGTGAATCTAACGATAGCAACAGGGGCAGCGAGCTTTCTGACTATGATTTTCGCCTAGGAGAAGCTGATAATGCAGGAGTTTCATCTGTCGAACAGTGCCTGGAAGGAGCTGCACGAGCATATAATGAGGGATGGGAGCAGCCTGATGGAAATCCCATCATACAACGACTCTTGGTTGTGGCAAATAGGTTGCCTGTCTCTGCAGTAAGGAGAGGCGAGGAATCCTGGTCGCTCGAGATAAGTGGTGGAGGTCTCGTGAGCGCTCTTCTTGGTAAGCTAGCTTCTTTTACATTTTGACTCTTATTTTTCACCTGAACACTGGTTATCTATCTTGGGAACTTCATATTCATATTGTTGAAAAGAAGGTCTAATAGTTATGTAAATAATTTATTGAAGGTGTGAAGGAGTTTGAGGCTAGATGGATTGGTTGGGCAGGTGTGAATGTGCCAGATGAGGCTGGGCAGAGGGCACTTACTAAGGCACTTGCAGAAAAGGTCTAATACACCACCTCTTCATGTATTTACCACCACATAGCAGTTTACCACACTTCTCTTGCTGTTTTTTGAATTTAGCAATTTTGAGATTATTTACATTTTTTCCCTCCAAGATTGCTTTTACCTATATTTTGCATTTGTTTACCTTTTGATACTGTTTTCTGTAGAGATGTATCCCTGTGTTCCTGGATGAAGAAATTGTTCATCAGTATTACAATGGTTATTGCAACAACATATTATGGCCTCTTTTCCATTATCTTGGACTTCCTCAAGAAGACCGCCTTGCGACTACCAGAAGTTTCCAGTCTCAGTTTGCTGCTTATAAGAGAGCAAATCAAATGTTTGCTGATGTTGTGAATGAAATTTATGAAGAAGGCGATGTGGTATGGTGTCATGACTACCATCTCATGTTCCTTCCAAAATGTCTCAAGGATTATAACAGTCAAATGAAAGTCGGTTGGTTTCTACACACCCCCTTTCCATCCTCAGAAATCCACAGGACATTGCCGTCTAGATCAGAGCTGCTCCGAGCAGTTCTTGCAGCTGATTTGGTTGGGTAAACCCCTCTGAACCACTTATTCTCCTGCATATCATCTAACAACTAACTTGTCATTTTAGTTTAACCTTCATAATAATGGGGCTACTGCCTGGAAATAGTTGGTGGACCTAGTATGAGATCCCTGTCTGTCTGTGCTGGGAGTAAAAATTGAAGAAGTGAAATGGAAGGATCTTGAATCTTAAGGTTGTGGGTTCTAATCTGCGGGTTTCACTAGAAATAACATACTAGTGGTACCGGTTAGCAGAGAAATACTTAACATACTACTGGTTAGATCTCTCTGAAGCCTCTGCCTCTCATTAACTCTACCTGGTGAGGCATGTCGTGAAAGGTATGCGTTGCATCGCGTGAGTGTGATTGTGCAGGATGCTCGCTCAATAAAGTATAACTAAAAAAAGCTGCTTATTAAAGAGATTTACAATAAATCTAAATATCAAAGAGTGCCGATTCTACTATTTTAAATGTGCATCAGTTTTCCAATCATTAATGTTGACAATAATAGGTGTTCCTTGAATGTCTGCTATTACTTTTTGCTTCTTGTTCGATTATATTAGATGCTTGGCAATTCATGCTGAAGTTGATGATCCTTTAGTTGAATTATGATTTGCTTGGATATTTGGATTTAGCTATATCGATATTGAGATGCTTTCGACTTTCGTAACTTTTGTATCGACATGTAAAAGTTGTACCTTTATGCATTCAAATATGAGTTGGCGCTTTTGGTTTAGAGTGCAGTCTCATGTACTTTCGTGCATCCAATGTCTCCTATCATAGCCTTTTTCATTTTTGGTGAGAGGTTCTCCATGTATAAGATGGAATGTTCTTTCAGTCCTTTGGATTGTCAAGCTTCAGATGAAAGTTTACGTCGTTGTGCCTCTTTCCTTTTTCTAAAATAGGATCCTATTTCTAAAAGTTTATTTGAAGCACGTCTTGTTAGTTCAGAAGTAAAGGAATATGCTAGTCTGTCAACTTTTGTGAGAAGCTGCCTATCTGATGATCACCGGTTAAGTGTAAAACAGTCATCCAAATGGCTTCTGATTTGTTCCTCCTTATGTTGATTGAACGCTAAAGCAAAGTGCTTATCCATGGGTTTCCTCTATGAATCACACATATAGTCATATTTTCAAGACAAATTGTTAGCCATTAACCATTCCATGTAAAATACGAAAAGTTCATTTAGTTCAAACCAGGCTTTAAAGTATCATTTAAATTTTTTAACTAATATGCTGATACTTATTTTGTGGAGAAATACTTATATACTACTAAATGAAATAATGGAAAAACTGGCTAGCGCTTTGGCCTAGTCGATTTGCAAAAGAAAATGTACTGGCTAAGTTGGTTAAGAAATTGTAGCATATAAGGGGGAATGTGTTGGTTTCACTGGTAACTTTGTGACTATCTGTAATTCTGTATAATGACTATCCAATAATTCTGGAAGAGTACACGAGTGACTTCTGAAGTTTTCCCCCTGACTTTCCATCTACTAGTTTGTCGTATGTTGCTCATCTGTGGATTTCATTGGTACTGTGATTTGGTTGTATCATGCAGAATAACAAATGTCCACTCCATTGTACATCTTTAATATCTTGGTTTGTTAAGGAAATGTTGTCCACTTCTGATCCTGTGCGACTTTTTGTCTGTTTTACCTATATTTAATGGAAGTCTTTGGGCTTTGACCGATATTTGCATAGTTTGATGATTTAAAACCATTTTTGCCACTAAAGCTAGGAATGCTAATAATTTTTGTAAGGATTTTTATTTAATATTCTAATGGATATATATGCTTAATTTACTTTGCAGTTTCCATACCTATGACTATGCAAGGCATTTTGTTAGTGCCTGTACTCGTATCCTGGGACTTGAAGGAACTCCTGAAGGAGTAGAAGATCAAGGTAGACTGACCCGCGTTGCTGCGGTATGTTGAAGTTGACTTTCTTCACTTCCACACCACATTTCTTCGTTAAGAACTTCTCTAATCCGCATCTAGGCAATTTCATGTACTTGGCCGTGCGAAATATCTACTTGATTTCTTTCTGAACCATGTTAAATTGTTCCTGTACATACAGTTCCCCATTGGTATAGATTCAGAACGATTTATTCGAGCACTTGAAGTTCATGAAGTTCAGGAGCACATTAAAGATCTAAAAGAGAGATTTGCTGGGAGAAAGGTACAATTCTCCCTCTATGGATCCTCTCTCCTTCTGACCCAGTCTTTTTGGTATGATATCATTTTCATGAAGTAAGAAGTATCTTGCTGTTTTGTCTGATTGTAAACGTTTATTTTTATAAGCTGCATAACGTTGGGGGAAAACTTGCTTTTTGAGAATTTCTTCACCAAATTCAGTGTCTACTTTAATTGTGAAATCTTGGCCTTGACTTTGGTCAGCGGCATTTATTTTCTTCCCGTAGTTCCTTAGGTCAGATTTGGTCATGACCTGGATCCATCTTGGGCAGTTTTACCATCATTGTCTGAAAATTATACCTTCTGTCGTTCAACCAAAGATTGATAAAAGTAATGGCACCCCTTTCTAACGGTGTAGTTTTGATAAAATGGGGCTTACATAGAATAGTATGACATAGGTGTCAGGCATGCACCATAGATTCAAATCCTATGGCAACCTGTCATCACTATGTTTGCACGTGCTTAAATGAAACAAATATTTGCCAGTTCACTACGCACCAGCAGCAGGGTTATCTTGAAGACGTAATAATAAATACTTGTTTGTGTTATTTTAGTTGATATAGCTACCATTTAGAGAGTATGTTTCTTAATAAAGGCTCTTCTATTATTGAACAGTAGATATCTAAATGTTGAAATTGGACATAAATCAAAGAGAGAAAGAAAAAAAGAAGAAAGAGAGAGATTTGTTTGGATTTGCCAGGAGTAATTGTGTTCCTTTGTTTTGGTCTTCAAGCAGATGTGGCTTTCTTAGAATTTCCATGTGTCTTCGCTAGGGTTAGAGATCTTTCCCCACTTTTCTGTTTATACAAAGTCCTCAAATCCTTTTTTTCTTAAAAGGCGGAAGTTTATTAGCTTCTAATTCATGAATATTTCAATTTTCCGAAGGCTAACTGGAATTTCCTCACCCTTAGTTGCAAAGTTGTCAGTCTAGTGTTCTTGCTAAGCATTTCTTATATTGTTTTATGTATATCAAACTCAGATCACTTTCCTCAATTTTGCCTGTAGTAAGATTGGAGGCTGACACTTATATCTACTACACTATTTTATGCATTGGGCACGCATTAGAGATGTTTAATTGCACGTCCTAGAAACTTTTATACTTGCTTAGTTCTTGCTAAAGAAATTTGATTACAGGTGATGTTAGGAGTTGATCGCCTTGATATGATTAAAGGAATTCCGCAAAAGATCCTGGCATTTGAAAAATTCCTTGAAGAAAATCCGTACTGGCGTGATAAAGTGGTTTTGCTACAGATTGCTGTGCCAACAAGAACAGATGTTCCTGAATGTATTTTCTTGAGCAGATCCACTCTGAGTTCTTCTTAATGCCTTTAAATTAATTTATATTTTCCTTTTCTCCTATTATCATTACTTCCTTTAGAAAAAGTTTTCATTCCACTATACTGATTCAGTACGGTCATCAGCTATTTTGGCAGCTGAGTGGGGAGGCTCCTAGGAGGAGAGGGTTTTGATTCTTAAGTCTATAGGTCCTAAAATTTTTTTTTTTCTGGGGGAAGCATTATATATTCCTCACCAAACTAAAATTTTGAAAATCCTGTTTAATGATCCGGAGTTGAGAGCCCGGGAAAAGGACATATACCACCAGCAATCTGTCATGAATCTATTTAGTGCAGAATATAATGCTCCCTTCCTGTTGGCTTGTCGTGAATCTGTTTAGTGCATAATATAATGCCCCCTTCCTGTTGGCTATCTATGCTTAGGAACCATGTGATCGTCCTTGATTACTCCTAACTTGTTACCAAAGAGCCAGAATGATGCACAGTTGATATAAGCGACCTTATAAGATAAATCTCTCTCCTCCTTCTGCTCTTTGTTCTTCACTTTCCATCTGTCTTAAACCTAATCTGTACTTGCCATATTGGTTAAGATATTCGAAGACATTCATTGATGTTAAACTGTATGTTGAGAGAATCATGCTCATTCTACCATCCACACTACCTATATGACGTTTCGTGCTGCAACAGAAACATCAAAAACAAAATTTGAGTAAGAAAGTTGTATAACATTATGCTTTGTTCCCCACTTGTGAGATTACGCTGGGGTGTTGTTGTATACCGTTCTTTTTTGCACTCAATGATGATCTGTAGTTAAATTAGAAAACTAGGCAAGAAAACTCGTTGAGTTGGTTATCTGTTTTTTCCTTTGGTTCACTTTAGAATAAGATTGAAGTGTGTAGTGCTAGTACATTGACAAAACTTTAGACATGTACGTCTTCTCTCAACAAAGTTGAAGCAGTTCAGTACAATTTAGAATTCTGGATGGCTACCAGTGCGTATTAAGCATCCGGCCCATGGATGGCTACATCTTGATGCACCTAAAATCCAGTGGATTCCAAGCAGAAACTCACTCTGTTGATTCCAGAAATGCTTCCATGAAAATGACACTTTTCTATGATGATCCTTGATGACAAACTTATTTGCCTTGAATTAACTCGATTATAATTCAAAAGGGAAATTTCTTGTGAGCTTTCAACTAGGGCAATGTCCCCCCTTCCCTCTCCCTTTCTAAATTTTAAAAAACTTCATGAACCAGGTTGGACTTAAAGACCCTCAAGTTTCAATGAGATTTACTTGGGTTATAAATGCAGCTTTTTGTTATAATATATCTTCATGCTCAAGTATGATATTTTACTCGCTTTCACCTTATATCTTTGCAGACCAAAAACTTACCAGTCAAGTTCATGAGATTGTTGGACGCATCAATGGCCGGTTTGGAACTTTGACTGCAGTACCTATTCATCATCTGGTTAGTTTTTTACTTTTTTGGTCATATTCATTGTGCCTGAATGCAGGACCGTTCTCTTGACTTAAATATGGATAATATTGTTTTCTACATGCAGGACCGTTCTCTTGACTTTCATGCATTATGTGCACTATATGCTGTAACTGGTAATTCTTTTCATCTTGCATTTAGTTCTGCAATTCTTGTATAGTTCTATTAGCAGCTTCAAGACGCTGTCTGAATCCCCCCCACCCCCCCACCCCACCACCACAGTTGTGCAGTTCTCTGTGCTATTTTGACATATACTCGTGCATAATAGTGGTGTTGTTTCTGCTCATCTATATTTAGTGTTGCTATTTTCTTCTGCAATTCATTTGAAGGCACTAGTATGTGCTTGTGCTCTCACTTTTTATGAGTCATTTAGATTGTCACGGGAATTGGCGTAGACTATGAGAAGAGGTTCGCATTTGATATTTATAAATGAATGTCCTCCCTGTTAGCATAGTTGTCTGTTAGTACATATTAGAGGAAGGGTATAACTCTACATTGTTTTTCTTAAAGTTGTTTTCCCTTCAGGTTTGCTAGTTCCTTTCTCTTTTGAAGGCACTTTCACAGAATTTAGGATAATTATCCTCACAAGCTTAAATTACTTGTAGTTTCACGATTCTTCTGGACCTTAAAAATTAGTTTGAAAATGGAATAGATTGATAAAAGTCCTCTATATGCTCTCAGAAAAGTCTGCATCATTTGGACTTTCTAGAAAAAGGATTTCAAGCTTGCAGATCTGGAATTGGTTAAAAATGTATTCAGTAGAGAATGCATAAATTGTGCTCCAGGTTTTAAATGAGGGGTAAGCATGGCACTGTCACATTCTGAGAACATATGCATGTGCTGATTTTCCTTATTGCTTCAGTGATCTTGAATACATTCAGAATGACATTTGTCACATTCTGAAAACATATGCATGCCAAATAAAGGTTTTATCAAAAATACTTTCTCTATCCTTCTTGTTAGTATTCTTGTTGATTCTAGATTCTAGAATGGTGAAATTACATAAATATAATACTGACATGATGGTTAAAAAAAATCAAATATATTAATCATATACCATAAAATAATTATTGCAAGACATATCGTTGTCGTCCTCCCAAACGCCATTCTTATTGTTGTTGATATGAATTGTAGTTAATGTACAATTATATGATATTTATTGGTAACTTCAGTTGTTTTTCATCATTAGCTAAATCCACGAGGTAGCTATTTGCAAGTTCCTATTGTATTTGACATGTTGGCAATATCTTATTCATCAGATGTAGCATTGGTCACCTCCTTAAGGGATGGCATGAATCTCGTCAGCTATGAATTTGTGGCCTGCCAAGAGTTGAAAAAAGGAGTCCTCATTCTCAGCGAAGTAATAATCTTATATCTCATTGCAAAATTCTATTTCCTCTAATGCCATAATTACAAATTTTTGCTTATTAAGGTATTATGAGCTTTCGGACATATAAGATGAAAAGATTTTTTTTGGCACAACCCTTCGGACACTTTCTATTATTATATATTTAGTCAATTCACATATATTTATAGTTTATAACTGTGTATGTAAGAAGTCTTTTTAAAGTTAATAAAATTTTAGTCATTTGTTGCCATACAATACTCGTTCTTGCAGTCAAAAACCTTCTTGATAGATATTAAGATTTTAAGTAGCTTAATTCAAAATTCTAAAATATCATACATAGTTTTACAATCATTTAACTAAAAACTTTTAAAATTGAAAAGATAACTTACTTTTCTAATGTCGTTACTATATAAGGAAATAATGATTTTTTCTAAATATTAATTGCAACTTTGTAATGCGTATAGTAATTTTCTAGTGACTATAAGAAGATTTTTGTTGAAAAAATGTAATTAATTGTGACTTCGGATATTGAACTTAAAACTTGATATCACGGAGGAAAATTTAATGCATTTCTATGTTGATATACAGTAAAATTACTATTTATGGTAAAAAGACTTGAAAATGATATTTAATTGTATATAATATATGATTTTTCTAATTATCATAAATAAAAGGTTTCATTTTCTAAGATTTTAGTTTGGGTAGTTCAAATGAGTGAGTAAATTAGATTAAGTTTTTATCTCTCATTAATTAGTGCATATACATACCAGCTGGATATGATTTTTCTTCTTCCTGTATATTGGTTCTCCCTTTTATGTTTAAGACAGTTTTATATACCGTTTTAGATTCAATTTTTTCTGAATCAATTGTTTTTATTTGTCTATGAAAAGAAATAGTTGAATGAATTAATCCTTAAAAAGTACAACTTGCCTGTGTCGGCACCGCCACCATGGATAACACAAGCGTGCTTAACTTTGCATCTAAAAAGATTAAAAAGGGTGAATATTGACATTAAACTATATGAATTTTATTTATGACGTTTTATCAAGTTTTGGCTTTAGGCCACTGATTTATTGAGCCTCCCCTGTTTGTAGTTTGCAGGTGCTGCACAATCCTTAGGTGCTGGAGCAATTCTGGTGAATCCATGGAATATAACAGAGGTTGCTGCATCGATTGGGCAAGCTTTAAATATGTCAGCTGAAGAAAGAGAAAAACGCCACAGGCATAATTTTCTGCATGTGACTACCCATACTGCTCAAGAATGGGCTGAAACTTTTGTGAGGTAAGATGACATTAACAGTGTAAAGCTAATACGGTCACTTAATCACTACGACCTATGAGAGAACCTCTTGAATTATTCTTCAGATTCCTATAAAAACACTTTGTGGCGGCAAAAGATAATAATAGTATAATAATGCGACTCCAACTGTTTTAGTTTGGACTTAAAACACAATACCATGCAAAGACTTCTTGAAGAAGGAAGATAGTAGAGAAGTCACTTCTTGCTTGAGTATAAGTTTGTTGCCGAAGCTCTGATGCTTCAGTGCTCATTTGCACTTTGTTTACTCAAGTTGACCTTTTCTATCTGTATTTACTTTGGAGGTATTTGATCCATGGACTGGAACAGGTCTGGTTATTCCTCAGGATTTATGTACTTGTATTCTTAGGGTCATTAACCCACATCCGCAACCTGTTTACTGTTAGGGAATGGATTATAGCGCCATCTTATATAGTTTGCATTTCTACCGTGGTCCTTTCTGTGTTCAGTTGCATGGCTTCTCATGATATACACCAACACTCTTTTATCATCTGTGTTAATCTCTCATTGGTAGGCACAATTTAAGAATTGTCATGTTAGCTGAGATTATACTTGAAGCTTTTTACGTGGCTTCAAGTATGGACTGCGTACATCTTACCCTCCCCAGACCCCACTTTGTGGGACACTGGGTTTGTTGTTGTTGTTGTTGTGTTTTTACGTGGCTTCTTTTGATAATACCTTAATTAGCCACTATTTCTCTTTTTTGCAGTGAACTAAATGATACTGTTATTGAAGCACAGCAGAGGATAAGAAAAGTTCCGCCCCGGCTTAACATCAGTGATGCAATTGAGCGCTATTCGTTTTCCAATAATCGTCTACTAATATTGGTATCACTCGCTCCTCTTTCAAAAGAAATCTGCCTGAAATTATTACTTATCCAGAAGCTATAGTTGACTACTTTCCTTATGACTCTCAGATTGATGATAATTTTTTGCCAAACCATATCAATAAAGTGCTTTTTCGTATAGTTCTATGTGTTGTCAGATTTATGGCCTCCATGGTTTGCAATTATAAGCTTCCACATGACGGCCTATTGATTTTGATCCCAATATTTTTTAGCATTGAAGAATTCATATATAGCATAAAGTTTATCTATATGGCTTTAGATGATAAAATCACGTTAGTGGCAAGATAAGATGCAAATTTTGAACACCTTCCCAACTATGTGTTGGATTTGACATGTGCACTTGAGTTCACATCGGTGCTGCTTTTGTTTTCATATTTGGGTAGGGGATCTGGGACACTACCATGATATAGTGCCTCAGTGATTTGGGGAAGGTGTTTCGGCGGAAACATCTCCGGTTAGTGGTAGACATTTCTGAAGGGTTATAAATGTGGTGAAGAGTAGAAAGTAGATGCAGTCTCCCCTTCCCCCTTTCTGAGGGAACTTATTTTGTGGGATATTATATTTTTTTGAATTCAACTTTCTGATTCTTTGATCAGTATATGCAGCAACTATCTAAGTTGACAATTTCTTGACTTCATTACTATGGTCCTCAAAACAGGGTTTCAATTCTACACTGACAGAATCGGTGGATACCCCTGGAAGGAGAGGTGGAGATCAAATCAAAGAAATGGAACTGAAATTGCATCCTGAATTGAAAGAATCATTGCTTGCGATTTGTAATGACCCCAAAACAACAGTTGTTGTCCTCAGTGGAAGTGATAGAAACGTCTTAGATGATGTATTGCCTTACAACTAGCAACATTTCAATTCCTTCAACTGTAGCGGCGTTTCCCCATGTGAAATTTGTGCTTTTGCAGAACTTCAGTGAGTACAACATGTGGTTAGCAGCAGAAAATGGAATGTTTTTACGATCTACAAACAGTGTATGGATGACAACCATGCCAGAGCATCTAAACATGGACTGGGTTGATAGCGTAAAGGTATGAGCATGTGTAGCTAGGTTCTGGTAGTGCATCTTTCAGCTCTAACTTCTCTCACTCTTCTTACAATATTCAGCACGTCTTTGAGTACTTCACTGAGAGGACACCGAGATCTCACTTTGAACAACGTGAAACATCGCTTGTCTGGAATTACAAATATTCAGGTGATCTTAGTTTCATCATCCATTTTCCTTTAAAGAACCTGTCTATAGCTATTCAAAGCTTAGTCTTGCCTTAGGTGTGTCAATTCTCTTTTCCTTTTCTAACTTTTTTTTTTTGGAAATGTTTCTTCTTTTTGGGGGGGTTTATTCCATGTCCTTTTAGATGTTGAATTTGGAAGATTGCAAGCTCGAGACATGCTTCAGCATCTCTGGACAGGTCCAATATCAAACGCATCTGTTGATGTTGTACAAGGACTCCGCTCTGTTGAGGTCCGAGCAGTTGGTGTTACAAAGGTGACAACATTGTTTCTTATGATAATATGATCAAGAAGTTCCTCTAAGAATTTTATTTCAAGCACTTGATTAGTTTATGTGACAATTCCTTTTCCCAATCATCAAAACACTCATGGATACACACACATGCAGGGAGCAGCAATAGATCGTATACTGGGGGAGATAGTACACAGTAAAGCCATTGCAACACCAATTGATTACGTTTTATGCATAGGGCATTTTCTGGGGAAGGTAAATTCTTTGATACTTTTTAAATGTCCTCACTTCAAGTTAATATTGCTTTGCTGTGAGTTTTAAACTTTATAATTCAAATTTCAAAATACCCGTTGTTTGTTTAACTAGTTCCAGATTTTGGTGAAATAGTCCAATGAATCTTTTTAAACCGAAATAAATTAAGAAATCAAAGTAGGACAGGTTGATCCCTTGCAACTGTATATTCTTGTTTTCAAGAGTGCATCTTGAATTTTGATATTCCGCTGCCCATTGCATTGCTACAATCTGTCCATCTGTATCAGTTTATTTGATTAGCGGAGCAACGTGGGAAATATCATAAGCACAGTGTTTTAACTCTTCAAACTTTTGAATGCTTTATAGGTTTTTTATGAAATACAAATGCCTCTATTCCTCTGATTTATGTCTGTTGTCTTTGTAATATAGGATGAGGATGTATATACATTTTTTGAGCCAGAACTTCCTTCTGACTGCATTGGTATGCCAAGAAGTAAAGTCAGTGATGCACCAAAGGTACCCGGGGAAAGGCGATCTGTTCCAAAACTCCCTTCTAGTCGAACTAGCTCAAAGTCATCTCAGAATAGGAACAGGCCGGTTTCAAACTCAGAGAAGAAAACTTCCAACCATAATGGTGGACGAAGGCCCTCGCCTGAAAACGTGTCATGGAATGTGTTGGATCTAAAGAAGGAGAATTACTTCTCTTGTGCAGTTGGCAGGACTCGTACAAATGCTCGGTATCTTCTCAATGCACCTGACGATGTTGTTGCTTTTCTAAGGGAACTAGCTGAAGCACCTATTTCAAATGGGGCATCATGAAAATACTAAGGGTAGATGATGAATAATCAGTACCAAGTTTTTGATTGAGGGAGATTTGTATGAGATGATGATATTGACCAAAGGTTTTTATACCTTCTTTACTTTGGATATATTAGATGTTTGAATTCAAAAGTCTGCAAAGTGAAGAAAATAGCCTTTCTGCTAGCTAATAATAGACTGTAGAAACATACCTTACAGAGCCATTCAAATCACAAGCACTTGTCACAACCACTATATTTGGAAGCACCCATTAAAATGAACTTGGAACTAGCCAAAAAACACATTTTATTACCAAAAGTGAACTTTGTACAGTGGTAAAGAAAGATGGTTCATTGACACAGAGGGCAACTAATCAGGGTAACAATTGTAGTCCTGTATGATGATTCCTATACACCTCAGAACTATGGGATCTTCCTTTGGTGTATGTACAGCCCAATCTAACTCATCATTCCATTCTTTAGGCCTATGACAACAGCCGCGACTGTAATCAGGGTCCTGACTATGGCAGGGAGCATGCTCTGCTCTCTCGCGACCCCTACTCCAATCAAAAGACTAAAGACCCCTACTGAAGATAGGTCGCCAAACTACGATCGAGAGTTTCGCCATTTGAAGGGCCAGTTACATAGGGCGACCGAGCCAGATCGAGTTAGAAAGGTTTTGATGACTCGAGGTTCATATTAGGGAAAGGAGAGTGAGGAGAAGAGGCGGCAACCCTCAGCCCGATCATCCAATTCGCTCCGACAGACAAGCAACATAGGGCGACTGGCAAGGCCGGATTAGAAAGGTTTTGATGACTCGAGGTTCATATTAAGGAAAGGAGAGTGAGGGGAAGAGGCGGCAACCCTCGGCCCGATCATCCAATTCGCTCCAACAAACAAACATGGTTCGATCATCCAATTTGCTCCAACAAACAAACATGGTTCTGTAGTCAAAGCAACTTTGTCACTTCCGTTTACCCATCGGACGGCAGCCCTTCCTTATAATGCCTAATTATGCAGCTTTTTCTAGATGATAGCAGAGACATCACAAGTAAAGAACAAGTATGCTGGTCCTATTTCCATGTTCACAGAGGGGACAAAGCCTGATCATTCATAAGTCCCCATAGTAGCAATGCATCCATTTCACCCATAACTTGTCCTTTTTAGTAACATACATTCCATAACAGCTGGAGCTCAACAAAAATACATTTACTCTGCCTTCAGAATACTAGCAAGATACAAAGCTACTTCCCAATCAATAAGTGAAAGAACAACACAACACAAATGGGGTAAGAAACAATTCATGATTCCATATATATTAAGATCCAACAAATAGACTTATAGACCCTTAGCATACCGAGCTGACAAAAGATGTGTGGGGAACTCATACACAAACCTTCCTCATAGCACATTAAACATTATAAACTTATAGATAAACTGACGAGAACAACCAAGTGTAGGGATCCTAAACACTGGTAAGAATCTAAATATTTTTGAAAATTTTGGCTACTAATGATATGAATAATGTCTAAACTAGAATACAAAGTGAAGTAGCATATTGATCCAAACCAGAAGTCTGCTCACCGCATCCTAAGGCTTATTATGCAGCAGTTTTTCGATTTGGTTCAAATACATTTTTGATCAAAGATTCTTTGATAGACAGCAACTCAGGGAACTCCTTTTTCAACTTGGACGCATTCATTTCATTGTTACTGCGAGGTGCAACAATTACCTTAGCCTGTTCTTCCAAGGTGAAGTTGGACCACTTAAATTCTGGATTTATGTATTTCTTGTACATCTCCAGAATCTCGTTATGGCTCACAACACCAGGGTTTGTGAAATTCCATATGCCCGTGAGATTACGCTTTGCCATCTCGATTGAAATTGGAAGAAGCTCATCCAAAATTGTCATGCTGTTGGGAATGTTGACCACTTTATTGTAGCGGCTAATCTTGGTAATGAAGTTACGGGGGTTGTTGAGGTCCGAAGATATTGGCATCCGGACTCTGAGGGTGCAAACATTAGGGTACTCTTTCAACAACTCTTCAACCTGGTGGAGAAACGAACAAAAATATCAATATTTGTAAAAGATTAGCCACATGCAACATAGAATCATAAGGAGTACATACCATGGCCTTGGTCTTTGAATAGAAAGAACCAGTAAAATTGGGTGTGTCTTCCTCTTTGAATCCAATGCCGGAACCTTCTGGGTGTGCAGCATCATATTCAAATATGCAACCAGTTGCAAAATTCATCATCACTAAACCTTGCTCTTTACAAATATCTGCCAAGTTTAGAGTTCCAGCAACATTTGTACGAATTGTTTCAGTCTTATGACTCTCACACCAATCAACGTTGGGTCTACCAGTGACACCAGCAGCATTGAATACATGTGTGGGCTTCACAGCGTGAATGTCTGCCAAAAGTAGCGAGCGATCCTCCAGACGTCCCCTGCCATACTCGTAAGGAATTCCCTGTTTCTCACACAGTTTGCCTAGCAGACCACCAATCCACCCAGTCCTACCATAAATCAAAAACTTATAAGGTGACTTACTAGGGGAGTTGCTGATCTTGGAAGCTGGAACTACCATTCCGGTATGATTGGATTTTCCTGAGATTTCGGATGCTACAGAATCATCTTTTTCAGCTCCATCCATATTTCTCCCTACCCCACCAGGCATCATCAACATTCTTGGATGGGGAAGCAATGCTCCAGAGACATCTCCCCACCAATCAGGATTATTGATATACCATTGCATGGTTTTTTTCAGACCCTCTTCCCACGTGGTCCTCTCGGACCAACCCAAGCTCTTCAACTTCTGATCATCTAGGAAATACCTCTGGTCATTGAAAGGCCTATTCTCCACAAACTGAATGCTTGCATCTGGATCCTTGTCAAAAAGCTTGGATACATCTTTGGCAACATCAATCACTCGCCTCTCTTTCTTAGTACCGATGTTATAAACATGACCAACATCTCCTCGGTGAAGAATGACTTCAAAAGCCTCAGCAACATCCTCGCAATAGAGATAACTTCTAACATTTGAACCATCTCCATGTATAGGAAGAGACTTCCCCTGCATGGCTAAAAGTATAAACTTGGGGATTAGCTTTTCAGGAAATTGATTGGGACCATACACATTGTTCCCTCTAGTGGTTATAACAGGCAATCCATATGATCTTCCATATGCCATAACAAGCATTTCAGCTCCAGCTTTCGTGGCTGAATATGGATTTGTAGGAAGGAGTTGTGAGGCTTCATGGTTTCCTACAACAGCATCTTCCTCAGTCTCTCCGTAAACTTCATCAGTGCTGACATGGATAAACCTTCTGATCTGACCAGTAACTTTGCATGCCTCTAATAGCACGTGCGTGCCATAAATGTTGTTCTTGGTGAACTCAAAGCTATTACCAAAGGAGTTGTCAACATGGGTCTGAGCAGCAAAGTGCATTATGGTGTCAATGTTCTCGGTGATAAGAAGGTAGTTAACAAGATCAGCACTGCCAATGTCTCCCTTAACAAATTTGAAATTAGGGGAAGATCGAGATGGGGAAAGGTTTTTCAGGTTTGAGCAGTAATCAAGCTTGTCAAGGACAACAATCTTGTACTCAGGGTAACTCCGAACAAGTCGGTTGGCAACATGAGATGCAATAAACCCCGCGGCCCCAGTAATGAGTATATTCTTTGGGGTGTAGGTAGACATTTTGCTGCCAAATTTCAAATATATTCGGAGTTTAATAGCAACTCAAACCCTGCAAGAATTAACTTCATCTAATCAACAACAGACATACATAAACCTTACAAAAAATTTCGGGGTAGGGGCACGGAGAAATCGACCCCTCACCAACAAGGTGAAAGTACAGTTTGGTACAAACTGAACTACTAAAATTTCCCAACAACAGTCAATTAAAGATTAAAAAAAAAAAAAAGGCAAGAAAAAACATAAAAATGAAGTCTTTATTTAGATTAATGACTAGCTAACAACATCTGAGCATTAAACAGCAACTAAACCACTTCATCAATGTGAAAAAACCCAACAAAAACATTACCAAAAAAGAACTCCAGGACATCAGCAAATCAACAAACCTGGTCCTAATGCCATAAATCTGACCTAAGTTGCTCGGACACTCCAAAAAAGTTGCCTCACCTGTGTCGGATACTCCAAAAATGCACTACTTTTGAAGGATCCGATACACACCCAATGACATTTTTGAAAAGTCCGACCAACATAGAATCTGACCATACTCGTACATTTTTTCATTTGGAATAATAAAAATGAATTAATAAACAATTCCACTTGATCAGATGAAATTAAATTATACAATAGCAGCAACAACAACATACTCAGCATAATAGTAAAGTGTACCCAAGCTATTGAAATTAAACAACTAAAAATTGTCAAAACCAGCAAAACTATCAATCAACCTAATTACATCATAAATCACAAAATAATCAATTATACTATAAAAAAAAAAAAGGCAGCCCGATGCACTAAAGCTTGTGTTACCACTATATGAATTCTCAATATACATTCAAAAAAAAAACACGGAAATGAAATTCAAAAAAACACAAGCACAGATCAACAGATCCAAAACACACTATATCCTCCCTTATACATTATAGATCTAGCCAGATCTAACCAAAATTTTCAAAAATTAATATAACCATAAAAAAAAAAAAAAAATTAACTTACAATTTATTTATCTTCGATCCACCCCGAACTAAAAGAATGGGAGAGAGAAACGGAAGAGACTTATTACGTATTTTTGTAGAGAGAGAGAGAGAGAGAAAGCGTGTATTGCTTGATATGAGTCAATTATTTTTCCTCTACGTATATTTATACACGCAAACTCACCCTCAAAAAATAAATAAAAATAGAAATAAAAGATGGAAAGCAAAATCAGATCATGATGTTCATATTTATTACCAGAAAAAAGCAAAAATGGAAACAGTGATTAAGGAATTATAGCGGGAGGGTGACAGGGGAATGTGAAATTACATTTTTGTCCTTTGAATGGTGAATATATTTACGTCACGAGGATTTTGTGGGGGGATATTTTTCGTGGGAACGGTAGTTGGTTAAGACCGTTAATTTATTTTCCTTTTTGGTGGTTTAATTTTAGTAAATACAATATTCAAAAAACTTCATGAATGCTATAAATATATGTTGATATAGTGGTGTTTGAGGTTCGGATTTCATTGAGGTGTTATAAATAAAAGTAGATAAAATTTGTAATAGATAAAGTTATCTCTTTATTTATTTTTTTAATTATTATTTATTTTTATAATATTTAAAATCAAGGAGTCCTAAAATATTTTGGTAAGAAAGTAGGATATTTTAAAAACTGAAGGGTCCTAAATTATTTGATAAGAAAAAATATATGATAATAAATATTAGGAGAATTAATATTTAAAGAGTTTTAAAATATATGGTAAAAAGAAGGACTATTTTCTCAAATTAAAAATTCAAACCAAATAATATTCTTTAAAATTGTATTTTCACTTATTTTTTTTAATATTTAAAATTAAGGAGTCCCGAAATACCAGATCTCACTATGTGGGAATATACTGGGTTTGTTGTTGTTGAAAGAGTCCGAAAATATTTTGGTAAGAGAGTAATATATTTTTAAAACTGTGGAGTCCTAAATTATGTGCTAATAAAAAATAGATGGTAATAAATATTAGAAGAATTAATATTTAAGGGGTTCTAAAATATATGGTAAGAAGAAGGACTATTTTCTCAAATTAAAAATTCAAAACAAATAATATTCTTCAAAATTATTTTTTCACTTATTTTCTTGAATTATTATTTATTTTTATAATATTTAAAATTAAGAAGTCCTAAAATATTTTGGTAAGAGAGTAATATATTTTAAAAACTGAAGAGTCCTAAATTATTTGATAGTAAAAAATATATGGTAATAAATATTAGAAGAATTAATATTTAAAAAGTTCTAAAATATATGGTAAGAAGAAAGACTATTTTATCATATTAAAAATTCAAACCAAATAATATTCTTTAAAATTATCTTTTCACTTATTTTTTTAATTATTATTTATTTTTATAATATTTAAAATTAAGGAGTCCTAACATATTTTGGTAAGAGAGTAATATATTTTAGAATTAATATTTAAGGAGTTCTAAAATATATGGTAAGAAGAAGAACTATTTTCTCAAATTAAAAATTCAAACCAAATAATATTTTTTTTACAAGACATTTATATTCAACGTTAAAAACTAGATTTACAATTAAATACTATCCAATACTCATCATATTATAAGAAGAGAGATAATCATCCTATCGATTAATGAACAATTGTTATTGTAGTTTTAAGAAAATATGTCAAAACCACAATAATTTTTCTTTTTTATATTCAAAGATTATAGCTAACGTGATATACACGTGCAAAGCACGTACATTTAACTAGGTAAAAAAATAAATATTAGTAGACTTTTCCTCGTAAAGTTATAAAATAACTATTGCGTATCGTTTAAGTATAATTTTTTTCTTTATTAAATATTCCTACTTGAAATTTAGTAAGAAGAATGAATAACACATTGACAATTGAAGGATTCAGCATTAAATAATTTATTTAGCTTGTAAGATTTGTAATTAGAGAGATCAAAATTGTTCATACTAACTAATTTAAAATTAATTTTTTTTAGCTAAAAATCACAAGCATCAAAGTTTAAAAATATATTGATATTTGAGAGTGCAAATTTCTCAATATGATATAGGTTTTCCTCTAGTCCTTTATTCACTTTGCTTCTCTACTATTTTAGAAATAATAAATAATAAACATAATTTTATTATATTACTTTTTAAATATAATAAATTTAATATTTTTGATAATATATTAGATAGTGAGTGCTAATATAATATTTAATATCATGAGTAAAATAAAAGTAAATTTATTTATTAATTTTTAAATTTTTAAAAAATATTATTAAATATTATTTATTTTAATATATTTATTGGATAAATAAAAATAGACGGAGGGAGTAATAATAATGAGAATAAAAATGAAAAATCAATATGTTAATGGGATTTGGGAGACAGTGGAATGTGAAAAAGGCCACGTGATTGCATGAATTAGCTAGTTAATGTGGCATTTTTTGATTGGTTTATATTATGATAATTATTATAGTAACTATATAATTAAATAATGAGACTAAATATTGACTGTCATAATCATACTCTTTGCTGGGAATTTTTTAATATTCCATAATTGCAGATTCATAGAATAGCTGTTTTCATATCTGTCAAATTCATGTGTATCTTTAGTCTAAGTATGAAATGAATTTAATTAAATTAATTTATGACCGACAACAGAAAAGGTAGTCAGCAAGCAAAGAGAAAATTTAATTCAAACACAAGTTAATTTAGTATAATAATAAATAAAATATAGAGTCAATTTCACTTTACTCTTTAGGTAAAGATGAAGAATAATATTTTTTTCATATGTTGAATGAAAACTATAATTATCGATGAGAATTGTGGTGGAGCGGTGAGTAATCTTTCATTTTTAATTAAAAATATCGTGTTTCAATTTGTACAAAGTCACCTTTGTTAGTGAGCACTTTACCTCTAATATAGACTTCTCGGGGCGAATTTAGATTTAGTCGTGCTGTAATGTAGATACCGGCTATCGATTGGGATATTATATTTTTTTATGAGTTTTTTTTTTTTTTTTTTAATAAAATCACCTTTTAAAAGCTGAATATCAAAATATATAACTTTTATTCATTAAACACAAGATATAATTAAATTGCTTATATAGTTGTAGTAATGATTACTCAAATATGGCATCAATTGATTTTATATAATCAAACATTTCTTGCATAATGCTCAAGAAAGTATATGAATATAATTAGAAAAATATTCCAAATATGATGATAATAAACATTGATGTGTGCAGAGTTCGTTGCTTTTATAAATGTACCTATATTGTGGATTTGAACTTTTACTATAAGAAGATGTAGAGTGATATTATTATACTAATTAATTAGTTAGCTATTGGTTCTAAGAAATTAATTTTTCTTTATATAGACAAAAACGAGTACTAATATGATTAATTGTTGTAGTTAAAGAGTGCAAAATACTTAATTAGATCAAAATAGTCAAATCCAACATGCTAGCTTAGTGCAGCTTGGCTTTTGACTAATGTAAATCATTATTTAAACATTCAAGTATAATTACTTGTTGGCATTTGATATTTACAAATTACAATCAAAACAATTAATAACATGATATGTGTCTTCAACTTATTCTTTTACTCATTTATTATGATTAATTAATATGTATAGTTGCCTTATTTCTTACTTAATCAGAACGGGGTGCTAATACAAATTCAAAGGAACTCAATAACTTTTATCCATTCTTATATTTATCTTCAAAATTCAACAACTTAAATAAACTACATTCATGGTAAAATAAGTTATTTTAATATTATAAACATCAACTGCAGTTAATTATTATTTTTTACCATTTGATTTATCGTTTGGCTATCAAACAAGTTGCTTTATTCATGGGACCAAAGTGTTTGTTGTATAGTGGTAGTACGTTTCGAAAATTACCAACACGAGTACAATGTGTTTCTATTTGTCTATAATTTCGTATTTGTTCACTATATTAAAAATATATATAGTATTTATTTTTTACTTGTTTTATTAAGAAAATTTGCTTTTTAGGAGACATGTCAAGTCAAAAATAAATTAGTAAAGATGTACGGAGGAAAAGTAAAAAATATTTACAAGTAGTCACTTCAGCCCTTTGTAAACTGCCATCAAATTTCAAAATTTGCATGTATATTGGAGATTCATTTGTTGAATTTAAACTTCATAACAATGACTGTTTTTTAAAGATGAATTCGAAAAGTATTTGCTGGATAATATTTTTATGAATTTAAATTAATAAGGACTCCAACATAAATACTAGTAATAATACTTGCCTCCTATTTTTTTGAGTTCAATTTTTGCTCACGAGAGAAATTGTTGAACGTGTTAATTATAACAACAATATATACGAGCATAGGTGGTGGCATAATGTCAAATAAACTTTCTTTGTAAAAGTCGGTGAATTTTGATATTTGAATTTTTGACTCCGCCACTGTATCCAGATGTCGATGTCTAATAGCAATTGTTCACTTACAAGATTCTTGGGGTATCGTCTACTCTTATTTGTCTCTTATAGTGTCACATCGTTTCAAAATTTTGACAAACTCTCTAATAATTATTTTCATTGGACAATCAAGATTAAATGTAATTATATTTTGTATATTTTTAAGTCAAAAGAATACCTACAATGAGCTTCTATTTTTCTAATTCTAATTTGAAATTCTATCAGGTCGATGATTATGTACAACAAATTAATCAGTCTCGGGGGTGATGACACTTTACACTACTTTATAAATTAAGAGTTACATACTCATTTTGTATATGGAATAATTAATCATATTATTTCAATATAAAATAGCAGTTTGAGATTAATTAATATATACTCCCCTATTTCAAAACACTTGTCACAAATTTTCTTTTAAGAGTCAAACGATATGAACTTTGACTAATATGAGAAAAAATACAATTTATATTACTTTTCACAAAGTTTTTAATATCTAAATTTTAATTTCTAAATAATTCATTAATCTAATCTATTTTAGCTGCTTTTTTCTGCCTCTTCAAAGAAAGCTTACCATTTAGGTATCGTGCGTTTGTTTAAAAGTAAGCTTTGCTGAATTAGTAATACAAGAAATTGTTTGTGTTGAGTAATAATGAAAAAGAAAAAGTGTTACTATGTTATGAAGTTTAATATTAGGATTAGTTATTTTCATATTTCAACGAAGTATTATATTATTTTATGTGTGATATTATGCTGCGATTAATTCTCTCTATTTAGTATAGTAATGGAAGAATTTTTCACGTGATAGAGTAAAAATAAACAAGAAAAATTATAATGTGATTAATTCTTTCTAACTAATATAGTAATAGAAGAATTGTTTATGTGATGAGTAATAATGAAAAAGAAAACGTGTTACTGTGTTATGAAGTTTAATATTAGGATTAGTTATTTTCATATTTCAACGAAGTGTTATATTATTTTATGTGCGATATTATGTTGTGATTAATTCTCTCTAATTAGTATAGGAATAGAAGAATTGTTTACGTAATGAGTAAAAATGAACAAGAAAAATTATACTGTGATTAATTCTTTTTAATTAATATAGTAATTGAAGAATTGTTTATGTGATGAGTAATAATGAAAAAGAAAAAGTGTTACTGTGTTATGAAGTTAATATTCGGATATTTCAACGAAGTATTATATTATTTTATGTGCGATATTATATTGTGATTAATTCATTCTATACCCCAAACAAACGATACCTCTCCTAATATTGTGGTAAATCACTAATAAGAGATTTCTTTTGTTTACTACAAAAGATATTTACTTTCATTTTTATATACCATCAAATATTTTGCTTAAGCACTTTTAAGAGATTCTAAAAAAAAAAAAAAAAGCCATCAAAGATGGATAAAAAAAAATACTTTTATCTTTAATTAATTCGACATTTTAAATTTGAGAGTTTGAAAAAAAAATCATGGCGTATCGTATTTGAACACACCATTATTATATTTTTTTCAATCTTCTTGTATGTCCACTCATTTTGAAACAAATTTTTAGAAAATCAAATTTCAGATAAAATATCTGAAATTTCATATGACTAAAGTTCAAACGAAAATAAATAACAAACGCTTTCTTTTTTAATAAATTAAACTTTTAACATAATTATTTGGAATTTTAATTTGGACCTGTAAAAAAAAAAATGATCTAGTAATATAAAAAATGTGGAGGCACATGAAGTTTCGAGTGTCGACAACCTTTTCATTAATAATTTTTTATCGTCATTATTACTAGTACTAACTTTATGTGTTCGTGTTTAATTCTTGTGTTTCAAACAACTTCATATGATTACACTTTAATTAATTTAGCTTAATCATTACTGATTATCCACTCTTTCAGTTTTAAAACAGCATCAACATGTGATCTCCACCAATGCAAATCGTGATGAAATGACTGTGATTCCCTTCATTATTAATTAGAGATTTCGATTTCGAGTTTGAATCATGTGTATGGAAAAAAAAAATCCCATTGAAAACATCGCACCTAAAAATGAATCCCATCTTTTTTGCTTATACTTCCTTTCTTTCTAGCGTAGGGAGATAAAAACCGAAGAAGCTGGGATTACGGGGTGAGAAACCGAATCCTAATTTTGATCTGAATAATAGAGTGTGATTTTCATGTTAAAATTTCAAACAAATTAAACATAAGAATTTTTTTTAACTCTTAACAGCACATGCATGTACGCATGACAAGTTTTATCAATCAAACATAAAGGGCAGCCCGGTGCACTAAAGCTACCGCTATGCGCGGTATTCGGGGAAGGGCCCCACCACAAGGATGTATCGTACGCAGCTTTACCTTGCATTTCTGCCAGAGGCTGTTTCCAAGGCTTGAACCCGTGAACTCCTATCCTGATCACATGATTTACAAAAATTATTTTAACAAGAGAGTGAGTATTGTATCAAAGTTATGACTCGCCGCAAACAATTCGAAGACACAAACAAGTTTAATTTTGTCAATCCAACAAGACAGGAGAAGAAATATTTTACTGGAGCGACGATTCACTATCAACTTGTGAATAATTGAATATATATATATATATATATATAGGTAATTTTTTGTCAATTCAATGACAAATTGACAATGCACTACGTACTACCAAATATATATGACTAAGCAGCCATAGGTATTAGTGAACAATTCAAGAGATGCAAATCAGGCAAGTAATGCACGTGACGTGATCAGTGTAGAGGAAAATCTGCAAATTTTAACAAGTGATGTACATTGAAAGACATGTGACAATCTGGTCCCTCTGCCCTTGAAAATGACAAATAGGACTTAAAATTTGAAAAAATAAAATAAAATATGACGTTTTATATTTTTTATTTAAAATAAACTCCTAAAATCTATGGTCCAATGGTAGGTAGATCATGTCCACAATAATTGGAATAATTATTTGTGGGAGCTAGGTTAAAGGAAAAAAAGACAGTGATAAATAGTAGTAGTAAAAGAAAAACGTGTGCCAGTATCAATGACAAAAATACAATTTCTCTCTGTACTGCTTAACTTGGAACCACAAATTAATATTGAACATTACATGTTGTTGTTTTTCTTCTGCAAGCTAAATTATGTATGGCTGATGAATATTGTGTCTCTTTATTTTTGTCATGGTAGGGGAGGGCGTGTGGACGGTTGATAGTATTTTGTACTTGAGCTTGCAATTGATAGGTCAAGTCTTTTGTTCCATGTGATTAAGTACAGAGTTCGATATTAGTTAACGAACTTGAGCTAACAGAAGAAGAAGGTATTTCTTATTATACTTTTCTTCGGCTATCCACTTTAACATCACTTCTATTGCAAATTTGATATGGCAATGTAATGGTTGACAATGCAAAATGAGTAGGGACTATTCATGATTGAACTCAGAAGAACTCGTGGCATGAGGCTTGTCTAGTGCGATTTGCCTCTCCTGTATGATTTTCTGACTATATTATACTTGAGTGGAGTTTATGCGAAGGGTATAATAGTGGCACTTTGTGGCAGAATTCCTTGAATTTCAAAAAACACGAAGATAATATTTTTGTGAAGAAGAAGAAGAAGAGAAGTAGGCTTTTAGAGTACAGAATTTTGATTACTGGAGCCCGGAGGTGTATAAGACATAAACTTAATAGTAGTAATACCTTAGACTATAGGCGGATCCAAAAATTAAATTTAACGAGTTCAGCTCTTGAGATTCTTAATGCTCAACTCGTTGTAACGTTAAAATTATGGATTCAAATTTAATATTATTGAGATTTGAGTAGGTTTTACATGGACCGAAATGGTGCCAAACTTGCTGGTTTAAAGCAATTTTAGAAGCTCAATTTCTAGATTGAACTCTTGATGAAGTGTTTTTCATGTTAAAGGCACTTTTTGCTCAATCTCATCGGATTCATATTTTTGCCGCGCCTTAAAGTGAAAGAGATTGCAACGCGTTTTTCCCAATAAATTTAGGTTTGCAAACTTATTGTTGAGGATTTACCGCGGCTCAAGAGAAAAATTTAACCATCTTAGCTTCTTGTTGCAGGGAAATTTTTGCTTTTGGATTGTTTCCGTCTCCAATGTGAGTCTTAAGCTTTTCATACTTCCATTTTTTTTTACTGCATTTCCATGTTATAGAAACCAATGTTCACCTTGACCAATTTTATGCTTTTGAACTGCTTGATCTGTGGTATGGCACCCTTCTCGTATCTCCTGATTATTTGTGGAGATGGAGTACTATGATCCCTCTTTATAAGAACAAGAGTGATATTCAGAGTTGCAACAACTATAGGGGTATTAAGTTATGGAGTCACACTATAAAGATTTGGGAGAGAGTGGTTGAGTTGAGGTTGAGGAGGATAGTGTCTATTTCGGAGAACCAGTTTGGATTTATGCCCGGGCGCTCGACGACGGAGGCTATTCACCTGGTGCGGAGACTAGTGGAACAATATAGGGAAAGGAAGAAGGATCTGCACATGGTGTTTATCGACTTGGAGAAGATGTACGACAAAGTCCCTAGAGAGGTTCTTTGGAGATGCTTGGAGGTGAGTGGGGTCCCGGTGGAGTATACCAGAGCAATCAATGACATGTATGATGGAGCTAAGACCCAGGTGAGGATGGCGGGAGGAGATTCAGAGCATTTTCCTGTCTTGATAGGGTTGCATCAGGGATCTACTCTTAGTCTGTTTTTGTTTGTTGTGGTGATGGATGTGTTGACGCGGCGTATTCAAGGAGAGGTGCCTTGGTGTATGCTTTTTGCAGATGATGTAGTTTTGATTGATGAGACGCGAGGGGGTGTGAATGATAAATTAGAGGTGTGGAGACAGACACTTGAGTCTAAAGGGTTCAGGTTGAGTAGGAGTAAGACAGAATATTTGGAGTGCAAGTTGTCACACCCCTTTTTCTCCCGAATGGATCAAGTCGAAGGGTTTTTCCAATTAAAGTGACGGTTTTGAATAAAAATTAATTTATTTACAGAGTCGTCACTTGGAATTGAGTTATGGTGTTCCAAGTCACCTTTTTGAATCCCAAGTCAAAAGGAAATGACTCTTTTATTTTGGTCTGCAAAAACAGAAGACCGGATAAGGAATTATGTTGACCGAAGGGAAGGTGTGAGGCACCCCTCGAGTCCCGTAGTTCTAGCACGGTCGCTTTTATTAACTATTACTTGACTTAAACTATTTTGAATAAATTATGTTAAGGCCTAAATTCACTCATTTTTAATTATATAGAAAATGCTTGTCTACACCTCTTATGTTAAATAAATTGGTGAAAATTGATATTTTTTAAAAAATATTTGTCAAGGTGCATTTTTGCATCCTTGAATTTTTAAAATGTCTCAGAAAGATGTGTACGCAGCATTCTTAATTGAGACGAATATTTAAAAGTGCCTAAAATTTGTCTAGCGTTAAAGGCGTGTATACTTGAAATTCTACTTAATCTTAAGCAAAATTTAATTAAACGATTAATTAATTTAACAAAGTAATTAATTAATTTTCCTCATGTTTAATTGACTAGGCCTTAATTTAAATTTAAGCTCCGATCTATTTCTGATTTTAAAAAAAAAGTTGACGACAATATATCAAAATTACAAATCATTTCAAGTAAAGCAGAAAAGAATAGGACAAAAATAAAAATGTATATGTAAACAAGATACATTAAGAATGATTCAATATTATTAACGAAAGAAAAAAGAAAAAGAAAATAAAAAATAAACACGTAATTAAGACATTTAAAAGATCTTTCAAACTTAGATCAAACTGTGAATCAATATTTCAAATAAACTAATTCTAACCAAAACACATTTTTGTTTTAATTGTTGAATCTTCTCCGTGCTATCTAACTTTAAATTTTAGTAAATTATCAATGACCCAAATGAGAAGATTGTAAATAAAATTGATCTAGACTATAAACACATATAACAAATAAAAGATATATAATCACACATATTAACTGTATTAGCATTAATTGTAAAATCCTAAACTGATATCCTAAAAAATGAGATAGATCTAACATAAAATATTGTCTAGTGACTAAAAATAAAATCAACAATAATCCATGTCTATGACGTAAATCGAATAAAAATTAGAATAAAGATTGGTTCTTTATTGATGAAATTGAATTTAAATTATATGGTTGATTTCTTTGTACTTGAATAACGATTAAGAATCTTTGACAGAACTTTGAACTCTCGAAAAACGGTGTTCTACTCGGTGATGAATGGAGACTGATTTTTGTGATTGTTTCAGGGATTGGATTAACATTTTTCGGCGGTTGATGGGTGCTTGATGTAGTGTGTGAATGAATCAGTGTACAAATATATCAATATTCAGTAACATAATTGCATAACATATAATAACAACAATTCACATATTCAATTACGTATGCTAAATAATGCAAAAAAAATCACTTGAGCATTTTCATTCATAGTTTTCTACAGTAAACTTACAACATAAATGAGATAAGATTGAAATAAAACTTGTAGATTTACTTTAATTGAATACAAAAGTAAGATGTTGTCACCGAAATCTTAAACGGAACTCGACTTCAACTTTTCACTTTTTCTCTTCTTTTTTTTCAATGTCTGATGTTTTCTCTGTTTCTCTCAGTTTCAGTCTCTGTAGGAATAGTACGTATCTTTTCTTTTCCTAGTGTTGAAGAGTCTTTTATAGAGAGGATTCTTGGGGGGGGGGGGGGGGGGGGGGACAGTTAGAAATCAGATAAGGGAGGGAGGTTGGGTAGTTTAGGATTCAAATTTTGAAATCTTTTTTTTTTTAGGATAATGATCTCCCTTTTATTTTAATAAATAAATAAATTATATATAAAATAAATAATAATAATAATAAAAGAATATTAACTAATTAATTTTTTTATACTTTAAAAAAATATAATAAAAATACAACTAACTTAAAAATAAAATATAATTAAGAGAAAATAAATCACTAGCTTATTTATAAAAATCTAAATTAAAAGAAAATATTTTTTGAAAATTTTTTCGTATTATTTTTAAAAAATAAAAATAAAATAAAAATATATAAAAAGTGTAACTTTATTTATTATTATTTTTTATTTATTTTCAACCAAAATTTATTAAAAATATAATAAAAGCTAAGATAAATATTGGACAAAAATAAAAATATTTAATGTCGGAAAATATATTAAACTCGGAGAGGGTCAAAAATCACGTGTTTATATTTTGCCCCTCTTTGTGTGAAATCTCGAAGAGTTTTCATACAAAGAAGTAAACGAAGAGGTGATTTTTGATCCTCCAATTATTCGAAAAGTGAAGATAAAATAAAATAAAATAAAATAAAAGATGTGATCGAGACCTGATTTTGGACCACCTACATATCCCGGGTTATAAGAGAATCTGGTCACGTGTAGTTCAAAGGTAATATGATCAGAGAAAAAAGTTAAAGTCGAGTGAGATTCCGTCGAGTTTTCGGTTAACGACTTCTACCTTTTACATTCAAATGACTAACAAAAATAAAAAATGAAAAATACAAGTGAAAATTACAATCTCTAGAATCTTGATTCTAATTTTCGTGACTTGAACTTGAAAATTCACCATATTCTTCAGGCGGGCTCCTGACTTGCTTTTCGTTCGCCCCGTTCTTCAGGCGGACTCCTGGACTTGATTTTCTTCACCCTGTTCTTTAGGCGGGCTCCTGGACTTCTTTTTTCTTCACCCTGTTCTTCAGGCGAGCTCCTGAATTTCCTTTTCTGATGTTTCAAAATATGTTCCTGAACTCGAAATAAAAGGTGAAACAGACAAATAACATCCCATTCTTCAGGAGGGTCCTGTCCCATTCTTCAGGAGGGTTTTGAGCATAAAACATAAATTCTCATTCTTCAGGAGGGTCCTGAGTAGAAAGTAAAATTCAATAAACACGAACAAAAATTTTACCCCAATTTGTACTAGAAAATTTTGTGAGTATCATTAGATTATAATTTTTGAAAAGTACATAAAGAGTGTGAATCAAAGTCTTGCTAAAGAAATGCATCTCGTCAGAGTAAAACTGATGACCAAAATAGGAAGTGTGTCTCCTAAGAGTTAAATTGAAGGACTCGACTAGAAAATGTGTCTTCTAGGAGTGAATGTTCAAGTTAGGAAGTGTTTCACCTAACAAATGAAAACTGACTTATTCAGACTAGGAAGTGCGTCTCCTAGGGGTTAAATGAAATGACTCGACTAGAAAGTGGGTCTTCTAGAAGTGATGGTTCAAGTTAGGAAGTGCTTCACCTAACAAATAAAAACTGACTTATTCAGACTAGGAAGTGTGTCTCCTAGGGATTAAATGAAATAACTCAACTAGAAAATGCGTCTTCTAGAAGTGATGGTTCAAGTTAGGAAGTGCATCACCTAACAAATGAAACTTGAATTATCCAGACTAGGAAGTGCGTCTCCTAGGGGTTGAATGAAATGACTCTACTAGAAAGTGCGTCTTCTAGGAGTGATGGTTCAAGTTAGGAAGTGCTTCACCTAACAAGTAAAAACTGACTTATTCAGACTAGGAAGTGCGTCTCCAAGGGGTTAAATGAAACAACTCAACTAGAAAGTGTGTCTTCTAGGAGTGATGGTTCAAGTTAGGAAGTACATCACCTAACAAATGAAACTTGAATTATCCAGACTAGGAAGTGCGTCTCCTAACACATGAAAACTGACATACCCTAACTAGGAAGTACGTCTCCTAGGGTTTGAATGAAATGACTCGACTAGAAAGTGCGTCTTCTAGGAGTGAATGTCAAGTTAGGAAGTGTGTCACCTAACGAATGAAACTTGAATTATCTAGACTAGGAAGTGCGTCTCCTAAGGATAAAATGAAATGATTCAACTAGAAAGTGCGTCTTCTAGAAGTGATGATTCAAGTTAGGAAGTGCGTCACCTAACGAATGAAACTTGAATTATCCAGACTAGGAAGTGCGTCTCCTAAGGATTAAATGAAATGATCCAACTAGAAAGTGCGTCGTCTAGAAGTGATGGTTCAAGTTAGGAAGTGTATCATCTAACAAATGAAACTTGAATTATCCAGACTAGGAAGTGCGTCTCCTAATGATTAAATAAAATGATTCAACTAGAAAGTACATCTTCTAGAAGTGATGATTCAAATTAGGAAGTGCGTCACCTAACGAATGAAACTTGAATTATCCAGACTAGGAAGTGTGTCTCCTAAGGGTTGAATGAAATGACTCAACTAAAAAGTGCATCTCCTAGGAGTGATGGTTCAAGTTAGGAGGTGCGTCACCTAACAAATTAAACTAGACATACTCTAACTAGGAAGTGCGTCTCCTAGGGGTTAATTGAAATGACTCAACTAGAAAGTGCATCTTCTAGAAGTTAAAGTTCAAGTTAGGAAGTGCATCACCTAACAAATGAAAAATGACTTACCCAAACAAGGAAGTGCGTCTCCTAGGGGTATAGGATGATAAGTTTTCACTATGATTGTGATTACTAAATATGTGTAGAAATATTGCCTCTTGCATTTGTAAAAGTGAGGAATTTCATCTTGTTGATATCTAAACTTTAAAGCATTTGAATTGAGGGCAAATTCCTCTCTATTTCAAACAAAGACCAATTATAATTTTAAAACGTGGTGGTTGATTTGTGGCATCTGGCTATTGAGGTGACCACTCTTACATTTGTCATACTCATCTCCATTTCAATCATTGATAAGTATCGTTGACTTACATTTTTGACTCCCGAATTATTTCTACTGGAAATTTTTGACTCAAATCATATTTCTCTTGCATGATGCTCCTGGGTTTAACTTCAAACATATCTTTCACTTCTATGAGTTCAAAAACTATCAGATGACAAGCATTCTTGAATATCTTACTTTATTTTGAAGCATGTTAACTTGGTACATCAGCCCTTTGTCATGCTTTGTGCAATTGAGGGAGTTGATAGCAAGTTTTGAAGCTCTTTCTTACTTGACTTGACGTGAATTTGACTCAAAAAAAATACGCGAAAGATGACAATGATTTTTTATATGACGACAAAAATTCAAAAACAAAAATAATAAAAAGAAAAAAAAAAAGAAAACGGAAAGACAAAGTGCATCTTTCTTTCAAATCAACATAAAGGAAAACTTATTTGAGTATGATAGCTGATTCTAGTGATTATGATATGGATTTTTGAATTAAACAATCGGATCTTTCCACACCAATCATTTGTCAACTTTTGCCCACTTATTGAGTTTGAAACCGAGCCACTGCTGAATTTGTTCGCTCTTACAATACTCCTTTGGCTTGTGGCACCTCAATGGGGTTTTACTACCAAGCCTATCTCATTTTCATTTCTTTCTCAACTTACCGTCACCTTATGGTGCCCAAAAAGGGTTTTCACCAATAATACTCTCTCATTTTCATTCTCATTTTTTCTTTTTTCTTTTTTAAGAAAATAACACCCAAAATATGAAATATCACGCACCCATAAGATGTTAAGCCTTGACATTCTCAAAGATTGATCTGAAGGTCTTTCTTTGGTTGTAACTTGGCTTTTGGAAAGGATTAGAAAGAAAGGGCAGCATGAGGCTCAAAATTTACATAACACTAGGTGAAGCATACAACTTTTGGAATCAACTCTTTTAAGGAAATAAACTTTTGCCCCGGTTTTATTTCATTATGGGTAACTTGAATTTTCTTTTGGTTGGACCGAACCTCAGAGTAGGGCTGCCTACGTATCTTGTCATAGCAAGAATCAGGTCAAACGTAGTTCATGCATTTTGTTCTTTTGCTTTTTGCTCTTTTTTTTAATCGAACTTTGGCTCTCTTGTTTTTCTTTTCTTTGATTCTTCTCTTTTTGGGACTTTTTCCAACTTTAATTTTTTTTGATATTTTTTTTTTGACTCCATTTTTCTTGACACTTTTTTTTTTTATTTTCGACTTTTGCAAATTCTATTTTGATTCCAAAAAAGGGGTACGAAAGAAAATAACACTAAAGCTCAAAAGGGATAACAAAGGATGACACAACATTTGGGTAGCAGAATGAAATGTCTTCGTCATATCAATCCTTAAAAACACAAGTACATAACATGTAATCTAAGAGTAGAACATGAGGATCATATGCATTTTTTTCAACATTGATCGTGACTAAGCTCATGCACTCGCGTCACTTCTTTTAAGCTTGTAAAATATACATGTCCACTTATATTGTACTTTTTCCCCAATGGGTGACTCATGCCCTTTTGGAGCTAACTTCCTTTTGCTTCTTCTGACAGTAGAAACTATATATCTCTGGTTGATCTCATTCAAAATGCTTGAGTTGAACCTTCTGATTGAAGATCAAATCATTTTTTATTCGCAAAATGATTGCCTCAAAACATTCAAGTGAAGATGTAACTAGGTTCCCAAAACATCTCAACACTTTACTTATTTTTCTTACATTTTTTTTTCAACTCTAGGTTCTTGATCGAATGTTTCAGCATTAGATTAAGTTTTAAGATCTGACTGAAAATTCAACTTGCTTATCATATTACCAGAATCACCATAGAAAGAGCTCTTTGAAGAAAAAAAGAAAAGGAAAAAAAAAAGACAACAAAATAATATATAATAAAAAATAAAAATAAAAAAGACACACATTTGTTGACCAAAAGATAGAAGGATTTGAATGAAAATTATAATAAAATAAGATAAGATATATTACAAATTTCAACCCTAAAATAATTCGGGTAGTAGAAAGAAAACAAAAAAAGACTACCAAAAATCCTTCCTCGTGGGGAGCAGATTGAGTTCTAAATTGCCGAACTTAATATTTTAGTCATTGAATTGCACGTCGGCCTTAATGGAGTCTCCACAATCATTGCTACATCATTTTTTTTTAACTCAATCATTTTGAATTTATCACCTCAAACTCTCCAAAATAAGCCGTCATCAGTTTCTCTTTTCCCTATTCCCCTTAATTGATTTCAAAATCTTTTTAGATAAGTCAAAGGATCATCATGACCATTTTACGTGTCCAACTTTTATGTTTTGGACTCTAGAGGCAAGTGAGCATCATGAAACATGTACAAATTCTCGTGAGAACTCTTTTTCTCTCTCAATATTTGCATTTTTCTCATATTTTGCTCCAAAATTCTCACTTTTCAGGCCAATTCTTCTTATTCCTCATTTCTAACAATCTACACCACCTCATCTCAAACATTATATCATTTTCTGTGGGTTATCTTGCCTGTTTTTTGGACCTGGTGTTGTATGGATGAGAAGCCAATTTAGCCATAAATCAACCATCTTGATACTATTTTGATTTTGGAGAAAACTAATGTGCCAGAGTTCAAATTTTTAAGACCACCGAATCCATGAAGGACTGCCTACGTATCTCATTAAAGATGAGAATCAACTGTGCGTAGTTCTTGAAAATTGGAGATACGAAGAAATATACCTTTTCTTTTCTTTTCTTTTTTGAATAATGAGAAATTTATTTATTTATTAAATAATATTTGTTTTCATTTTTGAAAACAATTATTTATTTATTTTTAGTTTAAAAGGAAAGACAACCATTTTTTAAAAGATCACCGAATCCATTAAGGACTGCCTACGTATCTCAATAAAATGAGAATCAGGTGTGCGTAGTTCTTGAAGTATATTTCGTACAAAATTCAGCCTCAAAATCCCTAAAGGTTTTGGACTGCTACGACTTATATATATATATATATATATATATATATATATATATATATATTTGTAAAAACTTAGTCTCATGATCCCTAAAGATTCAGGGTTGTTAAGCTTTATATATTTTTATTTATTTTGTAAAAACTTAGCCTCATGATCCCTAAAGATTCCGGGCTATTGAAATATATATATATATTTTTTTATTTTTTTTTGTAAAACCTTAGCCTCATGATCCCTACAGATTCAGGGCTATTAAGATATATATAAAAATTAGACTTGAGAATTAGAAAAATAATTATGAAAGTAATTATATTTTCAAAATATTTCCCAATAAATCTATGAATAATTTTTCAAAAGATAGGGTCGTATTCTGGGAAGGACTTCCTACGTATCCCACTATGATATGAGAATCAGACCCTCGTAGTTCATAAAAATCGTGAAACTATGTTGCTATATATGTAAAAAATTCTTTTCTTTTAAAATAATTTTTTATTTTTTAAAAAATGATTCACTAAATTTGAGAATAATATAATCTCTTGCATTTTCAAATTGCCTAAAAGCCGGCCAACAACCCAATAAGCCTTCAAAATAAATATCAAAGAGCACATAAGATGCACATGTTGGTCATTATAAAAATGATACCTGTCCTAGACAAACTCGGCCTTTGTGTCGAGTCCCTCTAAGTCAAATATATATAATGCAAATAAAGCGGCACCTAATAGGGATAATCAGATTCTGAGTTTTCAGTTCTTCTAAGTTTAAGCTTAATAGGGATAGGTGTCTAGACTAGCTTACCCGAGC
Organism: Capsicum pubescens; assembly: GCA_030864215.1. NCBI lineage: Eukaryota > Viridiplantae > Streptophyta > Magnoliopsida > Solanales > Solanaceae > Capsicum > Capsicum pubescens. The sequence goes on along the minus strand of CM061544.1, from coordinate 347,342,212 downwards.
GGACACTCGAGCCGGGGAGGGACAACTTGGTCGGTAGCAGGGCAACACCGCCTTCGTTGTCGATCCGAACCCCGCCTAACATGTGTGACTATAATCCTTCACCAGGTGCCTTGACACTCCGGTTATCTAAAAAAGAAAGTAGGATGCATGCGTTGCATTCCTTCTATCCTATTTCAGAGACTCGGAGGGGGTGCGCAAGAGAAGACAGTATATAATACAGTTCAATCAATATCAAAGCGGTAAATAAGCGACAAGTAGCACATAAGGCCAACAAACAAAATATCAATAATAATTAAAGCAAGTATAAGTCAATATAAAAAGCTCGAATTCTTATTATTCCCCAGCAGAGTCGCCAGAGATGTCAAACCCCTTTTATCCCGAAGGGATCGAGTCGAAGGGTTTTTCCAATTAAAGTGACGATTGTAGACACCTAATTTCGTCCCTCCCCGATATCGTTTTACCTATTGTTTACCCTATCCTACCGTGTACCCTCACCCGTGTGATAATCCCTCCACAAAATGACAAAAATAACTAACCCTATCTTATCCTAACCACATACCCAATAAAAACATAACACCTCACCACTACCCCCTACCCCACGTTACCCCACCCCCCTCTTTTTTTTTTGTCAGCAAAAAAAAGACTCAACACAATATATACCCACACATACACAAAAAAAAGGGACAACCACAAGGAGAAGAGAAAAAAATCAAAAAATTTTGATCAGCTCTCTCTCAGATTCTCTCTCTAAAACTCTCTCTCTCTCTAAACTCTACTTCCTCTCTCTAACCTCCATTCACCGCCACCTCGCCACCGGCCGGCGATGCCATCGTCTGACCAACGACGGTGACGATAACACCGCTCCTACTCTCGATCTCTCTCGTCTCTCCGGAAAATCTGCCATCCGCCGAACTTCCCTCCGTTCGCCGGCGAAACAGCCGCCGCAGGAGAACTCCGTTCGCCGACTGGACACGGACAGATCCGACCAGATCCTACAGCCTGCGGCGCGTCGACAACAACCCGTCACCGCCTAGATCTGCCGCCGCCGTCTCCCTCGGTTCCAATCTTTCTTCTCTCTCCCTGGTAAATCAGTCGCCGCCAGCAGTTGTAACTCACCCTTCCGGCGAAACAGCCGGCGAACCGGCGCCGCCACCAGAGAACAGGCGTTGCCGTCGTCTCTCCATCACCGGAACTCTCCGGAGCCCGATCTACGTTGGGTTTTGGTTTCCTGTTGTTTGTTGGTTAATCTTGGTTTCGTCTATTTTATGTTTCGACGTCGATAGTGGGTTTCGAGTCGCCTTTATCGAATCTCGTCATCGTTCTCGGTTGTGGGTGTCGTATAGTAAAGTTTTTATTCGCGGGTTTTGGAGCTATCTGACTATTATTTTAATACCGAGTTTGATTTGTTCGTCGTGAGGTTCTCCGATCGAGTTTTGGTCTTCGGATTTCTTTATTATCGACAAAAGCAAGTGTCAGTGAGGTCCATTTTTTTAACCCGCTCTCTTTTGTTTATCTTGTTATATTGAATTGGTTGTGATTATGTTTGTTGTGATTATGTTTTGTTGCACTTTGTTTATGTTGATGTTATGATTGTGATGCTTGGTTGTTTGGTTTTGGTAGATTAAGGCATAAACTTGATCAGGTTCTAATGGATGGATAGAAAGAAAGTCGGGGGCCGAAATTGAAAAATTGACAAAAGGATAGATTCGGTTTAATTTGATTTATTGTTGGTATGAACCATGATGGAATTATGTCTTTAGTTGAGAACGCATAGGCAAACGTAGGCCGGGTAGGCAAATTTAGGAATAACAATTTGTGGGAGTGTTTTGAATATGTGCTTGAACGACACTTTCTACTTTATTGCACGAAAAGTTTAAATTGTACTCATTTGGCCGGGGAATGCCCCGAAGGATTTGTATAGATTTATCCGGGGAATGCCCCGAAGTACCTTGTACCCGGAGGACGTTCGCGATGAAGGCCTGAGGCATCGGGTAAAGCATTAGTTTAGGATTAGCGTAGGTTTATTTTTAGTCCCTTTTTATTTCGGGTTGTAATAATTGGACTGGACTTACATTTCGGTTTGTTTTTGTTTTGTTGTTTTGCATGCTTTTTTTGTGGTTTATATACACTTCATAATGCCAAAATGGTCGATACACTCCACCAAGCGACCGTGGTCGAACCACGGGATCGAGGGGTGCCTAACACCTTCCCCTCGGTCAACAGAATTCCTTAACCGGAATCTCTGTTCGCAAACCGGTTTAAGAGTCAATTGGTTTCGAAAAAGGAATTCTCCGAAGGTGACTTGGCACACCGAATTATGCCAAGTGGCGACTCTGAGTTCAAATATAAATAATCCTTTTCGAAACAAAATTTTCATTTTTTGTCACTTTAATAAAAACCCTTTCGAATCGTAAAATCAATTCTTTCGGAGTACGTAAAAAAGGGGTGTGACAACGATTTTGAATAGGGATTAATTTATTTACAGAGTCGCCACTTGGAATTGAGTTATGGTGTTTCAAGTCACCTTTTTGAATCCCTAGTCAAAAGAAAATGACTCTTTTATTTTGGTTTGCGAAAACAGAAGACCGGATAAGGAGTTATGTTGATCGAAGGGAAGGTGTGAGGCACCCCTCGAGTCCCGTGGTTCTAGCACGGTCGCTTTTATTGACTATTACTTGACTTAAACTATTTTGAATAAATTATGTTAAGGCCTAAATTCGCTCATTTTTAATTATATCGAAAATGCTTGTCTACACCTCTTATGTTAAATAAATTGGTGAAAATTAATTTTAAAAAAAAAATATTTGTCAAGGTGCATTTTTTCATCCTTGAATTTTTAAAATGTCTCAGAAAGATGTGTAGCCGCATTCTTAATTGAGACGAATAGTTAAACGTGCCTAAAATTTGTCTAGCGTTAAAGGCATGTCTACTTGAAATTCTACTTAATCTTAAGCAAAATTTAATTAAATGATTAATTAATTTAACAAAGTAATTAATTAATTTTCCTCATGTTTAATCGACTAGGCCTTAATTTAAATTTAAGCTCCGATCTATTTTTGATTTTAAAAAAAAAGTTGACGACAATATATCAAAATTACAAATCATTTCAAGTAAAACAGAAAAGAATAGGACAAAAATAAAAATGTATATGTAAACAAGATACATTAAGAATGATTCAATATTATTAACGAAAGAAAAAAGAAAAAGAAAAAGAAAATAAAAAAAATAAAAAATAAACACGTAATTAAGACATTTAAAAGATCTTTCAAACTTAGATCAAACTGTGAATCAATATTTCAAATAAACTAATTCTAACCAAAACACATTTTTGTTTTAATTGTTGAATCTTCTCCGTGCTATCTAACTTTAAATTTTAGTAAATTATCAATGACCCAAATGAGAAGATTGTAAATAAAATTGATCTAGACTATAAACACATATAACAAATAAAAGATATATAATCACACATATTAACTGTATTAGCATTAATTGTAAAATCCTAAACTGATATCCTAAAAAATGAGATAGATCTAACATAAAATATTGTCTAGTGACTAAAAATAAAATCAACAATAATCCATGTCTATGACGTAAATCGAATAAAAATTAGAATAAAGATTGGTCCTTTATTGATGAAATTGAATTTAAATTATATGGTTGATTTCTTTGTACTTGAACAACGATTAGCAATCTTTGACAGAACTTTGAACTCTCGAAAAACGGTGTTCTACTCGGTGATGAATGGAGACTGATTTTTGTGGTTGTTTCAGGGATTGGATTAACATTTTTCGGCGGTTGATGGGTGCTTGATGTAGTGTGTGAATGAATCAGTGTACAAATATATCAATATTCAGTAACATAATTGCATAACATATAATAACAACAATTCACATATTCAATTACGTATGCTAAATAATGCAGAAAAAACTACTTGAGCATTTTCATTCATAGTTTTCTACAGTAAACTTACAACATAAATGAGATAAGATTGAAATAAAACCTGTAGGTTTACTTTAATTGAATACAAAAGTAAGATGTTGTCACCGAAATCTTAAACGGAACTCGACTTCAACTTTTCACTTCTTTTTTTTTCAATGTCTGATGTTTTCTCTATTTCTCTCAGTTTCAGTCTTGTAGGAATAGTACGTATCTTCTTTTTTCCTGGTGTTGAAGAGTCTTTTATAGAGAGGATTCTTGAGAGGAACAGTTAGAAATCAGATAGGGGAGGGAGATTGGATAGTTTAGGATTCAAATTTTGAAATCTTTTTTTTTTTTAGGATAATGATCTCCCTTTTATTTTAATAAATAAATAAATAAATTATATATAAAATAAATAATAATAATAATAAAAGAATATTAACTAATTAATTTTTTTATACTTTAAAAAAATATAACTAACTTAAAAATAAAATATAATTAAGAGAAAATAAATTACTAGCTTATTTATAAAAATCTAAATTAAAAGAAAATATTTTTTGAAAAGTTTTTCGTATTATTTAAAAAAAATAAAATAAAAATATATAAAAAGTGTAACTTTATTTATTATTATTTTTTATTTATTTTCAATCAAAATTTATTAAAAATATAATAAAAGCTAAGATAAATATTGGACAAAAATAAAAATATTTAATGTCGGAAAATATATTAAACTCGAAGAGGGTAAAAAATCACGTGTCTACACAAGTTTAATCACTCGAGCCAGGAGAACGAGGTGGTAGTAAGGTTGGACTCCCAGGTGGTGTATAAGAGGGATAGTTTCAAGTATCTCGGGTTCATGATTCAAGGGAATAGTGAGATTGACGAGGATGTCTCCCACCGTATTGGGGCGGGATGGATGAAGTGGAAGCTCGCCTCAGAGGTGTTATGTGATAAGAAGGTGCCGCTTAAACTTAAAGGCAAATTCTACAGGGTGACAGTCCGTCCGGCCATGTTGTATGGAGCGGAGTGTTGGCCTGTCAAGAACACCCACGCTAAAAAATTGAAGGTGCCGGAAATACGGATGTTGCGTTGGATGTGTGGGCTTACTAGAAGTGATAGAGTTCGGAATGAGTTTATTCGAGAGAAGGTTAGAGTGGCTTCGGTGGAGGACAAGATGTGGGAAGTTCGACTGAGATGGTTCGGACACGTGATGAGGAGGGGCACGGATGCCCCGGTTCGTAGGTGTGAGAGACTGACTTTGGATGGTTTTAGGCGGGGTAAGGGTAGGCCGAAGAAATATTGGATTGAAGTGATTAGGCGGGACATGGAATAGTTACTGCTTACGGAGGACATGACACTAGATAGGAAGATCTGGAGGAGGTACATTAGGATAGAAGGCTAGTGCCAGTTTGGGTTGTCAGGGTAGGGTATTACTTGGTGGGTGTACTTTTCTTGTTATGCTACCTTGTTTCATGCTTTATTACGAACTTGTTTATTAGTCTTTGTGTACTATTCCTTGTGGACGTCGTATTTATGTCATGTCAGCTTATCACATGCTTTATTATGAATCTGATTATTATTCCTTGTCTTGAGCTTCTACTTCTTCGGAGGTAGTGGTATGGACTGCATACATCTTACCCTCCGCAGACCCCACTATGTGGGAATACACTGGGTTTGTTGTTGTTGTTGTTGTACAACGATCAATTCAGTTGGTTTTGGTTTTCAACTTGCCTGCGTTGTACATTTTGTAATGTATACATACAGAGAAAGAGAAAAGGGTTAATAATCTTCTGTAGTAGTAATAGTTAAAGCAGTTGTGCACTTGTTCATAAAAGGGTTAATAACCTTTTAATCTGCGTGCCCATAAATATTGCTCGTAGTTCAGGATGCTCGGATGGATACTCAGAGTCTTTGGCCTATTTGCAGTTATCGTTTTTGTGATCTATCTTATACTTAATCTTGAACTCCAACATATCATTATTGGTTCCCTGAGTTGTGCTTCCCTCATATCAATGTATGCCTCCCACTGTTTATCATTGTTTGTCTGACCATTAACATCCATATTTCCTCCGAGTGTTTCTACCAAGTTCTTATTCTCTAACGTTCGCTGATTCACTGACTAACTCATATGCCGGAATCTGGTGAGCAGGACTAGGAGTGTCGAATCCTTGCCTTATTTTCTCTCGCCTGACTCACAAAGCGTTTCTACTTGAATTTCGGGTACCAAATGGCATAGGAACAGTTTTAGGAGTTGTACAAATGCTTTTATATGCATATTACTGAAATTCCTCTGGCTAGGAGACACTGTACCGAAGGCTTTATAGTGTCTTATTCGTGAAGTAAAACTAAAGAAAGCAGTATCGTATACGCGAAAAAACACCTAGGAGAAAAGGTGAATGCTCTACATCTTTAGCATTTGATTCATCAAGAAGAATCTAGTACTAATGATCTTTACTTGTGCATTTTGTGAACATAGATTTATCTTTCTCAAGCTGTTTACTTTTCTCTTTGTACATTCCCTTTTATTTGTGCATGATGAGAATTCCAAGCTCAAGGTGATGACGGTTTCCTGTTCATTGAACACCTTCAACTATACCACTTTCTGGAAAGTAATTATTCAGAACTTATACGCATAGCCAAATGCATTATTGAAAGTTATACTGCAAATCAGGTAAGCACAACTTTTTCGAACAAATATAAAATTGTTGGATGAAATTTCCTGGGTTGCTAAGTGTAATAGTACTCTCTGTGTATGTTTGCATTTTTTCTAGTATATGTATACTGTCAAAGTTCGCGATGGAAAACCAACTATAAATACAAATTCTTCAGGATCGATCATAAGTAGTTGTTTCTCTGATGTGTTGCCTGATCATATTTGAACACATTATCGACTTGATGAAGTGGCGTGACCTCTCTGATCATAGAGAATCAGCCCGCTAAACTTTGGCAGCTCACACTTTTCACCCATAAGTATCGGTCTTTTCCACACAGGTGAATCTGAACTGCTACTCTGGCAACCAAAATCAGCTTCAATTATCTGATCTCCGCTAAGCTTCTCTTTCTGGCTCCACCTCATAGAACTCGTAAGCACATCCTTCACTGGACCCAACTCTCCTCGTGGCTCTGCACAATCTATTACGCTGGTTGACTCATCAACGCGTTGTGGTTCTTGATCCTCGCTTCTCCTTCTTACATTTCTCCTTAAAACAGCAACAATGCAGGTTCCAATAACTAAGAAACAGGTGCATATTACCAGTAACGCGATAGCTCCACGCGTCGAAATTTTCCATTTGTCTTCTAAATTCCATATTGCTTCCATGTTGTATAGCAAGTAAGTATCAGAAAATAATTGATGAAATGATTAGGAGAACGAATTATGTGCATATATTTGAAAGGAAAAAAAAAAAAAAACTAGTCGTTGGGTTTGTTTGTTGTTGTAGTATTGCAATCTCTAGGCGCCTTACTGATGTTGACTCACTTTAATTTGGTGCTTTAAATTTCTATAAGTGGGGTCTTCTTCCCATTCAATAATTGTAGTTAGCCGTTTGTTGCTATTGTTAATCTTTTCTACTCCAACTGTTCGCTTTTACTTGACACATTTTGACTAGGCATGATCATTAAGAAAAAACACTTATTAATATGATTATTTTACCACAACATCCTATTAATTGATGGTTATTATTGTGTGTTGAAACTAGTTTGAAGAATAAACAATTAATGTCAAAGGTGAAATAGGAAAAAAATTATTTTTTCTTGATATATCAAAAGTGACAAGTAAAAGGAGAAATTTTGAACTCTCTCCATCTATTCAGTCTTAAGAGACCAGTTCTCGCATTGTTAACTAAATTCCTTCTCTCTCTCTTTTTTTTTTTTTAAAAAAAAAAGATAATCATTCGATCTATTGAATCTTATTACTAGCTTAATTAATTCGAATTCGCTCTCCCTATTATGTTTTTTTTTTTCCTTTTTCAAGATTTAGACCTGAAATCTTGTTCTATAACACTCCTAAACACGTGCACTTGTGATTCGAAGTTTGGAGTTTGTAAAAATAAAATTGTCCAAAACAGATTTTTAGGGGTGGGCGTTCGATATTCGGTCTGGTATTTTCAAAGTCCGGGCTCGGTAATTCGGTAATCGGTATTTGAACGTAGATACCACATACCATACTTATAAATATTGGTTTGGTAATTCGGTAATCTGGTAAATTAAACTTTGATTCGGTACGGTTGTAGACATTATGCAAATCTGTAGCCGCAGGATCGTAAAGATGGAAGCGGTACTTCAAGACTCGTCTTTGAGTCTCATCAAGTCTACACTCCGACAAACCTTGAAGCAGGGACATTTGTAGACATTGAAATTTTGTGGACTCTACAAAAAGAGTTCAATTTTGGTTAGAGTTTTTGAGGGCTACTTTACCCTAAATCTAGCTTGATGGCTACTCAACCTAAACCCTAAATTATTCCTATATAAATGGGGCAAATATCCCTTTAAAAGGCTCCAGTATCTCACAAATTCACGGGATATTCACAAAGAGATAAAAGATCTGAAAAGTCCCAATAAATTCATGGGATATTCATAAAGATCAAAACTCTCTATTCTTGATAATCAAATACCACAAGAAGACAAACCCTCCTTTCATGGAGATCAAATCCAAATGTTCCTACGTTCGAGAAATACGCCACTAACGGCCCTCGAATTACGGAGAAATTCATATCCAAATCTTCATACATTCGAGAAATATGCTACTGACGACCCTCGAATTACAGAGAAAATCAAGAGAGAAGAATCAAGGGAGAAACAGATTTGTACCCCCATCGTTTATCAATAAAACTGTTGTTTCTTCATATTTTTATTTGTGGTTGAAGTTTATTTTCCATGAATTAAATTATGTTGGAAACAACGGTATTTGATAATACCATATTAAAGTTGGAGATGTGCAAATGTACGTTTAAACTTCAAAGAGTATATTTAATAAAAATCCTATTTAATATATTACCAAGGTCCAAGAGATTTTTTGGGATAAGTAGCACTATTGTCTATTGGATTGGTTAGACTTATCGTATTATTATTATATATATATAAAATTTGATATTCGGTAAATACCGAATACCAAACGGTATTAATATCTTGTACCAAACTCAATCCCAAATATCAAAATATTAAAATTTTATTTTCAAATACCATATCAAATACCAATTACCAAATTTTTCGATTTGCTTCGATAATCCGGTTTTCTCTATAATTCATTTAATGGGATAAGTTGCATTTATTTATAGACAAAAAGAATTTGATTGGTTAAGGAATATATCCAAGGAGTTGTATTTTGAAGCACGCGTTTACGAGATTTATTTTAAAACCGTTATAAGGTGTTGAAATGGTAATTAAAAATATGTACCTAGATGCAGAGACGGAGTTAAGATTTTAAGTAAGGGGATTTAATATTCAAAGAAAACTAAGTCGAATGGGGTTCAACACCTACTATAACCACATAAAAAATAATTTTAATCATGTATAAATAGTATATTTTTCCGTTGAAGGGAAGAGAGCTGGTTCCGCCTAGGGGTGTCTAACGGGCCGGGCCGGGCCAACCCGGAACCGGCCCTCCCATTTTACTCGAGTTTCGGGCCGGTTCTGGGCCGGGTTTGGCGTTAGCCGGGCCGGGCCGGGCCGGGCCAAACAGTAAAAAAATTAAAACCCACCCGGACCCGGCCCACTAAACCCAATCCAGTCAAACCCACCAAGACCCGGTCAAACCCGTTTAAAAAATAAATAAAAAATCCAATATACACTATATACATTCCAATATACAATATATATTTTAAAAAAAATATATAAAGTATAAACAATTACACATATATACGTACCATTCAATATATAATTATATATGACTATACGTACTACTTTAAATAAAACATTTGCTATAATAGTATAATATATATATATATACACTACAATATATATATATACTAATTTATAAAACATATACACATGTATACGTTAAATATATACTACTTTAGAAGATATATACACATATATATGCACCATTCAATATATATGTACTACTTTAAATAAAATATATACTACAATATAGTGATATACATATATATATATACAATAATATGTATATATATATAGTTACATACTAATTTATAAAACATATACACTTGTATACTTTAAAGATAATACGTCTATAGAAGATATATACACATATATACGCACCATTCAATATATATGTACTACTTTAAAAAAAGTATATACTACAATATATATACTAATTTATAAAACATAAAGTAATGTATACGTTAAATATACACGTCTATAGAAGATCTATTCACATATATACACTCTATTCTATGTATATGTAATACTTTAAATGAGATATATGCAATATATATACATTACAATATATATTTGTATAGTTATATACTAATTTATAAAATATATACACATGTATACGTTAAATATACACGTCTATAGAAGATCCATTCACATATATACACTCTATTCTATGTATATGTAATACTTTAAATGAAATATACTATAATGTATATACATTACAATATATATTTGTATAGTTATATACTAATTTATAAAACATATACACATGTATACATTAAATATACACTTCTATAGAAGATATATACACGTGTATACGCACCATTAAATGTATATATACTACTACTTATAAAATATACTACATTATATATACATTACAATATGTATAGATATACTTATATACTAATTTATAAAACATATACACATGTATACGTTAAATATACACTTCTATAGAAGATATATGCACAAATATTCAAAATTTATTCAAAAAAAAATAAAAAACAACGACTAAGGACTGAATGAATTTGGGAAATTTTATATATTGCAAAATGATCCAAAATTTATAATTTACATGAATGAAAAATCTATAAATTATGCATCATTTTTTCCAACTCATTCATGTTAATATTAATGGGAACTTGCATAGGATAATCAAAGTCAACGGGGGCAAAACCATGCATTGGACTTGATTCTGCTGAGTTCTCCCGTGAAGTCATAATTTCTTCTAGTTTCAGCTCGTCGCTCGGCTCCGATTCCATTCCTTGGTTTCTTCTTTCCGCTCTAATCCAATCTCTGAGGCAAACTAGAACATTCATTGCATTGCTTCCCAATGAGTGTCGGTTGTCTCCAAGCTGCTGTCGTCCCTGACTGAAGGCGCTCTCTGATGCAACGGTTGACATTGGAACATTCAAGATATCTCTAGCTAATCTTGAAAGCACAGGATATTGTGATTCATTATTCCTCCACCAATCCAGCGTGTTGATCCGTCGTCTGCGATCCTCTGGTGCCGTCCGAAGATAATATTTCAGCTCTTCCCGATAAGTTGATGTGTAAGTTCTCTCATCAACACTGTTCCAACAATTTAAATCATAAAACGAATCAGAAAAACCACTATGTGCCGGCCTTTTAGAAGATGATGGCTCCTCGGGAGGATGAAGAGCGACAGTTGGAGTGATATTTGTAGGTACGACTGAATCAAATAAATCAGCATAGTGATTATATAATTTTTCTATATAATCTTTTGCATCAGCCGTAGCCGTCCACAAATCAGGTTGTACTTGTTCAGAATCATGGTTAGTATTTATTTCTAAGTTAGTATAAATAAGAGTACTAAAGTGACACATATTATTATATTTCATGCACGGATTTAGCATAGCACCAACCAAGTAAATAGGGGGAATCGGGAAAAAATATTTTTTAAATTTTGTAAACATGGCGCCAACAGCTTCTTTATAACCTTCTTTATTTTTATATTGTTGGAGCAAACCAGAAATATCGGCTATATATGCCAAAATATTACAAACAGTAGGATAGTAAGCACCGGAAAATTCAACCGTAGCTACATAAATTTTTTCTAAAAACATAACAAGATCATTAATTACAACCCAATCAGAATTATGTAACATGCAATCAGCAGAATCAGCAAATGAACCACAATGTTGGTTAAAAGCTAGTGTAATAGGAATTCTATATTTATAACAAGTTTTTAAAAATTCATACGTAGAATTCCATCTAGTATCAATTTCCTCAGGCATCAAAATCGGTGTAAGTCCATTTTCTTGACATTTAACTTTAAATTCTCTAATTCTCGATCTACGATTATTTCCTTGAATAAAACCAACGGCAAGACGAATTTTTTCAATATAAAGCTCAAAAAACTCAAGACCATCTTTTACAATTAAATTATATATATGACATGCACACTTAATATGAAAAATTTCAGGCAAGGACGGAGATAGCGTAGATTTTATTTTTGTTATAGCAGTCTTGTTGTTAGAAGCATTATCAAAAGCAATACATAAAATTTTATTTTCTATACCATAGTATCCGGCAATTTTAACAATAGAATCAGCAATAAATTATCCAGTATGTTTACGATCTTCATCAGATAAAAAAGCAAGAATACGTTTTTGCATCACGAAATTACTATCCATCCAATGACAAGTAACGGTTAAATAATCATTTTTATTTACAGCACGACCAAGATCAGAAGTTAGGGACAATCTACATTGAATATTTTTTAACAATGTTGATAAATAAAAACAATATTGTGAATGAAGTCTAAAAATATCAGACCGACAAGTAGTTCTAGGAATACCATTAAACATAGGATTATAAATTGCTTGTATATAACGAATAAAAGCATCAGAAGAAGGAAAACTAAAAGGCAAACAACCCACAGCTACCATTTTAGCTATTTCTTCCCTGTCCCTCAATTTATTATACTTTTTCGCTACTTGACCGGTTGTTGGGTCCATTCTAGTTTGCGTTGACCCACCAACATCCCCACCACCTTTTGCAATATTTAACTCTCTTTTGTGATCTTCATCTATATGTCTCATTAACGTACCCGTACCCCCTTGCTTGCCTCCACTTCTATGCTTATATATTTGTTGACAAATATTGCACTGCACCTCAATATCTGATATACGTTCAAAAAATTGCCATGCAATACTAGTTCTTTTACGAGGTTTTGGGGCACTGGGAGGACGGGAAGGGAGATTAACTGATTCAGATCTAACGTTAGCATCTCCTACTGCGGGTGTTTCAGCAATATTTTCATTATCTTCGTCTAAATTAATTGCATCTACTTCATTTTCTTCTTCTATACCATAATTTTCCTGAGCTTCTACATAATCCATATCGTGAGCACCTACACCTATTTCTTCCTCAAAAGGTGTACCAAGCGGTACCGGAGGCGAAGGCACACGGGTATATCTATTACTTGAACTACCTCTACCGCTAGTAATTCGCTTTTTACTACCACTACCGCTTCCGGGACAAAAAATTTTAACACCTTTAGCAGCGAGGTTTTTTAATTTATCCATAATATAAATTAAATTAAACTAAAAATATTCAAAATACACAAATATAATAAAATTAAATATTAAACAATTAATACAATAAATAAAAATTAAACGTAAGAGATGGAACGACAATACCAAATTTTGGAAGTATCCGAAGATTGCGACTTTAGAAACTTTCGCTCGTACTTTGTAAACGAAAATTAAAAAATTAAAGTGAACACTTTAAGAAATTAAATATATTGAATATTAGAGAATTGAGAATTGAGATTTGAGAGAGAATGAGATTTGAGAGAGTGAAAAATTGTGTGAAAAATGATTTGAAGTTGTAGGGTATTTATAGATTTTTTTTGGGGATTAAAAAATATTTTTTAAAGTTTTTTTTTTTTTTAATTAAATGGGCCCAAACTAGCCGTTTGGACCCAAAAACGGCTATATAGCCGTTGGGCCAACGGCTAGTTGGCCCAATTTTTTTTTTTTTTTTTTTATATTCCGGGCCGGGCCGGTTAACCGGCGGGCCTGGAGCGGGCTTGGTCCGGGCCGGGTTAACCGGGCCCATTTTAACAAAAAAACCGGCCCGGGACCCGAAACCCTTAAGCCCTAGGGCTTACCGGGCCGGGTTAGCTAATAGGGCCGAGCCGGCCGGGTCGGGGCGGGTCAGCCCGGCCCGTTTGACACCCTTAGTTCCGCCTGTGCCTAGATGTGGTTTTTTCTTTGAGCTCTAGTCGTTTTTTTCTCAAGACATCATAGGCTCTTTAGATTGTACTTTTATTTGTTTGTTACGATAATCTTTCACATATTATTGCCAAGAAAAAAATAAATGAATAATATCGATAAAATCTTATTCATTTCATCACGATCCTTCCGAATTAATTAAATCAAATTCAAAATAATGTTTCCCAACAACTCTTTTTATTTGTTGTCTTTTCAATGACTTCTTAGCTAATGTACATTCATTTTAAAATTTTGCCGTTGGTATAGAAGTTTAAAGTTTTGATTTGAAATTAGCATTTGTTTATGATATTTAAATAAAATATTAATTACAAAAAAATTGATTAACAAATATTTCCTTTCTACTAACCCCGATCGTGAATTATTTTTACTTTTAATGATTATATTGTTTGAATCAATTTTCACACACCTTAAGTAATTTTACACGATACTTACAACTCAACAATAAGTATCAGGTAATTCTATCTTGAATTGATTTTATTCTGCTAAAATATAAGTTTATAATGATAAAAAAACTTGACAACAAACATACATTTGTTAACAAATTTTTTAAAATATACTTTCAAAATATATGGCTAAACGGGTAAGTTAAATAATAAATAAATTACATTTTCAAACTTTTGGGGCCAAACTATATGCAAAAATATAACCAAAACCCATCAAAAGGAAAAATATAAAACAAGGGGCTGTTTGTTCTTTTTCATTAACACATGTAAAGAAGGGAGTGCTTTTACTATTTTGTTCGTCGGCAACAGGTGACCAACACTTCACTTCTCCTGGATTTTGCAATTTTTTTTTTTAAGGTTGGTGTTTCAATCTTCTTAATTATTAGCTAAATCTATTTGTTTGGTTTACTTTTCTATTTTATTTTTTTTCCAATTTTTTGTTTATTTTTTCGCTCTTTTTAGGGTTCAGTTTGTTTAATTTCATGTAATCTGTATCTAGATGTATTCATTTGTTTGTGAATTAAAGAGATAATCTGTTCTTGAGCCGTTTATATTTGTTTGAATTATTCTTGATTAGATTGAACTATCAAGCTTCAGTTTTTATGTACTTTTTGTTGAGGTACTTGCATTTGTTTGACAAAAGAAAATGGACCCAAGGGTGTGGTTTAGTGGTTAATGAAGTGGGTTGAGAATGGAAGGTCTCAGGTTCGAATTCCAACAGAGGCAAAACACACTAGGGGATTGATTCTTCCTATCTGTCCTAGCCTTGATGGACAGAGTTACGTGGTATGTTTTGTTGGTGGGAGGTGGGAGGTGGGAGGTACCCTGTGGATTTAGTCGAAGTGCACGAAAGCTGGCCCGTGTGCCACGGTTATTAAAAAAGAAAATCTTTGATTAGCTGCTTAGGGATAGAAACTTTTTTTCCTCGTTATTCTCTATTGATGCTTGCTCGGTCACTATTGATTTTAAGATCGGATTTTGGAGTGGGGAATGGAACTCATTTACTGTGACTAACACCCCCTCATTCATCATAGTTTTTGTAACCTATGCTGTTCGGACTCTTCAAAAATGTCAATGGTTGCATGTTGGATTATCCAAAGCTAGTATTTTGGAGAATCCGACGTGGGTGCGGCATGTTTTTGGAGAATCTGACACCGGTGCGGCATTGAAAGTGAACAGTCCGTGCAACTTAGTTTATTATAGTTTGTAATAATAATAAACCCAGTGTGTTCCCACTAGTGGGGTTTGGGGAGGGTGGAGTGTACACAAACCTTATCCTTACCTTTGGAAGGCAGGGATGTTGTTTCCGTCTTTCCGACTGACCTTTGGCTGAGCAAAAAGTGAAAATGTGGCAATAGCAACAAATGGAAACAACAGCAAGGTAATGAGATACTGAAACAACAAGTAGTGATAGAAATCTAACATTAAGGGGAAGAAGCGAATAATACTAGAACTCTGGAAAGGGGAACATTAAATGCCTGACTACTACTGAATTTGTTTTTCTTGCTATCTTTGGTAGAGAACTGGTGTTTTCTTCTAACAAATATATTTGATCTCCTTATAAGCAAGAAAAGGTAAAACAAAGAAGATGGCTGGTCGAAACCGTGGGCATCCTATTCCAATGAAAGGTGGTCCTCATGGTGGACTTCCTCCGCCGGTTCATGAACCCCCATTTGCCATGGGTCGTGTTCCAGTGCCTCATCCGGCATTGCTTGAAGAAATAAGAGAATCGCAGTTTGCAATGGGCCACAGACCGATGCCTCCACACCCCGCTGTTCTTGAAGAACACCTGGCTTCTCAGCATGACGAGATTCAGGGACTATTAGTTGATAACCAGCGGTTGGCTGCAACTCATGTAGCCTTGAAACAAGAAGTAGAAGCTGCTCAATACGAACTTCAGCGAACTGATCATTATGTCCGTTCTTTGCGTATGGAAGCTGATGTGCAAATGAGAGAACTTTATGAGAAGTCTGCTAAGATGGAAATGGATCTCCAAGTAGCTGATGGTATGAGGTCAGAGCTTATGCGAGTGCACTCGGATATTAAGGAGTTTACTGCTACCAGGCAAGAGCTTACTGTTGAGGTCCAAAGAATGACACAGGATTTGACCAGAATGACTGCAGATCTACATCAGACTCCAGCAATAAAAGCTGAAATTGAAGGTCTAAAACAAGAGTTGCAGCGAGCAAGGTATTTTTTTTCCAGAGTGAATCTGCTCTATGTGGAACATTTTCAAATTGATAGTTTCTTACTGCACTCTTGGCTTACAGGGCAGCTATTGAGAATGAAAAGAAAGGATATGCAGAAAACTATGAACATGGTCAGGTTATGGAGAAAAATTTACTAACAATGGCTCGAGAGCTTGAAAAACTTCGAGCTGAGGTTGCTAATGCAGAAAAAAGAGCTCGAGCAGCAGCAGCTGTTGGGAATCCAGGTACTTTTCCTTATCCAAGTTCAGAAAACTATAAAATGCAGATATGGAAAAGCACGTTCACGGGTCCATCTTGTGATGAGGACAAATTTTCCTCGCTGTTGTGTTTCTCAACGGAATTTTCTTCTTTACGCACAATGAAAAATGGGGCCTGGAGAGCACTTTTAAGCATGATTGGATAGTGATGTTGTTTTAATGTATTAAGCTAGCTATTATGGTTCATGCCATTACCTGGTTGTCATTTGATTTATTGCTTCCTATCAGAATTCAGGGGTTTTTCTGGTCATGTATACATTTAGTGGGTAATATAATTAACAAATTTACTTGAGGTTTAAGTTCTTTACAAGCTTCTTTGGACTTTGGAGTGTATTAAAGTTGCTCCATACAATACAGTTTAACTCCTTGTTTATTAAAAAATAACGAAACACGGGTTTGCAAGATTTTATTAGATGTTCAACCGTTCAAATCCCTGACAGGCTCAGTAGGATATGATTGCTCCAGTTGGTCCCCATTTAATAATTTTTTGTGTACAGACAGAGAGACACACATAATCTTTCACAGTTGCTGCGTTAATATTTCTCAAGTTCATTGGACATAGATTATTAGTACTGTAACAGTTTCATGAAGTTCATCTTTACCTGTACAGGTTCAGGGTACAATGCAAATTATGGGAATACGGAATCTGGTTATCCAGGGAATTATTATCCTGCTAGTTACGGAGTGAATCCTATGAACCCTGCTCATCCTGTAAGTTATTCTCTGTGGTGGTTTTGGCATTTGATGGGATTATAATGTGCAGAAGGCAATCAACATTTTGCTCTTGTTCATTTAGATGAAATGTGAAACATTTTTCTTTTTAGTGTTTTATTTTCTAAGTTTAGTTGTTTTATATTTTAGGTGCAGGGTGGTGCTGAAGGTTATTCTCAATATGGTCATGGACCTGGTTCTTGGAGTGGTTATGATTTGCAAAGAGCTCAAGGACCCAGATAAACTATTTCATGTAGGCTGTCACATGGCGTTGTGCTTGCTACTTTCCGGTACTTTGAAATGGATCTTGGAATTAGATTTGAAGTGTTACACTGAATGATCTCCTTGAGAAATAGTTTTTGTATTGAGATTGTTATTTAATGTTGTGACTGTCTTGCTTCTTGTGAGAAAGTTTTTAGCTGCCTGCTGGCTTTTTTGTTAATGTCTGTTGTATCTAATCTACAATAGTTGTCTGCAATTTCTGTAATTGTATCTATGCAGTCGCTTGAACCTTAGTCTCATATCCACTTATAAAGAAAAGTAAATTTAGCTCTCTTAATGACCTTGCACTATTTGAATGAATCCTCAATAGCATAAATGCTCTTTTTGGGTCTGTAATGTTTAAATACTCTGTATTTATAGATTATCAAACATTAGATGCTCTCTAATATACTTTAGTATTTATATTTCTTCTAATATATTAAGGCCTCACTTGTGCACTTAAAGAAGGTCTTAATTTTAATCATTCAGATCTTAGTTATTAAGTTTGTTTTTCTTAGGTCTGAATCTCAACCATTCAAATCTTGACCACTAAGTGAGTTTTATTTTATGTTACAACCACTTAATGAGTTTGAATTGATTTGAGTATCTGTAACAATGTTTTAGCATCATTAAGATGTCTATTCAAAAGTTTTTTATAAAGATGACAGTTCACCAATTTTATTCATTCACCGCCACTGTTCACTATTATCATTAATCATGATCATCGCCTCCCACCATTATCAACTACCACCACCACCACAACTACCATCTTCAACCACAACCATCACCGCTGCCAAGCACTACAATCAGCGTCACCACCACTAGGCACCATTTACAACAATACTACCAACCACCATTACCACAACAATAGACCACCACCACCCACTACTCACAACTATCATTCTCAGTCACAACCGCTACCGTTGTCGATCATTACAACTATTTCCATCACTAGCCACCTTTTACAATCACCACCACCAATCATCTTTACCATAACAACCTCCATCACTACCGGCACTCACCACGATTAGTCATCACTATATATCGCCAACCATTGACATCATTCACCATCACCATTATAAGCTATCATTATCTTCCACCACAACTATCCGCCGCCACCACCAACTACCACCATCAACCACTACTTGCCGCCATCACCACTAGGTAACTACTACCCACCAACATTAGCCAACATCGTTTCCATTGACATCCACAACTACAGCCACCGCCACCAACTGCCATATAATTTTTTGAATGTATTAGGTTTGATGTAGTATTAGATTTATTTAGTATTTTAGTTTTTATTAACTTTATATTTAATAATTTTTTATATAAGGATGAATTTTATACATTCAGAAGTTGAAAAAAGAGGCTTAACTAGTTAGTGTTTGTTTGTATGTGTGTGTAAAGCTAGTAGGATATGATTGACATTAAAAGATCACAAACTATACTGTCTCTCTGCCAAAAGGATGTTGATTTATTTATATATGTACATGTCATAATTAGATGTGGTAAATTAGTTTAGCTGTTATGGTAGACACCTTTTTTTAGAGCTAGGTCAGTAGCTTATTGCAGCTTCCGTGCGCCTTTTTACCTTTACCATCTCATCAGCTTATTAACTTTTCTACTTTTACCATCTTATCTTATAAAATCTGAATGACTTTAGACTTAAATGGTCATTGAAGTATTTGGGGCTTAAAGTCTCTTTGCAAATATGTCAACAAGCACTTATTCTTGTATTCTGTTGATGTATCAAAGTTGACTAGGGACAGAGTTCCACTCTATTATGCTTTGTGCCGAAAATAACTTTGATCAAAGTGTGGCATATGGTAACTTTGTAGCAGTGTTTGTTGTGATCCATTTTCATTCCCTTATTTTGCTGGAAGGAGTTGCAATTTCTGTATAAACCTGCTCTGGTGGATGGACTTATGAGATTTAAGATAATTCACTAACCCAAGATGAGGTTTTAAGTTAGCCAGGAGCTCTTCCAAGCAGTGTTCTGGAATGTGAGCGCATCATCGCATTATGCGGTGATGCAATGCGATGCGAGGCTTTCCCGCTGCGAGTAACTGATGCGAGGCTTTTTAACAAATGCGGGCGCATAACCCTGTGATGCGAGATGCGAGTCGATGTGCTCACATTATGTTGATTTTATTTGTAGGGTCATTTTTATTTTTTTTTAAAAAAGAGTCAGGTCAATTTAAAGTTAAAAAAGAGTCAGAGCACTGTTGCCTTCACTTCTGCGAAATTTTAAGGTTAGCTCTGAAGAGAGTCGCGACTTCACTGCTGCGACCTCTTTTCCTCTTCACTGAGATTTTATGGTAATTTTTCTTCCTTCGTCTTTCTTCTTCCTCCTTCTTTCTTCTCTGCTTTGCTGCGTTTCACTGCGGCGACTTCACTGCTTTTTCCTTCTGCTGCTGCTTCTTTTTTCAATTCTGCGATCAGTTACTGTTTTGCTCTATTTTCTTTCTCTATTTTGCTTTTTCCTTTTCTCTGTTTTTTTACTTATGTTTCTCACTTCTTTTTTCTCTAATTTCGGTGATCAAACTTGTGATTTTGGTGTTTCGTTTACTTTTGCTTATATATATTTATCTTCTTCTTCTTCTTCTTTTTTCAATTCTGCGATCAGTTACTGTTTTGCTCTAGTTTCTTTCTCTATTTTTCTTTTTCCTTTTCTCTGTTTTTTACTTATGTTTCTCACTTCTTTTTTCTCTAATTTCGGTGATCAAACTTGTGATTTTGGTGTTTCGTTTAAACTTTTGCTTATATATATTTATCTTTATTGTTGTCTATATTGTTGTTGTGGTCTTTTCAGTTATGACTTACTGCTTGGATGCTATTTGGTCTTTATTCTTTTAAATTGCGCTTCAGTTCAATGATGCGGTCGCATCGTTTCATGCATCGTTTCACGCATCATATAATGCCTGATGCGGAGCCTTGTCGCTTTTTTCCGCATCACGCTTCCATGAACACTGTTTCCAAGTTCCATGTATGAAGCTTAAATTGGGGCAAGGGTGAATTTTTGAAGTGCTTTTATTGTTGATCTCATGATCTGATCTGCTAGCAATGTACTCTTTTTTAGGTTTCCAAAAGTGTCTTTGATTCGCGTAATGAAATATTCTACTTTTTATGACCTATGAATTGTAATATATTCTAATATTCTTCTTTATCTCCAGGTTATAATCAGTGTCTAAATGAGTTCATTGATGACACATGAGTATGAGATTTTCGGGTCAGTAATTACTTCACATAATCATAATGAGCACTTTTATGAGATGACTTCTTGATTATTAGTAATTTGACAACATTCTAAGACTAGTTTTCTCTTGCCTCTACTTTTGTAATTTCCTTTTGATTCTCTTTACCCTTTAATATAACCAGAAAAAAATTGCAATACGTACACCCTATTTATTAAGATAACATGTTTCAATTGATGCGTAATTGTGAGTTTTGGTTGTCTTGGACCTCACATAATGGGTTCCTCATGGAAAAATTTGACAGCCAATGTGGGAAAGAGATCCATGTAAGAGGGGAAATCATTTTTGCCTTTTTGAGTACCCCTGATCCATAAAACGATCCACTAACGTGTAAATGCTGTTTCTACTTTACTCTTTACAACAAATGGCCTAAACTAAACACCATTCTGGATACCAGATCCCCCACCCTGATCATTATGAGCTAGTGAGTCGGTGGCCTTTTCATTCAACCTAACTTTGGAAGATAACTTTAAGAAAATATTTTCTGTTGTATATACTTCCCATAAAAGTAGCTAAAC
Organism: Capsicum pubescens; assembly: GCA_030864215.1. Taxonomy (NCBI): domain Eukaryota; kingdom Viridiplantae; phylum Streptophyta; class Magnoliopsida; order Solanales; family Solanaceae; genus Capsicum; species Capsicum pubescens. The sequence continues at coordinate 347,320,543 of CM061544.1, read as the reverse complement.
GTATTAAACCGTACTTATTAGGTCCTCAGTTGCAAAACTGTAGATTGGAAAAATTGGTCGAACCGCCAAGTTGTTTCATCAATATTGTAGCAGTCATTTTTCTTGCATTAAAACAACACCTAAACTTCTATCCCAAACCGGCTTGAGTCGGCTGCTTGAACTCTCTGTCTATTTTGTTATATTTGAGCCCGTTCATTCCTATTGTCAATGATTTATCTTTCAAGACAATAATTAGAGATTTTGTCACACCAGGGGTTTCCCAAAGTCTCATACTTTTATGCCTATTGACATGCAAATATCAAAATAAACTAAAAAAATTGCCTGGCAAACACCGGATGTAATGGATGCGTACTAACACTAATTTGAGTTAATGCTAGCTAAGTTCTGTTGCTCATATAGTTTTCTTTGCATCGATTCTTATATATTGTAGAAAAAGTTACTCTCCAATATTACCTTTTTTTTTTTAGATATGATTATAAATGTTCATCTTCTTTTGATTACGACTTCTTTTAAATCAAGTTTGTCATATTTCTCCATGCTGAATGACCTAATATCTGGCTCTTAGATCTACAACAGTATTTGAGATAACTCGAACTGGTATATGCATAAAGTCTAGGTGCCTAATTGTGGAGAGTTGTTTGTTTTCCATGTTATCTAAAGAAAGTTTTATTTGTTGTATGCAGCAGGTAGAATCCAGGGGCTAAAGTCTGGCGGCGACTGATTTATGAGTAGCTATTTTGCAAACTTGTGCTAGCCAGTGTAGCAGTTATTAGCAATGTGGATTTTAAATTGTGAATTGTGATGTTATTTTGTGGCTCCTCCTTTCAACTGTACTCCCTTTTGTCACAAATTGAATTGTGCTACCTAGACTTTGGCAATCAATCAAAAATAGTGAAATGGTGTTAGATACGATTATCTCTTCGCTATTCCGATGTAACCGCGGACTATGGGAAAAGATTGTTACTAGAACCAAGTTCTAATGATTTCTTGCAACTCGTAAGGGTGGCTGAGTTAGTGCAGCAGAGAATATCCCACAAGGAAGGGGGTCGGGGATCGGTTTCCCCCACCACCTCAGTTGAACTTGTTGTAGTTAGTCTGTTTAGTATTGTATTCTTCCAACGCCTTTTCAGTTGAGTATGTTGCACCCAGTTTGCTTTTTGTGTGATTTGCGAGCTATTGCACAAGAGCGTGTTTATCCCGTGCTCACCTGAATAGTGGCAGCTGCGGTGCGGATTTTCGCAAAGAAACTTGCAACTACACTCAAAAGTTACAATAGGATAAGAACATAGTGTGAAATTGAGCAATCTTTTTACTACATTCAGCCGGTATTTCTATATCTCACTGTTAATCTTTTACCTTTGATCTACGATACTTGTTTACTGTACTAAAAATAAATATAAAATTAGAGGTGAATCTAAGATTTTAAATTTATGGATTCTCAATAAAATAAAGTAATATGTAATAATATTTTAAAAAAAAAAAGACAACAACTGGCAGGGATCAATCCCATGGTCATAGGACTAAGCACTTCAAGAATTCATTTCACTCCATCAAGCCAATGCTTATTTTTATTTATGGGTTCTCATCTATAATATCTTATTGACTTATTCTATTTTTTAATTCATTTACTAGATCTATGATAGCAGGTGGGAGTTTCCGAGAACCCCCACCCAACACTGTAAAAAATACTTGTCCACCTTGAAAAATCAATCGATAATTTATCTTTTTCTAAAAATACTCTTTATCCATTTATTGGCCTAAAAATATCGCCAATTTATTTATTTTTGTCTCAAAACTACCCTTCTAACTAGTACATTTTTCCTACTTTGAAAAAATCACATGACTTATTATACTTTATCCGTTCATTTTTCCTATTTTGAAAAAATCACATCACTTATTATACTTTATCCGTTCGATTCTACTTATCGTTTTTGGATATGATACACCCATTAAGAAAACAATGTACAAACAATGATTGTACAGTGACTTTACCATATCCCCTATTAATGGTTTGGAGAATAAGTGGGCGTTTGACTATGAAAACTAGAATTTTTGAAGTTGAAGTTAGAGTTTGAGTTGAAGTTGGAGTCAAAATTGAAGTTAGAGTTGCGTTTCTCATGAATATAATTGGAGTTATTTCTGAATTTTTGTTACAGAAGAAAGGTGAAAAAAGTGAAAATAACTTTTTCTTGTTTTTTCACTTTTTCAAAACAACTCCAAATTGTACTTGAAATTCTAATGGCCAAACATCAACTTGAAGTTGTATTTGACATAAAGTGAAAAGTTCTTCTGAAAGATTGAGAAAAATCTCATAGGCAAACGGGGCCCAAGTAATTAATACGAAAGATAAAATACAATATTTTTTTTGGCTAAACAACATATATACCGCGAAAGTGAAACTATTTAGATAATTTCCCATTGAGGTTTTCTCTCTCCCTTGTATCCAAAATATTGTCATACATTCGGTTGATTGTTATACATTTGTTGAATGTATGATAAATCTGATTTACCTAAAATTAAGGGATAAGGAATCAGTAAATGTATCCCTATTTCTCAAATTACGTTATTTAATTACCTGATGTTAATTATTGTATGAGTTAAAATAGTAACTGAAATTTGAATTTCAAAAACAAAATCTTAAACATTACATTTAATTGTCTTCTTTTCTGATTTACTTTTCTGTGTAAAATTTTTTTGCTCGTACGTTCTTGTGAGAAAAAATATGAACATCCCAATATTGTTGCGTCATTCAGGTGTATGGGAGACGGAAATAAGTTTTAAAGCATACAAAAGTGATGCTATTGTTGTTTCTGAAAGTATTAACTTTGCGAAATTGGTTGCGACAATCGCGATGGAATTGGGTATTGATGATGTTCGAAAAAAATTTGAAGTAAAATATATTGTTGATGGTAATTCTTCACCAATTATCATAAGAAATGATAATGGAGTCAAGGTTTATATTGAGTTGAAGAAACAATGTTCTGGGCTTATAAGTTTTCCGCTATGTATAACAACTTCCAACAAATCAATTAAGGATATCGAGTTTGATAGCGAAACTGGGGCTGTAATGTGTATTGAAGGTAGTGAATCTGATTCGGTTGCGTTAACTGTTGTTGAAACGCAGAATCAGTATTCATTATACGTTCCAGAATTTGAAGTTAATAATTTCATTACTGATTGCAAGAACACTGAAATAAAAGTGAACCAACTTTATAAGGATAAGCAAATTTTGATATCGGTTATGGAAAATATGCGATATCGAATGGATTTAACACCTTTACTAAACAATCTGATAAACAAAGGTATGAAATAAATTATTAATTTTTATTTGTAGATGTTGTGAAGGATGTGGTTGTGTTGTAATAACATTTGTTAAACGAGTTTTATTATTGACTGTAATTTCTGGCTTTGTTGTTTGCATAAAAAAGAGTTACATTTATTATGTATAATATTCCATCATACATGCATGCGAATGTATAATAAAACTGTAACAATTTAGTTATGATTTTCTTATTTAAATTAAAGATTTTATATGTATGTGATTAAATGGAAAACATGCTTTAAAATGTATTTGCAGCTATGTGTTACATTGTCGTGTCAAAGATTGTAAATGGGTCCTGAAGGCGTATTCGATGAATCATTCGGAAATCTTTGTGATAAAGACATTTGATTCGGAACATAGTTGCAGCTTGAGTGATAGAGTTCTGAATAATGTGGTTGCGACAACAACAACAACTTTTGTCAGTGAGTTTACTGCACCAAAGTTAATTAATTACAAGATAATACACACACCGGCGGACATAATTGAAGAGATGAAGGTCGTATACGGTGTTGATATTAACTACATGATGGCTTGGCGGGTAAAAGAAAAGGCAATTGCGATGCTTAGAGGTGGACCAGCTGATGGATATCGAAAAAAGCCCCGTTATATATATATGTTGAACCAGGTATATCCTGGATCATACATTCGGATGCATAAGGCATTAGATAACGAGTTTAAATACTTGTTTATTGCCTTACATCCCATGATAAGGGGGTTTGAATTTTGTCGTCCAGTAGTAGTTGTAGATGGTGCACATTTAAGCGGGTCATATCAAGGAACGTTTGTATCAGCGAGCACTCTTGATGGTGCAAGTATTATACTTTGAAGTATTTACATTAGGTATTTCAGCATTGTGCATGCGTCCTAGCAGATTATATGTTGCTCTAGTATGTATAATAAAAATTGGACTTGCTTAATGAGTACATAAAATATCAATATACGCCTTTTATTTTGTGTTTTTGATGTTTTCTATAAAGTAGATGCTAGTTTCTGTTTAAACAACGTTAGAAATTTTATTTTCATTTTAAAATTGAACGAGTAAAATGTAAGTAGATTTTGTTTTCTGTGCTATGTGTATGATTATCTATTATACTCAATGGTGTATGTATGATGTTGTAAAATATTCATACTTTGTTATGTATTTTACATTTAGTATATAATTTCCTAACAGTATGTTTACGATGTATGATGTACTGTTATACGTTATTAAAATGTGTGGAGTTATATATTTTATTTGATTTCAACATAGTGATACTGATGGGACAACATGTATGATGTCATGTAATGGCTAAGTGTAAAATAATTACAGACCTGTGCAATGGTGTACATATATTATAGAACTGTTTTTTTTTTGTTTAGGATGTATTCTTTCATTAGCTTATGGTGTTGTGGATTCCGAAAATGACAATTCGTGGACTTGGTTTTTTCATCAATTTAGAGAAGCATTTGGAGAACAGGACAACATGTGTGTTGTATCGGATCGTAACGAAAGTATCATTAAAGGTGTGAGCATTGTTTATCCTAATGTCCCCCATCTTGCTTGTATTTGGCATTTATGAAAAAATATTTGTAAATATTTTAGAAAAAGCAAAGACAGACTTAGTGACCTTTATTATTCCATGGATAAAACGTATAGAAAAGAAGATTTTGATTACATTATGTCAAAGATTGGAAAGGTTGATCCAAGGGTTAAGGAATATTTGGAAGAAGCTGGCTATGAGAAATGGTCTCGATGTCACGCCCCTGTTAATAGAGGTAGAATGATGACCTCTAATATAGCTGAATGTATTAACGATTGTTTGATAGAGGCTAGATGTAACACCCCATATTTTTGTGTGTACTTGTTCTATTTATATGGAACTTGATATATCTTTGTGGTGTCGATGGAGTTCTAAATACTTCCCATGTGGTTTAATGTGACCAAGTATATACAAATTTTAAGTTGGATTGAAGAGTTAAGAACTAAAAATTGAGTATTTTGTTAAGGTGCTTTCTTGACTTACTTAAGCTAGTAGGTGGATCACTTACTTGAGTTATTTGGACCAAGTTAATGGGATCAAGACCATGTATCAGATTAGGCCTTATATTAATGTACTCATTTGAGCCCAAATTAAGTAAAAGAGAAAGAAAATGGAGAAAAGAGGCCCAATACTCAAATCTGCCAAATACCAAGTTAAAGAGAAGAAAAGGAGGAAAATTTGGTAGCTAAGACCCAATAGTTTTTGATCCACAAAGGCCCAATATATTGGGCAAGTGTATACATCAATTACTTGACAAAATATGGCCCAAAAGTAGTCAATAAATTCGTCCAGGAGCAGCTCCTATTTATGGATTGAAATCAACAATTTTTCTCATTTTAACTTAGACAAAATTTCTAGCTTTCTAGGTTTTTCTCTCTTGTTCTCTCTTGGCTATGAAACAACACTATAATTCCACAAGGGTTCTTGGGATTGACCTTCCTTCCAAGCTAAAGGTAAGTGAACAATTCATGATCTTGTACCATGGAAACTATGTGTTCTTTAAGATTAATTTCCGGACAGCCCTCTCTATAAGTTTGGGCAGTCCATTGTTCTTAGTTATTAAGGGATTTCTCTTTTCTCTTTTGATGTATGTGTGAAGGGATTAAGATATTGAGGAAATACACATTAAGACACTAAAATACCAAGGAAATCAAGGTATAGTTGCTGTCCACTTTTGTCCTTTTTTCATACACATGTGTTGATAGATGATTGCACATATTGGGTTGCTATTAAAGGACGATTGGGGTGTTGTTGCGGACTGTTTTGTGTGTTTGTGTTGTGGGCTGGCCGGTTGCTATTGGAAAAATGTGTGATTAGTTTGTATTGAATTATAGAAGATGGATGTGGTGATACACCACTGAATTTATGATTGTGTATGTCTATTGCTCATTTCGTTTTGTGTGTGTTGATTGGAAGGTGAAATGAAGCCGAGGTTGTGTCGGGGGATATTATATGAATATGTATAGTATGTGGCTGTAATTGGAGTATAAGAGGGTTAAAGTGACACCCTTTGTTGATAAATTAAGGGCTTACTTCCCGGCCACTAGTTTGGTGAAGTTAAATAGCCAAAATGTGACGTTTGGTTGCTAATATTAGTTTGTCATATATTTCATTGTAGATAAGTAATCTAAAAGTGCGGGAAGTCGAGTTGTGATGGTATTGGAGTTTTACAACCAGGTATGTAAGGCATACTCTATTTTGCACTCTTGGCATGAAAACGGATACTTGTTCCATCGAGTAAGCTTCCAAGGTCATCCAAAAACACATGCTACATAATAGCACCTATGATATCCCATGTTACTAATGAACTTATTATCACTCACTAATGTGTTAAACCACCTCGATACATGCTTGCTACCTATCCTACATGCCTATTTTCACTAGTAAAATTCAAAATTTCTTTGGTTACTCAAATAAGACCCATGTGTTATTTTTAGCTCCTAAACACTTCATTAGTGTGCGAACAACTCCTTACTTCATTGTTATTGAATTGATTGCCTATTTACATGTCTCTTATTGATAGATCATTGTTTCAATGTACCATAAGGTTATGACCACCGAAGTAACAATCTCAAAAGGCTAATTAAACTAAGTAACGGAAATCTGTAAAACGGGTGGCAGCTCAGGGGCATAAGCCTAGCATGGGTCGATCCCGATACTTTATATGTAGGTGGCAGCTCAGGGGCATAAGCCTAGCATGGGCCGATCCTGATTTATTATTTACCACTGATCAGCTGGTCATTTGTATCATATGGATTACAAAGATAATGAAGTAAGAAGGTAAAAGGAAGAAAGAAATGTAATGTACCCTATTCCATAAGTAAATGTAAAGGTGATATACTAGCACTATTCTTACACTTGTTCCATATTTTTACTGAGCCTTTATGTCATGTATTGTTACTTTTCCGCCTTGCATACTCAGTATATTTTTTTCGTACTGACTCCCCTTATGGGGGGACTTATATTTCATGCTACAGGCACAGGTGCTTCGACAAACACACCTCCTCAGTAGGAGCCCAGGATATCCATCTGCTATTGGTGAGCTCCAGTTTGCTTCGGGGCTTTCCGAGTCGGTTCCATATGTTTTTGGTATTGTATAAAAGTTAATAGTATGGCGGGGGTTTGTCCTGACCTTAGCTAATTTTTGTGTATCGTCTAGAGGCTTTGTAGACCAATGTAAATTTAAGCATGGTAGTGTGTTATCTTGTAGATGTTATGGCCCCAACGGCCAAGTCTATTATGTATATAGTTTTAGGGCTTGTCATTTATATATTTTTTTCATTAAGGCATTATATCCGTATATGGCAAAACCTTTGCCTATTATAGTTGCATGCATGTGAATTCCAAGGTTATAGGTTGTTTCTCTCGGGCCTTCACGGCTACGGGTGCCTGTCCGCCCCAATAGGATTTGAGGCGTGACAAAAGTGATATCAGAGAGAGTCATCCTAGGGAGTCCACAAAGCCGTGTCTACGTAGAGTCTTGTTTATGGGTATGTTGTGCACCACATCTATAAACATGAGGCTATGGGACATTTAGGGATTATCTCTTTTCTTCATATCTTAGATCGTGTAATAGAGCCCATGTTGTAGATAAAGTCATATTTAACCATTGAATCTTTTTGTTTCTCTTATTATAGTAAGGATACCGGTTACGAGGAGTAAGAGTATAGGCAAGCGAATAGATGTGGCTGCTGGAGAAGGAACTAACAAGACACCACCTATACAAGCTAATCAAAGTGAGGCTCAAGCTGAGTATGTATCAGAAACTTCTTCCACTCCAGAAGAGTTAAGAAAGAGAAGAACCACATCCTCAGAGCCACCTATTAATGCTACTGATCAAGATCTTAGAAATGCGGTGCAACTTTTGGCTCATATAGTTGCTGGACAAGCTCAAGGGCAAGCCATTCCTACTACAGGTTCTAGTGGTGCAGATAGGGCAGCTAGCCTTCGGACGCAAGACTTTCTTAAGTTGGATCCTCCTACCTTCACCGGATCAGATATTAATGAAGACCCACAGGACTTCATTGATCAAATCCAAAGGGCTTTGGATGTTATGCATATATCAGGTAAAGAGACAGTTGAGTTAGCAGCATATAGATTCAAATGGGAGGCTATATTTTGGTACGAAGACTGGAAACGATCTAGAGGTATCGATGCACCCTCAGCTACTTGGAAAGAGTTCAAAGAGGCATTTCTTGATCATTACTTTCCATTCGAGATTCGACAGGCCCGTGCAGATCAGTTCTTGAATCTTCGCCAGGAAAATATGAGCGTGAGGGAGTACAGCCTCCGATTTAACTCCTTGTCTAGGTATGCTTCTAATGTTGTAGCTACTATGGATGATAGAGTTCATCGATATGTGGATAGGTTGGATCCATATTTGGTTAGATATTGTACTATTGCTGCTTTGAACAAAGACATAGACATAGCAAGGATACAAGCTTTTGCATAAAAATGGAGGATCATAGGCAAAAGAGAAGAACACAAGAATTAGAAAGAGGATATTCCAAGAGGGCTAGATCTACGGGGCAGTTTATGGCATCCCAAGGAGATTTTAGGCCTCGATTTTCTAATAGAACACCTAGGCCATTATCTTCTTATTCTGCAGCTAGTGCTCCACCACAGTTTCAAGGGTCCAAAGGTAATCAATTTGGGCAAAGAAGTGAGAGTCAGAGTTCACGAACAGTGGGGTATCAAGGGTAAGGAAGTATGAGCCAATTAATACCTCCTCGACAGCCATGTAAATAATGTGGAAAGCTTCATTTAGGTGCATGTCGGTTCGGGACAAATGCTTGTTTTTGGTGTGGTATGTCGGGGCATATGATGAGAGAATGCCCACAAAGGGGCATAGGTGGTATAGCACGACCTACTGGATCAGTCGTTACATCATCATCATCGGTACCTTATTCAGGTAGGGGTACACAACCTATGGGTCGTGTTAGGGGTGATAAAGGAGCAACTAGTTCTAGTAAAGTTCAGAATCGTACGTATGCTCTAGCGGATCGACAAAATTTAGAGGCTTCTCCAGATGTGGTTACAGGTACATTGTCTATCTTTTCACTTGACATATATGCATTAATTGATCCCAGTTCTACCTTATCATATGTTACTCCATTGGTTGCTGGAAAGTTCAAAAGAACACCAGAATTGCTAGCTAAGCCATTGGAAGTGTCTACGCCTGTTGGGGAATCCATTATAGCTAGAAGGGTTTATCAAAATTGTATTATAACTGTTTATGGTCGCGATACGATGGCTGATCTTGTTGAGATGGAAATGGTAGATTTTGATATTATAATGGGTATGGACTGGTTGGCGTCTTGTTATGCCACAGTAGATTGCCGAACTAAAAGGGTGTATTTCCATTTTCCAAAGGAGGCAGTCCTTGAATGGAGAGGTAATATTGGTGCGCCAAAAGGTAAATTTATTTCTTATTTTAAGGCAAAAAGAATGATTTCCAAAGGTTACATATATCATCTAGTTAGAGTGAAGGATACAGATGAGGAGCCACCAACTCTTCAAACTATTCCGGTGGTAAATAAATTTCCTGATGTATTTCCTGAAGACCTTCCAGGTTTGCCTCCTGAACGAGAAGTGGAGTTTGGTATTGATGTGATTCTAGGCACCCAACCAATCTCATTTCCTCCGTATAGAATGGCCCCGGCAGAATTACGAGAATTGAAAGAGCAATTGAAAGACTTGCTAGAGAAAGGATTCATAAGTCCTAGTATGTCCCCCTGGGGTGCACCAGTGTTATTTGTGAGTAAGAAAGATGGTTCATTGAGAATGTGTATTGACTACCGGCAACTGAATAAGGTGACTATTAAAAATAAATATCCCCTCCCAAGAATTGATGATTTATTTGATCAGTTACCAGGCGCCAAGTGCTTCTCAAAGATTGATTTGAGGTCAGGTTACCACCAAGTGAGGGTCAAAGAGAAGGATATATCCAAGACAACTTTCCGAACACGGTACAGTCATTATGAGTTCCTAGTCATGTCATTTGGGCTAATAAATGCACCCGCAACTTTTATGGATTTGATGAATAGAGTGCTTAAGCCATTCTTAGATGTGTTCGTGATAGTTTTTATAGATGATATTCTAGTTTATTCCAGATCAGAAGAGGACCATGCCAATCATTTGTGACAGGTATTACAGATTCTTCGTGATCGCAAGCTATATGCAAAGTTCTCTAAATGTGAGTTTTGGTTAAAATCTGTGGCATTCTTGGGTCATATTGTATCTAGTGAAGGAATAAATGTTGATACTCAAAGGATAGAAGCCGTGAAGAGTTGGCCAAGGCCCACAACGCCTACGGAGATTCATAGTTTTCTTGGTTTGGCAGGTTATTATAGAAGGTTTGTTGAAGGTTTTTCTTCAATTTCTGCACCTTTAACTAAGCTAACACACAAAGCATCCAAGTTTCAATGGAATGATGCCTGTGAAAAGAGTTTCCAAGATCTGAAGAATAAGTTGACTTCTACACCCATATTGGTACTTCCAGAAGACACAAATGGGTATGCAGTGTATTGTGATGCTTCAAGAATTGGCTTAGGATATGTATTGATGCAGCATGGTAAAGTAATAGCATATGCCTCCAGACAAACATGAGAAAAACTATCCTACGCACGATCTCGAGCTAGCAGCAGTTATATTTGCTTTAAAGATATGGCGCCACTACTTGTATGGGATTCATGTTGACATATTTACTGATCATAAGAGTTTGCAATATATCTTTAGCCAGAAGGATCTAAATTTGAGGCAACGGAGGTGGCTTGAACTATTAAAAGACTATGATGTTGATATCTTGTATCATCTAGGGAAAGCAAATGTGGTAGCTGATGCACTAAGTTGTAAGGCTATGATAGCATCTATAGAAAGGAAAGGGATGCTTAAAGATCTCCACCAACTAGCTAATTTGGGGGTTCGCCTTCTTGAAACTCCAGATGAGGGGCTTATTGTGCATAATGCAGCAGAATCTTTATTAGTAGCTGAAGTGAAAGAGAAGAAATATGTAGATCCAATTTTATTACAGTTTAAGGAGAATGTACAATATGGTACGACTAAGGCATTTGAGCTTACGCGAGAAGGAGTACTTCAGTGCCAAAGTAGATTATGTGTGCCTAATGTAGACGGGCTAAGAAAGAGTATTATGATAGAGGCACATCGTTCGAGGTATTCCATTCATCCAGGGTCAACTAAGATGTATCAAGATTTGAAAGAAATATATTGGTGGAGTGACATAAAGAAGAACATTGCAGAATTTGTAGCCGAATGTTCAAATTGTCAAAGAGTTAAAGTAGAGCACCAGAAGCCCGGGGCTTATATGCAATGCATAGATCTTCCAATCTGGAAGTGGGACATGGTCAACATGGATTTCATCACTGGTTTGCCTCGTACATCTCAAAAGTTTGATTCCATATGGGTGATAGTTGATAGGCTTACCAAATCCACACACTTCCTACTAGTAAAGACCACTTACACAGTTGAAGAGTATGTGAAATTGTACATTAAAGAGATAGTTCTACTACACGGAGTGCCAATCTCTATTATATCAGATCGGGGAGCCCAATTTACTGCAAATTTTTGGAAGTCTTTTAAGAGGAATTTGGGAACACAAGTGAATCTGAGTACAACTTTTCACCCTCAAACAGATGGACAAGCAGAACGTACCATTCAAACACTTGAAGATATGCTACGAGCTTGTGTATTAGACTTTAAGGGTAGCTGGGATGATCATTTTCCTCTTATCGAGTTTTCCTACAACAATAGCTATCATTCAAGTATCAAAATGGCACCATATGAAGCTTTGTATGGAAGAAAGTGTAGATCACCAATTGGATGGTTTGAAGTGGGTGAAACTGCCTTGTTCGGACCAGATCTTATTTATCAAGCTATGAAAAAGGTTAAAGTAATTCAACAGCGGCTGGAAATAGCCCAAAGTCGACACAAGTCATATGCAGATATTAGAAGAAGAGGGCTAGAGTTTTCTATCGGTGATTGGGTATTCTTGAAGGTATCACCAATGAAAGGGGTGATGAGATTTGGTAAGAAAGGGAAACAAAGTCCACGTTATATAGGCCCATATAAGATTATTCGGAGGTTTGTCCAGGTCGCATATGAGTTAGAGCTACCCCAAGATCTCTCAGCAGTACATCCGATATTTCATGTCTCAATGCTTCGAAAGTGCATCGGAGATCCATCACATATCACTTCTACTGAAGACGTACAAGTTACGGAAGATCTCACCTATGAGGAAATACCTATTTCCATTCTAGATCGAAAAGTTAAGAAGATAAGGAATAAATAAATAGCATCTGTAAAAGTACTTTGGAGAAACCAGCAAGTGGAGGAGATCACATGGGAAGCTGAGGAAGCAATGAAATCCAAATACCCTCATCTATTCAAATACGAAGAGAAAGTCCAAGATGCTGAATTAGAGCAATAACAAGTAAGTATTTATATATATATATATATATAAGTACTGTGTGATGATAGGAATATTAACCTTAGGCTTGAACTTTTTTCGGTTGGACAATTATGCTAACATTTGAGGACGACTGTTCTAAAGGGGGAAGGATGTAACACCACATATTTTTGTGTGTACTTGTTCTATTTATATGGAACTTGATATATCTTTGTGGTGTAGATGGAGTTCTAAATACTTTCCATGTGGTTTAATGTGACCAAGTATATACAAATTTTAAGTTAGATTAAAGAGTTAAGAACTAAAAATTGAGTATTTTGTTAAGGTGCTTTCTTGACTTACTTAAGCTAGTAGGTGGATCACTTACTTGAGCTATTTGGACCAAGTTAATGGGATCAAGACCATGTATCAGATTAGGCCTTATATTAATGTACTCATTTGAGCCCAAATTAAGTAAAAGAGAAAGAAAATGGAGAAAAGAGGCCCAATACTCAAATCTGCCAAATACCAAGTTAAAGAGAAGAAAAGGAGGAAAATTTGGTAGCTAAGACCCAATAGTTTTTGATCCACAAAGGCCCAATATATTGGGCAAGTGTATACATCAATTACTTGACAAAATATGGCCCAAAAGTAGTCAATAAATTCGTCCAAGAGCAGCTCCTATTTATGGATTGAAATCAACAATTTTTCTCATTTTAACTTAGACAAAATTTCCATCTTTCTAGATTTTTCTCTCTTGTTCTCTCTTGGCTATGAAACAACCCTATAATTCCACAAGGGTTATTGGGATTGACCTTCCTTCCAAGCTAAAGGTAAGTGAAAAATTCATGAGCTTGTACCATGGAAACTATGTGTTCTTTAAGATTAATTTCCGGACAGCCCTCTCTATAAGTTTGGGCAGTCCATTGTTCTTAGTTATTAAGGGATTTCTCTTTTCTCTTTTGATGTATGTGTGAAGGGATTAAGATATTTAGGAAATACACATTAAGACACTAAAATACCAAGGAAATCAAGGTATGGTTGTTGTCCACTTTTGTCCTTTTTCCATATACATGTGTTGATAGAGGATTGCACATATTGGGTTGCTATTAAAGGACGATTGGGGTGTTGTTGCGGACTGTTTTATGTGTTTGTGTTGTGGGATGCCCGGTAGCTATTGGAAAAATGTGTGATTAGTTTGTATTGAATTATAGAAGATGGATGTGGTGATACACCACTGAATTTGTGATTGTGTATGTCTATTGCTCATTTCGTTTTGTGTGTGTTGATTGGAAGGTGAAATGAAGCCGAGGTTATGTCGGGGGATATTATATGAATATGTATGGTATGTGGCTGTAATTGGAGTATAAAAGGGTTAAAGTGACACCCTTTGTTGATAAATTAAGGGCTTACTTCCCGGCCACTAGTTTGGTGAAGTTAAATAGCCAAAATGTGACGTTTGGTTGCTAATATTAGTTTGTCATATATTTCATTGTAGATAAGTAATCTAAAAGTGCGGGAAGTCGAGTTGTGATGGTATTGGAGTTTTACAACCAGGTATGTAAGGCATACTCTATTTTGCACTCTTGGCATGAAAACGGATACTTGTTTCATCGAGTAAGCTTCCAAGGTCATCCAAAAACACATGCTACATAATAGCACCTATGATATCCCATGTTACTAATGAACTTATTCCCACTCTCTAATGTGTTAAACCACCTCGATACATGCTTGCTACCTATCCTACATGCCTATTTTCACTAGTAAAATTCAAAATTTCTCTGGTTACTCAAATAAGACCCATGTGTTATTTTTAGCTCCTAAACACTTAATTAGTGTTCCAACAACTCCTTACTTCATTGGTATTGCATTAATTGCCTATTTACATGTCTCTTATTGACAGATCATTGTTTCAAGGTACCATAAGGTTATGACCACCGAAGTAACAATCTCAAAAGGCTAATTAAACTAAGTAACGGAAATCTGTAAAACGGTTGGCAGCTCAGGGGCATAAGTCTAGCATGGGCCGATCTCGATACTCTATATGTAGGTGGCAGCTCAGGGACATAAGCCTAGCATGGGCCGATCCTGATTTATTATTTACCACTGATCAGCTGGTCATTTGTATCATATGGATTACAAAGATAATGAAGTAAGAAGGTAAAAGGAAGAAAGAAATGTAATGTACCCTGTTCCACAAGTAAATCTAAAGGTGGTCTACTAGCACTATTCTTACACTTGTTCCATATTTTTATTGAGCCTTTATGTCATGTATTGTTACTTTTCCGCCTTGCATACTCAGTACATTTTTTTCGTACCGACTCCCCTTATGGAGGGACTTATATTTCATGCTATAGGCGCAGGTGCTTCGGCAAACACGCCTCCTCAATAGGAGCCCAGGATATCCATCTGCTATTGGTGAGCTCCAGTTTGCTTCGGGGCTTTCCGAGTCGGTTCCATATGTTTTTGGTATTGTATAAAAGTTAATAGTATGGCAGGAGTTTGTCCTGACCTTAGCTAAATTTTGTGTATCATCTAGAGGCTTTGTAGACCAATGTAAAGTTAAGCGTGGTAGTGTGTTATCTTGTAGATGTTATGGCCCCAACGACCAAGTCTATTATGTATATAGTTTTAGGGCTTGTCATTTATATTTTTTTTTTCATTAAGGCATTATATCCGTATATGGAAAAACCTTTGCCTATTATAGTTGCATGCATGTGAATTCCAAGGTTATAGGTTGGTTCTCTCGGGCCTTCACGGCTACGAGTGCCTGTCCGCCCCAATAGGATTTGAGGCGTGACACTAGAGTACTTTCTATTTTAGGTTTCCTTGAAGAAGTGAGGATTCTATTTGTTGCATGAAATTGTAAGAACAGTGAAATTGCATCTTATACAAACACAATGCTTAGGAGAAGATTTCAAGAAATACTAACTGATAATGGGGTTAAATCGTTGCGGATGACGGTATGTATTCTGATAGTTGAATCTATTTTTTATTTGTTATTAATTTTTATATTGTTAAATGTATAAAATTAATCATTGATGACAGGTTAAGGCAGCTGGTAGTTATCTGTACTGTGTGTATGAATCAGGAAGGAGGTACATTGTTGATATTAAACGTGGCATGTGTAGCTGTTGTCGGTATCAAATTGATGAAATTCCATGTGCACACACAATTGCGGTTTTAAAGAGTATAAATATAGGTGTAAAAGAGTATGGGCGTTACTGTTCAGAACTGTACCATCCAAACACCATTGTCAAGACGTATGAACTCTCCATAATTCCTATGCCAGATATGAAAGATTGAATTATACCAGATTTTGTTGATGCAGATGAAGTCTTGCCACCCAAATACAAAAGACCTCCCAGGAGGCCAAAAATAGAAAGACATTTGAAATCTAGTGAATCACTTACAAGTTCAAATCATTGCGGTAAATGTGGGCGTGCAGGCCACAATCGTAGGACGTGTGATTTCTTCCCAAAAGAAAGTTGAAGATTTTAGTTTGTTGTTCTAAATACTAAGTGATTGTTTGGATATAACTACAGAACATCAATTGTTTTTTGTTTTTTGTTTATTTGCTTGTTGAAGTTTATTTTATGTTTTTATTTGTTATGTGCTTTTTAATTATGACGGAATGTTTGATATTTTGGAAACAATATCACACAGTTTTAAATTATTACAGTTTATGACTTTACTGCTTATTATTGCAGCGTAGTAATATGTAATCTTAATGTATAATATATTTAACATGTATGATATTATACGTTGACAACATGTATGACTTTTAAGTACATGTTTTTTAAAAGCATAACAACTAATAATAATATGAATCAAACGAATTTGTGTGAGGATTATGGATTATACATTAAGATCTATGTATGAGAGTAAAAAATATTTTTATTTTGTTATTAGTATTATGTATAAATGTTGATACATTAAGTTTGTTTACAATTTACGATGTATTGTTATTTTTCTAAAAAAAAATTGAATACGAAGTTGTTTTCAATTAAGCAATGAGACGTTTCAACATGTATGATGTTGTCTACTGAATTTTTTAAAAATAAATTGATACCTGTTCAATGTATAATTAACTCATAATATAATATTTACTTCTTTAATGTCGAGAAAAAAAATAATGTTTTACATATATTTAATTTATTATACGTATGTGACATTTTACATATGTAAAATGTTGTTATACAGTCTTTTTAATATGTAAGACTGTATACAGTCTTTTTAATGTTGTTATACAGTCTTTTTAATATTAAGTTAGGTTAAATGAGTAATTAACAAACAAGATAGAATAAGTAGAAAAGAGTTTATGTAAATGTAAATGTATTAGAACCAATAACTGCCATCCATATAATGTTGCATAAAAAACAACATTCCAAAAAACATTACTGTATATAACTATTTAGCAGAAACAACAAAAAAAGTAATTAGAATATTTTTTAGAATGAGCTACTCCAAAGTAACAATTGCACTTTCATCAGGTGATTGGAGAAAAGTATTCTTTGGACGAGGAGGATCATCATTATTACTCGTATAATCTTTTTCTGCCTTCGTCACTTCGTAGTGCCATAGTAACGAAGCATAACGTGCACGTTGACTAGCAGCTTCAAACTCACATGAAGGAACTTGCTGCCCTTCACTCAATATTTCTGCATATGCAGCCACAAATACCCCGCAGTCCCTGAATTTTTAATAAAATGAAAGATCGATAAGTATAGTAATTTACGATGATTATACATGTGAAAATTTTAAAAGTAAGAGACACTTATAAACTATCAGACGCTTGCTGTGGAATATTTTAGACGTATTCAACATCAAATAGGTTGTGACTTATCTCACCAGTTTGAGATCAAGCTTCCCTTCGTACGCTTTAAGTGTTGACCAGTCAACTCTTTTAGTCTTTTCAAAAAAATCACTATCCGACAAGTAAGTAGGCAGCATGGCTGCTAACTTTCTTATTTCAGTTGGTGGTTCACTTTTCTTTTTGCTTGACAATGAGTCATACACGCGTATTGTTCTCTCCTTTAACACAATTACAGCCAATACCCAGTGATATTCTTTTCCACAGTTAACAGGAACATATACCTCATCAATCAAATGCCATAGTAAACCCGCAGGAATACAAAATCCATTAATTATATTTGTTATAGCGATTTCATTAGAAGCACAAGCAACAGATTCTGCATAGTCTTCTTACGTGGATATGTGATCTGTTTTAACTTTTGGAAAATAGCGTTCGTATGTTTTTTCCATATATGTTTTGAAGAAGCAGCTGGTTGTTGTATATTTATATGGATCACACTGCTGCAACTTCAATTTTTTTCTCAAATAGTAGAATATCACATCTAAGTGTTGCATGTAGAAATTGTTAGGTTATGTTAAGCACTGAAAGAAAACTGCATATTAAGACGTTATTACTATGTATTGCGTAAGAAGTTGAATGAATGACATGTTTTCATTACATCTATAATGTGATTATACAGTCCATAACATGTATGATATTTATTCATACAACAGATGCTAATGTATATGTTTTAGTTATTAGTATGCATTGAGAATGTAAATTAGTGTATGATATATTAACAAAACATGTATAAAATCTGATTATATGTAATACTACATGTATAATCAGTAGTCTTAAAATTAAATCGTAGTAAAATGTTTTAGTTATTATTATTTTGCAACAAAGAACAGGAATGTATGATATGTTACAAGTCATTGTTTTAAATGTGATTATACATTACACCACATGTATGATATGTAACTATACAATAGATTATATGTATTATGTATTATGTATTTTAATTGTACACCAGATACTAATGCATAATTTTTAGTTGTTATTATGTATTGATAAATGACAATAATGTATGATGTATTAACATAACATGTACTAAATGTGATTATATGTCTTACCACATGTATTAAATTGTGTCATAAAATAAATTCGAAGTCATATATTTTCGTTATTATTATGTTTTCAATAAAGTACATCAATGTATGAGCTATTATAATTAAACGTATAATAAGTGATTGTACAGAACACCATATGTATGATATGTAATAATACAATAGATTTTACGTATTTTTTAACAATTAGAATATTTTTAGTAAAAGTTTAATGAATCATGATATAGTTGAGTTTAATTTACCTCATCATTCCAACACATTTTGGGTTGCGTCATCAAGTAGAACCAATTCTTTGAGAGTGCTTGTGCAACAATAAAGTTCAATAGAGGATAACCTAATCCTGGAGCATTTTTTAGATAGTGATTATCTGTTTGTTTCCTGTAACATAAACAAGCATTAGACTTCCCCAAAGTTTATTCTTATGTACTAAATTCAGTAATTTAGTAAGATTTCTAAATAACTTACTTTGATGCATGATATTTCAGTAACCCAAGTTCAAGCCACTGTGAATAATCGCTGATCAATTGATTAGGCATGTCTTCGTAAATGGTACAACCATCAAAAACATACCTCTGCTTCTCTTCATTATCAGAACTGCTCTCATCTTTAGAGCTCGATCCAAATTTTGTGATGTATGGTGACCTGAAAATCTTTGACTTTTTTCTGTCTCTTTTAACAGGTGATTTATGTTTTACTTCACGAGCTTTTGCTGCTTCAAGCTCCCTTACTTGTGCATTAGGAAAGTATGGTGGAAACTGACTATCTGGAAGTGACCACTGACTTTCCGTCACTAAATTTGGTGTAACAACATCTATTTTTTTTGTATTCGAAGGTGTTGACAACCCAAATATTAGTGTGTCTAAAGCATCTTGATCAGACTCCGTTAGTGTGGCATTCACATCATCCTACAGATTAAAGATTGATGTGTTATGTGTAAAATCAAACATATTAATGTTTAACGTTAGTGATACCTAAACAGCAGCGACATTTATGTGGATTATTTTGTTTGTTTAAAAACAAAATTTGAACTGTAAAAAAAAATACCTGCAAATCGGTCACATCAGTACTATGATGTTTGTTCAATTCGTCAGCACAAAATGATTCTTTTGTGGCAATATGCTCATCCTATTTTAAGTAAAATCATTATGTTATAAAATAAATATGTCATATATCTATATGTATCACAAATGTATAAAGGACTGTACTATGTCATAAGTTTATGTTTTTAGACTTGAAGTGTTAAATCAACAGTATTAAAACAGAAAAAAAATTAAAAAGTACCATCACAGGAGTATGTTGTTTTCTCAAATCTTTAATAGTAGCTTTCTCTTTATCGTAAATAAGCGCATCCTAAATAAAGAGTTAAGTAGCATATCGGAACACATTTATTAAAAGTAAGACATAGTTCTAAAGGATAAAAATTTGTAAAAGTGATTTTAAAAGCCATACAATGATGAACGAAAAGATGTTTACATAATTTGATATGTATTAGGGATGGATGTGAATGTATAAGAATGTAAGTTTTGAGTTGATAAATGTAATACCTCACAAAATTGCGTGTCAAATTCAGCTAGTAAAGCTCCATGAGAGATTCCAACACTTATAAAAAATTTGCTAAGTGTTCAAGTTCAACACTTAATCTCATTTTAGACCTCTTAACTTCGGAAATTTATTTGACGACCTTCTCGACTTCCGTTTTTAGATTTTCAAGTTGCGTTGCGATGGGAAAAGCCCCTAGTACGGATTGTACACATTACGGGTGCATTTTGGGCGCATTTCAGTGGCTAACTCACTGGTTTGAAATGCTCCCGCATTCCGGGCGTATTTCAGGTTAAAATTTCATTTAGATTCAAATGATCATAACTTCCGGTATATAATTAACTGCGATATCTGCTATATATAAATGGAAAGATCTTTGAGTCTTCTTTCTAATGCAATTAGTTTCATCTAATTTGAACATCGGAGTAAAAAGTTATGATCAATTTACTTCAGCCTATCAGACAGTCAACAGAGGGACAGTTGGGTCTTTCTCTCTTTCTTTAGGGGCATTTTGGTCATCTTCCACCCCTATATATACTCCATAACACGAGATTAATGATATTTGAGACTAGAATATACTCCTTTTGCTTAATTTCTCTCCAAGATTATCAAGAACAAGTAAGGGTTCAATTGGGGGTTTCAAGATTCAAGCTAATTTCACCGCAAATTTTCACGGAGTCTTAATCTAAGGTATGCGTAGTATTCATCCATGGAGCTCAAGAATCAAGTTTTAAATCATATATTGTGAATATTTTGTTGTGGTATGATTATGTTCATGTTGATGGTTGTTGTATGGTTTCAAGTTGGGATCTTTATGTATTTTCATGAAGCTATGTTAGTATGTAAGTTAAAATCTATGAACTTAGTTGTTTATGATGTCTATATTGTTGGATGTTGATAATCAAGTTGTTGATGATGAATGATTCTCAAGTTGGAATCTTTATGTGTTTCTATGAATCTATGATATTATATGAGTTGGAAGCATGTAAACTTGGTTGTTCATGATGTAAAATTTTATGATTTCACTTATGCCTAAATTGTGCATGTAAGGTGTTTGATTAAATGTTTAAGAGAAACAAGAAACATATATTATGTATTATTATGGTCTAAAATATGAATTCATGCCATTAACCTTATGCTTGAATGGTTTCCATGCTATTGTTGTACAATGAATATGTTGTTGGAATGTCATGATGTTAGAGTATGAAATCACGATCTTGATTATATGCATTCCTACCATGTGCAAGTTTATGATATCCATGCACTTCATGAAATTTTCCCCAACTTATTTTATTATGAATGGTTGATATTGATCATGTATTCAAGATTGTCAAGAAGTGTCAGTTTCCTTCTATCGAGTCTTGGGGGTACTTGTACCCAAAAAATATAGTTGTGTTCCTAGAGCCATGTCATGTTTTCACGATATCCACAGTCAAGCCATGTTCCATAGAACTCAGTCAGTCATGTGACTCAGAAAAAATGCAGTAACTCAGTAGTCTCAAAAATCTCATGAACTCAGTCAGTCGTAAGTAGTATCCGTCAGTCAACGGAACTCAGCAACTCAGCTCAGTATTCATGTTCAGTGTCTATTCAGATGGAAGTAGGATTCAGCACTGAGTGAACCAAAGGATGGGAATCCACACTGCCAGATTGAGGGTGAGATTCCTAAAAGCAATCCTTGCATTCCAGAACTATGTAGCCAGCATAGGTTGAGACATCAACACTACTAACTTTAGAGTTGATGAGGCGGATACCCGCCGTTCTCTTATGGGGACACTGCCAGATTT
The DNA here is from genome assembly GCA_030864215.1 of Capsicum pubescens. Lineage (NCBI taxonomy): Eukaryota > Viridiplantae > Streptophyta > Magnoliopsida > Solanales > Solanaceae > Capsicum > Capsicum pubescens. The sequence goes on along the minus strand of CM061544.1, from coordinate 347,298,550 downwards.
GAGGGTCGCTCACAGCTTGTCTTTACCCGTGGCACGGTATTGGCACCCTTCCAATCAGGGTACAGATTAGACCCTGATTTAGCTATTGAAGCACATTCGGGGCATGTCGGTTAGATGAATTCTCCCACAGTTTCAGTTACAAAATCATGATTGTCAGATACAGTCAACTCATATACAGTATGGAACTCAGATAGTTCCATCAGATTCAGGACTGTCAGATACAGTCATTCATGTTATTAGTTATATCAGTTATCAGAACTCACTTATCAGTCATGTTAGATATCGGTAAACCATGTTATTAGTATTCAGTTCCAGGACTGTCAGATACAGTCAATTAGACCAGTTCTTTATAATCAGAACTGTCAGAAACAATCATTCACTTATCAGTAATATAATATCAGTCTCTCAGTATTCCATAATACAGTATCAGTTCCTCACTTATTAGTGACCCAGATATCAATATCAATAAACTCAATCATTCAGTATCTCAGTATCAGTAAACTCATGTGTCAGCATTCAGACTCAGTATTCAGTATCACTACGAGTTCAGTTACAGTTATCTGTGCATGTATGTATTCTCACATTCATATCAGTCAGCATTGTTCATGCATATAAACCCTTTGCATATAGCCTACCTCACTCGTATACTTAGTACATTCAATCGTACTGACGCATTTGCGCTATGATGTTTTCTTTTAATGTTACACCATAGGTTCAGAGGCACGAGTTTCAGAGCAGCAGTAGCATTGCAGATTTCAGCAGTCAGTGTCAGCAGTGAGTCCTCTTCATTCGAGAATGATATGATTATTACTTTATTTATCATTTCAATTTAGTTTTCAGTTGGTGGAGTTAGTTGGAGACATGTTCCTTCAACTCCTTATTCAGTACAGTTAGAGGCTTTCAGACTACAACATGTCAGAAAGTTATTTTAGATTTGTGTTGGTATTGTTATACTATTTTCAGACATTATTTTATCAGATGTTTATTCAGATTTGAACCTTATGGCCTTACAGTATTATGTTTCCGCATATTTTACAGTATGGTTATTTAGTGCTCAGGTACAGATATCAGTCATAGGTTAGCTTGTGGTCCTTCGAGGTCATTGGCACCGTGTAGCGTTCCAGTTCAGAAAATTGAGGCGTTACAATAAACAACATGAAAAACTAATAATGTACCTCTAAATATTTCATATGAGCGTTATGCTCTCTGCTCAGTTCTTCATTACAATCTGTTTTTTTTTTGAATCATTATGCTCATCCTACATTCAGTCACAATCATCATGTATAAAAAGTCATGTTAATGTATAACGTAATGTTATACATTCAGTTGAATGTATAATGAATCTGAGACAGTATCATAATATGATAGTATTACAATGCAAATTATTCAAAGTAAGACAGTGCTAGAGAAAATAATTTTGTAATACTGATTTGAAAAGCCATATAATGGTGAATGAAAACCTGTTTATAGAATTTGATATCTAGTTGGCATGGATGTGAATGTAGTAGCATGTAAGTTTTGAGTTAATAAATAATATGAACAACCAAAAAATATCTCTAAATGCTTCATGTGAGGGCTTTGATGTATGGTCAGATCTTCAGTACAACCTTCTTCTATTGTATCATTATGCTCATCCTACATTCAGTAACAAGTTTCATTTATAAAAAATTTAGTCAAAGTGATACGTTGTTGAACGAAAAAAATATGGACTAGTGATTTTGAATTGATATGTATAACAAATGCATATGTATTTGTTATATAGGGATTTAATGTATAACATAATGTTATACATTTAAATGAATGTATAACAAAGCTCACACATTCTTTAAATAAAAAAATATTTATTTTCTGTAATGTACTACTAGTATTAATAATGTATAACACATCAATATACATTTAAATGTATGTGTAGTAATACTGTAACATCCTATAAGAAAATCGATTTAAAATATTGATATGGATCCAAAAACAAAACAACATGATAGACAAAAAAATTACCAATATATCTTCCATTTCAGTAATGTGCGTGTTTTTCGATTCTTCTTCATGTCCCTCTTCTTGATCATTCATGTGCTCATCCTACAAAAAATTGACAAGTAGATGTCTGTACATTTAATCAAATTTATATAATGACGAATGAAATTTTTTTAATGGTGTCATATCTATACATATCATATATATAACTTCTGATCGAATTGAACCTCAACTATTGTTGGACATTCAGTATGAATGTGGACACAATCTTGAATCTTTGTTTCCAAAGGTTCAAGTACTGTTGGTTCATCATTTGTTATGTGAATGACTGATCCAGTGTACTCATCTTCATGTTGTATAAGAACCCAACAAAAATAGGTTAAGATGTTGGAGATATTCAGATTTATCGTAACATGCCAATTTAATTTAGATTAACATTACCGGTAAATCAGTCTTATGAACACTGTCATTTATTTTTTATCCTTCTTCTGCACCTTCTTGTTGATGAATAATTTTTTTCTCCTATATTTCATGAATAATACTAATGTATGAGTATTTATTCAAAGTATTAAAAATTTGAAGGAAAAATTATTTTATACCAGAGATTCTTTATTCTCTTCTTTCTTCAATGCTTTAAAACCTCAGTAGGTATATTGGAGATTAGTGTTTTCAGCTCAGCAATTTGTTCATTCACCTTATAACGTACAGATAAACAATAAGATATTAGAAACAAATAATGTTTTTTTTTAAATTAAAATTTCTGAATAAGAAAATTAACTTACATATGTTTTGATGTAACTCTTTATCTGCTCCATATCTAAATTAGACTTAGAAGTCCCTTCAGGCGTTGAGGAAGACGAAGGAACAGACTTGAGTTGTTCACGCTTAGAGAAAACACCAATTTCTACTTGATAACAATGATCAAAATCAGACACACGAATTTGTAGTTTATCTATTAATTGTTATTGTTTTTTACAAAACATACCCGACACACGACGTACTGAATGAGAACTTGTTGATTTCTGTCCATTTGTCGCAACTGGACTAACTTCCTGAAACATAACTGTTTTTCTTCTTTTGGATGGTTGTTCAGTTGATACAGGTTTAGCCAAACGAGCCTTTCTTAGAAATTCCTGAGTAGGTCCAGTGGTGAAATCATCATAGTTGTCATCTCCAGTGACAACACGCGATTGATCTTCATCGCCTGCCGTTTGCATTTTTGCAGCAACAGAAGTGGAAGCAGCAAATATTGAATCAAAAACCACAAAATCCTCAGAGAAAGACAAATCTAAAGTACGAACTTCTTCGTTTGTAGGCTGTAAATTCTTGAAAGAACACTGAAAAAAATTATTTTAAAATAAAATATTAGAACTTCGAAAAAGTGAGTATAAAATAAAAATATTTAACATGTTATACAATTACCTTACTGAACATGCCAGACATAAAAGATTCATACTTAGGCCTTGTACACTCAACAGACCAGTTAAGTATTCTTGGGATGATGTTTCCATGTCGCAAAGCAGTTTTTTTATCTAACGCAGAGCAACACTCAAAAATCCAGACATTTACAGCGTGGGGCATTCCACCCAAAGAATATAACTGCTTTGCGACTCTGAAATCCTGTCGCCATGAGTTGATCAACTTTTTAAAAGTTATCTTTCCCCATGGAAAGTGTATGTAGCGACCATCCTTGACCATTTGGAAGTGAGCTACACTGATTGGTGCTTCTTTATGCTGAGATAACATGAATGTATGAATAAAATATAATATCGCAAGGTTCAAAGAATCTTCAGAGTTCTCGAAATTTCTCATCTTCACACGTGTTATCAATTTTGACCTAGTTATACCACCTCCAGATTCAGAAAAATACTTCAACATCAAAGGGGATTTTGATGATGAAGTATACATAAACTCATCAATATCACCAGTGCATTTCAGGCCGGTGATAATGGAAAATTCTAGCATGGTAAGTTTCAAAATCTTCCCCTGCACACACACATGTATCTCGTCCTTAATATCTTGTTGGATTTCTAGCATAAGGAGACATTTTGAAATCTGCCCAATCCAGTTGCACTGCGGAAGGTCAAGAAAAATTTCAAATAACGTATTTCTAAATGTCCCCAAAACATCTTCTCCAAAATAAGACTTTATGTCTCCAGCAAAACCACGATTGCATAAGCTCAAAATATGCAAAGAGTGCTCCGGGACTTTATCTATACGATATTTCATTCCCTGAAAAAAAATACAATAATTGCATAAAAAGTTACACATTTTTTAGATGCAATAATGTATAATGTTGCATACTAGAATAGTTCACATTTAAAACATGTATGACATATCAGTTATTCAGATGTATAATGTCACTTTATACATTATGAAAACCTCACTAAATTCAATGTCACATCATAAATTTAATGTCATTAGCAGATGTATATTGTCACTTTATACATTATGAAACCTCAATAAATGTATAACATCTACTAAACCATAAAATGCCTGTTATGTATAATAAGAGTATGGAAAGCAATGTATAATGGAATGTATAAGCAATGTATAATACTATAATAGTTCACATTATATACATGAATGACATATCAGTTATTCAGATGTATAATGTCACTTTATACATTATGAAAACCTCACTAAATTTAATGTCACTTCATAAATTCAATGTCATTAGCAGATGTATAATATCACTTTATACATTAAGAAAACCTCACTAAACATATATGTATAATGTACAATGTATAATGTCAGATTAAACATGCATTCACCTTAAACAATGTATAATGTCAGATTATACATTGTATACATTAATAATCAAGTATATACAATGTATAATGCCAGATTAAACAATTCACCTTAAACATATATGACATGTAATGTTGTCAGAATGTATAATGCAACATTATACATAACAAAAACTTCATAAATGTATAATAACACACCCAGATTCAAATGCCTCTTATATGTAATAAAAACATCCAATGTATAAGTAAAGTATAATGTTTTATCAATACCTTCGGAAGACGTGGTCTACCGGAATCATCAAACTTCTTCTTACTTGCCGTTTTTGAAGTTGATTTCTTTGATTTGGAAGTGTCCGCTTCCTTCAATTTCTTCATTGTTGTGGGATCGTTTCGATGCTTTGAACGATTCTCTGCGAAATCGGGTTCTTCAAAATCAAATGTACCAGGAACAAACCCAATAGGTATATCTAACTGACTAAGTCCTAAACTAAAGGTAGGACAAGAATCCATTAGCAAATTTTTTCAGTAATTCGATTAACCTGAATCAACTACGGAACTTGAAAAAACTTGCAAAAATGTGGTAAATCCTTAAAAACAAACATGCATTCATAAAATAAACTGAAAAATACAACAATAGGTAATTTTGAAAAAAAAAAAAAAAAAACAAGAATCGAAAATGTATTATATGAAGAAAACATAAAAATCGAACTACTAAACTTGAAAATACTTGGAAAATACGGTAAAAACAAACATGCAACCACAACAAATATACGGTCAATTTCAAAAATTAAAAAAGTTGAAAAAAAAGGAAAAAAAAAAACTCTTCAAACTTACAAATTGTAACCCCCAGAAACACGATTCTTTAAATTTGCCGAGAATAAGGGGATTCAATTATGGAGTAATTATCGAGTGTTGTGGGAGGAATAAAATATGGAAGAGAAAACCTCTTTAGATATGTATAATGTTTTAAGAGAGAGAAAGTTGAAAATAAAGGAATTTTTGTAAATATTTTGATATATGTGTAAATACTTTGTCAAATTGATATATTATGTAATAAGGAAATTTTAGTCGGTGTATATATGTAAATTTTAGATTTATTTTTATTTTTCTTGATTGTTAAGGACGCGCAAAAATGAAAATGAAATTAGAAAAATAATTACAAATAAAACCGGACAAATAGTTGTTAATTGATTGCATACATACCTTAAATTTTAAAAGTGTTCTATCCACTTTAAAACGACACCGTACCATCTCACGTGCGAAAATTGGCGCAAATTTCTAAATTTTGGAGCCACTCCTTTCAAACTTCCCGCTAAACTAAAAGTCTAAAACTACAAAAGTTCAAAATCAATTCAACAAATCCACAAATTCCCAAAAACTCAAACAAAATTCAGCTAAATTCTTCCCGGCATTTTCCTCCCCAAGATTTCCCTACTTTAATCTTCCCTTCTCCCCCCTCTTCTTCCTCATCCCATTCACACACATAAAAAACCCGCACCTTCTGGTACGACTATCTTGTTACGACTTCACTCCCGTCACAAAATCAATGGGTGGCAAACTTCAGTTCTTACCTCCAGCCAAAAGATTCATGTTAATGCAACAACAACAACAAAATCATCGCAATGATAACGAAAGCTTGGCTATTTCGTCGTCAAATCTCCCTGCTAAAAAGCGAAAATTTTCACCAGAAACTGTCACTACTCTTTGCTTGCCTGCGAAAAAGCGCGTTTGCGCTTTTCCTTTTCATCCATTTGATCTCAACGAGGAGTATAATCCAATCAAGGAGGAAAAATTACTTGACGATAATGAACAAACCGATGTAGCTGATGATGATGGGATTGTCTGTGCTATTTGTAACAGCACAGACGGAGAGCCATCAGATCCAATTGTCTTATGTGACGGTTGTGATTTAATGGTTCATACATCTTGCTACGGTCGTCCATTAGCCAACGAAATCCCAGAAGGCGATTGGTTTTGCTCCGTCTGTTCAACAGAGACCTCAAAGTCTTGTTGTCTTTGTCCTCAATCAGGCGGAGCGATGAAATCAACGGTGAATGGTGAATGGGCACATATTGTTTGTTCACTCTTCGTGCCTGAAGTGTTCTTCGCTGATCCAGAAGGCCGCGAAGGTATTGATTTAAGCAAAGTTCCTAAAAGGAGATGGGAAACCAAGTGTTACATTTGTAAATCGAAGAATGGATGTGTTGTTGATTGTTCTGAACCCAAATGTCCTTTGTCTTTCCATGTTACTTGTGGGTTGAAAGATGAACTTTGTATTGAGTATACCGAAGGAAGGAGAAATGGTGGTGTTGTTGCTGGATTTTGCAGTAGGCATACTGAACTATGGAAAAAGGTTCAATCTTTTTGCCCCTTTTCGAGTTCTTTTATGTTTGGATTTAACTTATATACATCGATTTGCATATTGTTCAGATTTAACTTATATACATCGATTTGCATATTGTTGTTGTTCGGATTTAACTTGGATACATTGATTTGCATATTGTTCGGATTTAACTTGGATACACTGATTTGCATATTGTTGGGATTTAACTTGTATATGTTGATTGATTTGCATATTGTTGGGATTTAACTTGGATACACTGATTTGCATATTGTTAGGATTTAACTTATATACGTTGATTTGCATATTGTTAGTTGTTATCTTAGGCAGTGGCGGAGCCACATTGAATTCGGGGGTTTCATCCGAACCCCCTTCAAAAATTATTACATGTCAAAAATATTTTTATGTGTATATAGTAGATGTTGAACTCTCTTCGACTAGTCCGTATATTTACTTCTGAACCCCTCAATGAAATTTTTGGCTCCGCCACCTTATCTTAGGTATAAGGTGAATTCAAAATGTATACTTCATAGGTTCAATCTTCAACGTCCTATTTTGTCAAGTTGTAGGTTTAGATGTACTACTAGTTGCAATTTTAGTGTTTCTTTCACATAGGTTTGTGCTATTCGTCGAAAATGTTGGGTTCGGATGAATCCATTGCTGCAATGTTGCATTTGCTTGTGCTGTCTAGTAGTAGTATAATTATGAGTTCATCTGAACTTATAATTTTTATTTGTATGACTTTTAGCCTACGATTTGGATTTATGTGTGACATCCACTGAAATTGCTGAAACTATTCATCGCAGTGTTTGAATTATGGATTCATAACTTGGATCCGATTTCTTTACTATTGGTTGTTTGTTGTATCTCTATTGTTATATTGTTTTGTTGTAGTTCCCGTATATGCTTTTTTTCGTTAATGTTGGCTGTTTCACTCTACCTTTTCCACTCACTACTTCATGGACTACACGGAATAATATGTTACTAGTATTGTTGATTTGGTTTCTGTACATGACCTTATATTGAAAATTAGTACTCATATTTTACTGTCATTGTTTATAAGTTAAATTTTGCCTTATCTACTCTTGTGTTAACGATAATTTTTTGGGTCTGTGACTACTGCAGCAACAACAAACTGGGAAGTTCAAGATTGTGCCAAGAGAGGAAATTGACAAATAGATAAACATCTACTATTATGACTCAGCAGAGTTTCAAATATACAAGGGCAACATCAAAATTCAATAATTTTCACTTTCTCGAAAAAAAATTAAAATATTCCCATGGCCAAACAGCCTCGTAGTAATGAGTATGTTAGTTTTAGTTAGTAGTTGATGGATAATAGTAGTACTCACTGATTATTAAATCTTGTACTATTATTATTATTGTTATCTTTCTTCGTAGTTATCATGATTTGAAATCTTACTAATCTTCTTTGTTTCACAAAATTATCAAATATTTTCACTTATGTAATATAGGAGTATGTTTAAGAAAAAAGTAGTTGTGTTATAACCAATTTATAATGCCAGTTAAAAATTTATAGCGAAAATAAAAGAAAGCTGAAAATTTTTATGGATAGAGTTAGATAAATATTTTACCTGATCTTGCTAGTAAAAATACCTGATTATATAAAAATAAAACTATATCCGTTAATGTATATTAATTGCCTTAATTAGACGGTGAAATTCTGATAGAACACTATTACAATGTGAATCTATAAAGGACTCTTTAACATTTATAAAATCTAATTTGGATAAAACACCTAAAGTTTTGTTCATATCCAAACACACTAACAATCTTATAAAAAGGGGTTAGAATTTTTTATTTTAACAATTGCAAGTGTCAAGAAGATGTTAAACAACAATATGGCTTCTTCATATTTGAGATTTAGGGTGTTTTTTCAAATAATTTTAGTGATATATTTAGGTTCCTTATTATCCTGTAATAGTGAGAAATCAGCAATTGGAGATCCAGGAATGAAAAGGGATAATTTAAGAGTAGCAATAGAGGCATGGAATCAATGCAATGAAGTTTATGAAGAAGCTCCTAATATGGGAAGTCCTAGACATGCTGATTGTTTTGATCTCCAAAAATCTAATCATAGGAGTAAGTTTAATATGTACTTTTAACTTCTTTTTTCATTCGGTTTTCGATATTCGCATTGTGGTTCGATTAAATTTGACGTGGAGAAGTCATACTTGAATCTGAGACGGCTCTAGTTAAGGATGCCGCAACCCTACCCTTGTTGATTATATACACAAAAATTTAAACCATCCATTCAGTTTAACTAGTTATGAATTATCAGAATATTTTACTACTATATTTTTCAGTTATGAGTAATATTTAATGTTGGGTGGGTCATCAGTTTATAGTTGATTAAAATAATAAATTCTTTAGCACAATGTTAGTTCAATTTGTCTAAACAAATCGTTCGTTCATGCACCTTTATTAAAAAATTATTTTGTTCTCATGGAACTAACGTCAGACGTGTGAGGCACTGAATAAAGTTTTTCTGAAATTAGTATTATGAATTTATGATCCTTCTTTGCTAACATTGTTGTAAGGAGTAAGTCAAAGGTTTTTGAGTTTGAGCCGTGGTAGATGTTGATTCACGATTTAATTTAATGGAATCAACTTTCAAAATTTTTAGCATTGAACTTACAATATTCTTAAAAGAAAGTTGGGAGTTCAGATGAACGTGCGCCGCTTATAGAAACCTCTTTTATCTTTTGTTGTCTGTTGCTAGTGTTTTATGCTTTTGGTTTTCTGACAGTAAAACTAATGTTGTTGCAGCAAAGCTGGTTCACTTGGTGAATGAGCTTGATAACAAGCTGAGCATAAATGATGCCAAAAGCTTAGGACAAGAGAACCTGAATGTGGATACATATGCAGCATGGAAAGAGTTGTTCTTAGGATACAAATGCCAAGTTCAAGATGAACCAAACCCATGGAACTTTTGGATGATCATGCTCAAGAGTGGCAACATGGATTCTACAGCTGCTATTTGTCCCAAAAATGGCAAACCATCTCAACCATTCCCGCAAGATTCGCGATTTCCATGCTTTGGAAAAGGTTGCATGAACATGCCTAGAATATACCATGATTATAGCACATTACATAGCCACAAAGAACATCCAAAGATGAGTAAATTGAAGGGTGGTTTTCATGGGACTTGGGATTTGGATGCTGATATGAGTAAGGCAAAGACTCAGAATGATACCTCATTTTTCTCTGTCACTTGGCATAAGACTCTTGGAAAAGGAAGTTGGAAATTTCATCATGTGTTGAAGACTTCAACAAAGTACCCTTGGTTGATGCTTTACTTGAGGTCTGATGCAACTACTGGAGTTTCTGGTGGATATCATTATGAAACAAGAGGCATGTCAAAAATGGTAAGATTCTCTTCCCAATCTTTCTCGTCTGTTATTGTTCTTGAAAATTTCGTTACCGTATTCTTGTTGTACAATGTCTTCAGAGACCTACAGTCTCTTGGAATCCATTGCAGACCTAGCGAAAAATCGAACATAATGATAGGAAAACATGCATATATGCCGATCTTAGTTGGAGTGACATGTATAATGAGATTCATATAGCCGATCTCAGCGAACCTCAACTTGATTGGTATTGAGTCATATTGTTGTTGTAGTAGTTTTTTGGTTATACAATCTAATATTCTGTCTGCTGCTATGGGATTAGGTCCCAAAGTCACCAAATTTCAAAGTGAGGTTCACACTGGATGTGAGGAAAGGAGGTGGTCCAAACAGCCAATTCTATCTAATGGACATAGGTAGCTGCTGGAAGAACAATGGTCAGCCTTGTGATGGAGATGTCACCACAGACGTAACGCGTTACAGTGAGATGATCATAAATCCTGATACTGAGTCATGGTGCAACCCAAAAGGGAATTTGAAGCTGTGCCCACCTTACCATACTTTTGCAAATGGAACTCGTGTTCATCGGACTGATGAGGCGAGGTTTCCCTATGATGCTTATCATTTGCATTGCGCCCCGGGCAATGCAAAGTATCTTGAGGAACCATTCACTATCTGTGATGAATATAGCAACCCTCAAGCTCAAGAAATACTGCAGATCTTGCCTCACCCTGTTTGGGGTGAATATGGATATCCAACTAAGAAAGGGGAGGGATGGATAGGTGATCCAAGAACTTGGGAACTTGATGTTGGTAGACTCTCTCAGTCACTTTACTTCTATCAGGTACTTGACTACATTTTGACGCGTTGAACTTCTCCCTAACACCATTAGATCACCTAAAAGATAAATAGACGACTATATTTTGAGGCATTAGCCCCCCAGATGAATCGTAACGTTGTTTCTTGGTTGATATTTGCAGGATCCAGGCAGTAAACCAGTTGAGAGGCATTGGCCATCTATTGATCTGGGAACTGAGATATATGTTAGCAGCAATCAACTTGCTGAGTGGGTCGTTAGCGATTTTGATATCATAGTTACAGATGAATAGTTTCACTTTTTATCAGGAATAGAGTATAGTTTTCTTTCTTCTTTTTTTTTTTTTGGTGCTTGTTTCACTCAATACATTAGTAGAACTCTCAAGGCTTGGACATTGTGTCTGTTTATATCACAGTTAAAGAGACATATGACCACAGTACTACCAGCACAGGCTTGATTATCTATGAAGGGATTGTACCCTTGCCAGATCTAAATTTTTCTTCTCATGCAGAATTGTCAAACAAATGTTCCAAAATCTAAACAGTAAAATCAAACACTATATGATTAGATGTTCTTATTCCATTATCTTTAATCATGTGATTCATATCATCTATGCATAAAGTCATATATTAAGGTTAGAAGGCAGTAAAAGTTTCCTTCATGAAAAGGTGACATTCAGAGTTTTCATCTGCTAATCATCACACCTTAAGTCACCTAAAAGATATATCTTGGCAGCAAGCATAAAGTGCAAGATGAGCCAAATTCTTGGTAGCTTTGGATGATATCTCTAGCTGCAACAATCACGTAATCCAGAATGTTTCAACGCCTCAACTGTTCTTATGATCAAGGCGAGGTGTACATAAACTTACCTAGACACAGGTTCTACACCAGCAAGAAATATCGGTCATCCGTCAGTTTAGGTACAAATATTCAATAAAAGCACCAAGGATGGTACTCTAAAAGAAGTGGATGAATATACATATTCTCCGTTGATCTGTCTTTTAGTAGACAAATAACACTTTTTTGATCAGCCTTCAAAGTAGCATAAGTTCATTTATATTAGCCTTGTGATGCTCAAGGTCAAATGAGTTCCTTCTCTCTTTAGGATCTTTCTTCTATACGCGTGAAATAGGAGGAAAGGAAGACAACTTTTTTCTTCATTAATATCAATGATGCCTGACCTATATATATACAACGACATAAATACTAACTCAACAGGACTAACTAAAAGCTAAAGAATGCGACTATTCAGAGACTCTGACGACTAATGCCAGATAAATGGTTTTCTTCTACTGCGTTAACAGATACCTCTTTAAATCACCCATGCTGCTTGGTTTGAGGAAAATACACTCCTTGAACTGTCTCAACTACAAGGTGGATGCTTTACTTGATTCAAAGAAACATCAGCGATAGTCTCTGCTAGGTTAGACCATACTGAACGGTGCCAACCTCTCGGTGAGCGGCAACGGCGACAGCTGCAGCACCGACTGCACCAAACTGTGTTTGCGCCTGTATTAGTTTTGCATCTATGGGGATTTGACCTCCCAAATGTGATACCCTCGCCTGCGTATTGTAATAAGGGTTAGTGTTCATCTCAAAACTCATACTAGCGGTTGACTTGGCAACCATGCACTGCCCAGGTTGCAGTTTAACTTGAGACCGGTCCTTATCTTCTACTGTCCCACACCTCTCTAGATGTGGAGAGTTGCTTCTGAACAAATAATGCGGAGACATGCCATAAGGTGGGACGGCTGAGTTCTGTGGATATACTCTTCCATCAGTAACTTCTTTGATGCTTCTGTCACCATCATATGATAAAACTCTTCCAGGTTTAGCTGAAAATGGTAGAAATGAATATTGAAGAGAATCCATCAAACATGCACAACCCACCATTAATAATATATACTCATTAGAGCATTAAATATTTGAGTTCACTTTGAAGACTACAGATAAAAGGTACATTATCACTATAAGTGCCAGCACAGACAATGTTAACCATACCTGTGGGTACTCGAGGTGGTGGTCGTGAAGGCAAAACCTTCTGGGCTGAGACTCTGACGCCAGCAGTTGCCTTTTCAGTTACTTGCCTATGATCAAACATGGAATTCTGCTGTGTTCTGGGGGGGATGGTACTGGAATTTACAGTAGATCTGCAACACATGTAAAAAAGCACGTGATGAAGCCTCAAATACCCAGACGGAAAAAGAGAGGGGAGAGGTAAAGGGAAAAAAGCAGGAGGGCATGTTCTCAGACAACAAGCTTTCCCAATTTGATGCAAAAGTTGATATTCTAAATCCGAACTTCCACAGTAGTATGCATGCAAGTACTTCTTTTCAGTCAGGGCACTTTCCAGCAAATACGAGGAGCAAAAAAGGGTCCGTTGTTGGGAGATAAAGTGAACAGACGCATAAACGGAAAGGACATATTCATGGAAAACAATACAAACAAGACAAAATCCTCGTGGAATCTTACCGTGGGAGAGAGACGTGCTTTCGACCAGGAGGAATTATTGGGACACTTCTACCACTATTTTCTTCAAGATAAGCAAATTGCCTTCTGAAATTACCAATGGCACTGCATATTCAATGGTTGTCACACCATCAATCAGTAATTTAGATAAGATATAATGGTACAATAAAATAGAGACACGAAATAGTAGACAACTATATTACAACCTAGGATAAAGGAAATTTGCACCACTATTTCCAGCCATGTAGTCCTTCAGAAGTTGAGGATGAAACTCTAGTATCTCCCTAAATATTAGTTCTCGGATGTCATCCTTTGTGACCCTTCGTCGCTCAAACTCGAACTCCATCTTCGAGATTGGTTGACTAGAAGGTTCCCTCTCAATCTTGGCCAGTCCTTTGAAGTACGGATCAGCCAAAGCCTATAAGATGGGAGGAAAAAACACAAGAAATGAAAATGAAAATGAAATTAGAAAGGGACAAGCAAGATGCCATTCATGTGTATCAGGAATATACGTGTGAGTGTACCTCTTCAGCAGTTGGGCGATCCTTTGGATCAAATGCTAACAACCTCTGCAACAGTCGAAGTGCCAAAGGATCTGCTTTTGGAAATTTCTCAGTAAAAGGAACTGGGCTCTTTTTCCTCATGTCCATCAAATACTTCCTTGCCTTCTCATTACGAACCTGCACTCAAGAGGAGAGTACTCGCTATCAGTATGCTGCCGGATAATGCTAGCATCAACAAAAACAAATCAATAAATGGCTCTTACCCCAGATATGATATCAGCTGGTGGCGTTCCAAGAAGATCAGTAATCAAATCCAACTGGTGAACAACACTTTTGCCCGGAAATAATGGTTTCCCTGTCAGGACCTCCGCAAAAATACATCCGATACTCCAGATATCAATAGCAGGTGTATACTGCAGGGAATTTCATACACAAATTAGCAGACAAATCAGCAAAAACATCAGTACTGCCTTACTGAGAAATTCACCCAAGACCTAACACAGTTACCTGAAGAATAGAAAAATCAACTTCCAGGAGAGTTCAATAGTCCTCCCTGAACAAGAATGATTTTAACCTACATCACTATGTAATACACTCAGAACTGAACAAAAATCTCTACTCTACCAGAAAGCCCTTCCTTTTAACACTATCAGTACAGGAAACATGGCAACAGTAGCGAACAGCCGAACATGACAAGCGCCTTTTCACCTTTCTAAAGCATGGGAAAGGAGAGGCTTTACATGATGCCAGAACAGGCATGAAGATGTTCTGTGACTACACATGGGCTAGCAACGAAGTGGCTAACGAATAGATGACTATAAATATGCTAAATTTGTATGAAAGATAAATGGAGCATAAACTCAATTTTGCCAAGTACCAACTATTTTATTTAAAACAACACCTTTGCAACTGAGTTGGTTTTCTCTTTCCCTTTTTACTGATACGACTGCCCGAGGGAGACAACAACAACAACAAACCCAGTATATTCCCACATAGTGGGGTGTGGGGTCTGGGGAGGGTAAAATGTACGCAGTCCATACCACTACCCCCGAAGGAGTACCACTGCCCGAGGGAGAGTGTTGGGAAAATTGAGAAGTATTTTGACACGTCTTTTGACAAAAAAGAGCTTTGATAATTAAAAACCACCTAAAACGATGTTCTAGAATGGAATTCATACATAAGGTTCAAAACAAAAAGGATCTTTTATAGGTAGCTAAAACAAGCTGCACACTATTCACATAAATTACCTTGGAGAAGAAAGACCCACATAGCTCTGGTGCACGGTACCACCTTGTAGCAACATAATCCTGCATGACATACCAGAAGAAGACAAAAATCAAGAAAGTTCCAGTCAAAATCAAATATTAAAATGATCGAAAATGTCCATCTTAGTAAGGCCTTATAAGTTTACAACTATAAATCTAAGTAGATCTCATAGATGAAATCTGACACAGAGCTAACATGAAAGCTTACCGTCCAAAATATAGTGGTTGGCGTATCACTGAATGCAACCCTTGCCAATCCAAAATCACATATTTTGAGTTTACAATTTGCATTTGCCAATATATTTTTTGGCTTAAGATCTCGATGGTACACATTAGCTGGAAATAAACATATATATATCAGTGAAAACATGGGTGAAAACAGAACCTTCGCCCTTCCACCCACGGGCTGAAAACAAACAACCTTGGGAGAAGTTAATGGCAGAGGTCATAATATTAACAGTTGCTGAATTCAATAGACTTTTACCTGTGTGCATGAACTTCAACGCTCGCAGCATCTGATAGAGGAAAAAACGGTGGTGCTCAGATGTCAAGTCATCGTTGGCCTTAATGACGTGGTGAAGATCAGACTCCATAAGCTCAAAAACAACATAAATATCTCTGAACTCTCGTCTCGAAGGTGGTAAGATGATTCGCTTAATTTCAACAATATCGGGATGCCTTAGCAGTCTAAGCAATTTGACTTCACGCAGAATTCGAATTGCATCAGAGATGTGCTCAAAAATATCAGTTATTTTCTTTATAGCCACTTTCTCTCCTGTATGAGTGTCAAGTGCAGCACAAACTACTCCATAACTTCCCTTGCCTATAACTTCCAAAATTTTATACCTATTAGCATCACCGTACTCGGTGAAGAACTCCATTTCTTTGGAACTCTGTACAATCAGTAACAGAAAATCAGACATGTCTACCATCGTCTACTATCTAATAGGCAAACTAAATAGAAGATAAAAATCTGCTCGTTGTTTCATATCCTCAAAGTATATGTTCGTGCAATATCAAATACATTCAGATCAACGCACTTTTGTCGCAATTATTTCTGACTTGAATATGGAATATGTTCCAATTTGAAAATTTGATTAGACAATCATGAAACAACACACCATATCGAACTAACAAGGCAGCTAGCATGAAGTAAAAATCTTACTTTCATAAGAACGTAATTGGCAATATGGTTTAGAGATTACTACTATAATTTTCTGATAAAATCAAATAACTTAAAGTCCTCCATATGCAAAATTCTCCATCTCAGTTAAATGACTTACCTAAATATTCTAAATACATCATAATAGCAGCTAAACTTAGTCCACAACCTCATATGGTTAGAGATTACTAAAATTTCTGATAATCAAATACTAATTTAGTCCTCCGTATGCAAATTCTCCACCTTTGTTTAATGAGTTACCTACATATTCTAAAATACATCAAACAACAGCTGAAATTAATCAACAACTTCATGCTTCCTCAAAATAAACAAACAACTATAATCCTCTATATCCATTTCCACTACTTCATCTAAATTTCAATTTCAATACCATAGGGCTCTCAAATCTTAAAATCGAGAACTAAGAAATCTCAATAGAGATCTCCCCTTTATTTAAACATTTTAAAACCACATCTCGATGCACTAAAGCTCTCGTTACACACAGATCCCAAAAAAGCGTGTTATCCTGAGACTATTTCCACGACAACTCTACCAACAACATATTAAACGAACTTCAAAGAGAAATATAAAGAAAGAAAGAAACCTTCTTGCGCTGATCTTGCTGCATCTTTTTTCAAGACTTTAAAATCAAAAAATAAAAAAAGATGATGATATCTTCGAACACCCTTTTCTTCTCTAAGTCCCCTGATCTTAAACACAGATCAAAAAAAAAATGAACCAAATTTCAAGAAAATCAAATCAGAAAAATCAACCGCAGTTACCCCACCGACCCCAACTCCGAATAACCAAACGGTAATCCCACGTACTAACACCAAACCCCACCAACAACAATATACTCATTCACTTGTCAAGAATCCACTATGATTCTTCTTATACACACACAAAAAAAAAACAATAATATTATGAGTTGAACTCAAGAATTCTACGAAAAAAATTAAAGGGAATATGAAGAAGGAAGTAACCCTTTATTGGGTTTTTATGGAAGATGGAGAAAGCAACAGAAACAAGAAGGGTAATAGAAGAGGAAGGAAGAAGAAAGGAGAGGAGAAATGGTGAACCTTTGGGTCTTTATAAAGGCAACAATTAAAGATTGTGGCTTTGCCTCTTTCTGCGGTTCTAATATTTCTTTCCTTTTTTAATATATACTCCCTCCGATCCATTTTACCTGTTCATTATTAACTTATCACATATTTTATTATAGTACCACTTTTTAAATATAATAAAAAAATAAAGATGGATGGACTAATATATATATATATATATGAGATCCTTTTTAGAAATTGGAAATTAATTAATGTTATGATGAAATAGTAAGTATTCGTTAATTAGTTTCGAGTTTGAGTCTTCATGGATAAGGTGTTACTTTTGTCATAGAGTGGTTTAACTATGTGTATAATTTTTCATTGTAAATTTAATCGAGCTTTAATATGAATACAAAATATCAGATGAAAAATCCAAAGAAAAAAAAGAAATTAGACAATTTAAAAAGAGAGAGGAGAAATTACACCAAATTTAAATTTATCTAACTAGATAAATTTTCTAGTTAGAGAAATTTATAATTTTGTGACATACTAAAGATTGATCGAATCGTTTAGCATTCATCCACAATCATTAAAAGTGAAGTTATAGGTATGTTTTTATTATTAATTTATATTTTGAGTACAAGTTTTAAATATAAATTTTTTAATTAGAGAACAATTTACTGTTGATATTAGACTTTTCATTTGTGAATTTGAATTTAATCAAGCCTAATATAAATACTTATTTAAAATGAGAAACAAAACAAGATATTACATTCATCTTTCAATTGAAAATGTAATCTCATATGACTTTTTATAAATAAACAAAATAATTTTACAAAAATCTTCTACTTACTATTTTTTATTTACTCAAGAGCTTTATACTAGGTATGAATTGACATATTGATTCACCTAAATTTACTCCTACACGAAAATTTTATAATTTACTGCAAGAAAGTATAGATTAGGTAAAAATATGTAATAAATACATCAAATCTGAATGGATTATTTTAATATTGTAATAAATTTAATGTTGAAAGTGGAACCCAAGTTGTACTCTTTTACTTTTCGAGGTTGAGAGTATATAATTCCTTGTTTTATTCATCATATCTTATTAAAATTAAAGAATGTTTAGATAGCCGTTTATTTAAATGAATAAATGGATTTAATCTCTTTGTTAATGGTTCCATTGAATAATTTAATTTGGTAATAATCAGTCAATCATATTTTAAATTTATTTTTGCTCATTTATTAATTTCGTGACAATAATTTTTCTTGCAAGTGTAATGTGAGGTCATATTTAGCTCATCATCTTCGGTAACATCGAATAATTGTATTTTACATAAATAATGAAATATGAATTATTAAACAATATCATATTACATAAATAATGAAATATGATTACGATTTTGAATATCCTATAAAGATTATAGTGAGATATACTGAAAATCAAATTCATTAATGCACTTACCATAAGCTCAACTTGGTACAAAATATTTATTATCTATTTCCTTTTTCTGTTTTTACTATTTGCATTATCCAAGTCCATAATATAAAGCATTGTTGTATAGTCACTATTATAGAAAGTCAATTCCTTCATAATTAACTTTTTAAATATAATTAAGCCAGCTGCTAAATTATTTTTGTCAAACCATGCAAGCGTTAATTAATTAAGAGTGAAGAAACAGTCAATTAAATTGTAACCATTCAACCACCATTAATTAACTAATTAAAAAAGTATATAATTGTGATTTAAAATAAAATACCAACATCATCATTTTTCACCTAAATTGTGTTTGAAAATTATCACCTCATTAATTATATTTACCAATTATTATTTTGATGGACAAAATATACAATATAAAAACCTTTTTAGCTTCGTATTATTTGATTGTAGTAGTTTTGTTATTTATCTTCTTTTAACATAGTATTATTAGAAAAATGTAAATAATAAAATTGATTTTAATTTCTCTATACTATATATAAGTCATCCTATCACATTAATGTAGATAAGGTTGCTTTCTTATCATTCATTGACCACATGTATATTATCACAATTACTATTATAATTATTTATTTATTTCTATTTTTTTTTTGAAAATATTGATTTCACAAGAAATTAAAAGGACAAACTCAGCATTTGACCGGTCGACTTTCTATCGTTGCATTTACTAGTTAGATACATATATAATATAATAATATTATTTATATTAAAAATTCATTTATTATACAATTATTTATGACAATTTCTTAAAAACACAGAGATAAGGGGCTCTTCTGTCGGTGATTGAAATAATTTTCGACAGGTGTCATAAATAAAGTTTTCTATTGTTGAATAATTAAGTTTATCCTTATAGTAATATTTAAGTTTGATATAAGAAAAATATCACGTGGCTCATTATATTTGAGGTCCATTAGGTTAGGTGCCCTATCAAACCCCCAGTGGTGAGAGTTGTAGGGGGTTGGTGGCGTAGGTGTGAAAGAACAATTTGATTAAATATATTATTTTATTTTATTTTTAAAAAAGGTTAAATTTATCTTTTTATTTTGAAAGATTTACTAAATATATAATTTGTCATATTTTGAGGTCATGAATTTATCCTCGTTTATAAAATTTGAGGTCAAATTTATTCTTGTCGTTAAGAAACATTTCACATGTATTTTTTTCAATAATAAAAAACTAAAATTAATGTTAAATGCGCTATTTAAAAAAAATAAACATACAGTATAATTAAATTCGTCCGACCCGATTCATAAAAAGACACAAACAAATATAGTCTTTGTTCATTTGTAAGAGTAGAGAAATGAACCTATCGGTGTCCGGCCTTGAAAAGTTTGCGGTGTGATCCAAGTCTGTGATGGTAGCGTAGGGTTTAGTGGGACCTGTATGTTTTTGTGCTTAGGATCTATTGTACGCACGTATTATACAAGTGCGTTTAATGGGCTGTTTTGGGTAGTTTTATATATACAAAATTGAAACTATTGCCTATACCTTGTATACCTCTTCTTCATAGTGAATTTTCTCTGCCTCTGCTCGTGATTTTCCCCGCAAGGGTTTCCACGTAAAATCTGTGTGTGTTCTTGTTATTTTTTTCTATTTGTGGTTTGCTTATTCTGTCCGATCACAATATAAAGTAAATGAAAAAAAGAAAAAAGAAAAAAAAAAGGAGAACAAAATATATAATACAACAACCCAATAAAAGGAGATAATTGATAATACCAAAAAAGAATTAGATATATAATGGGAGGGTAATAGTACTTATAAAAAATTGAAAAGGAAATTATATATACTCAACTACCTACTAAACTTCTATCTTAATTCTATATCTCTATATATTCTTATCTAAAGTCACGTACTTGATAAATAACAAATGTGTCGTGTCATCTTTAATCACCTCTTTCTAAGATATTTTTGGTTTACCTCTACCTCGGTTTGTAATTAGTCTATCCAACTTCCTACACCTCCTTAATGAATTATTTGTGCATCTCATCCTTTCATGTCTGACCCTATCATCTTCGGTTTAACACGAAGATCATTCTCATTTTGTCTCGATTAGCTTTATTCTCAATTCTATCTCGCCTAATATATTCACACATCCATCTCAAATATTTGTATTTTTGTTACTCTCATTTTCTGCAATGCAAGCGATACTATATGATTTTTTTAAAAAATTATATTTGATTAATTTAAATTTACATTCCATAAAAATATTTTATATTTAAAATTTGAATAGAACTTGTCCCTCCTATGGTCTACCACAATCCCCTTGTCGGTAGGTTTAATATAATTTGTTAGAACTTGAAAATTATATATTTATATAAAGTAGTATCAATAATTCATTAAAGTATTAATCAAAATTCATCCCCATCACACCTTTTTTTTTTAAAAAAAAAAAAGTCACAAATATTTTAGAATAAATAATTATTCACTGACCTTCGCACTTCATCGAATTCATTGGACGGTGCTGGACTAAGTATATTATTTATAATTTAAGATAAAATTAAAACGTTTGACATGTAAATTAAATAAGTACTTTACAGAATATATCACATTCATTCCTATAGGAACATGACATTAAGCGTAGAGGATAATTTTAAAATTCTTAATTTTTTAATTCTGAAAAGAAAGCTTAACGTTTTCTTCAAACTAATTTAAAAAATATGGAATAATTATATTTTGGTCCCTAAGTTATTGATGAATTATTCTAGTTTAAATCTTTACAAAAGTTGCTTATTAGTCTTTCCAATATTTGGTTAAACAAAGTTAACATTCTTAATTAAAATGTGTTTTGGGTCCCTTTTTAGAGGAGTATATGATATGCGTACTATTTAAGAAATATATTACCTTTAAATACGACACAACTATATAATTTAACATAATATAATTCAACACTTAATAATTCATTAAATTTGTGAAAATTCACATCCCAATGAATCAAAATTACATATGTATTAATTATTTAAATGCCGAATGTACATACATAACTATAAACCACGAGGATTAGAATAAAATTTATCAATATCAAATACATTAATTTTTCAAAAAATATTTTTTAAATAATATAAATGACGCAAGCTAATTTCAACGTCACCATACAAAACAAGGAACAAGAACTACTTGAGTAGTCATGTTCATAGACATTGGTGGTTACAACTTGCGATGGACTATATATACCAACCACATAAAATATAAAATACGTACTAAAGTTTAGAATATGCTTTTATTTTATTTTTTTCTGTTGAGTCAATGGTGGTGGGAGTATCTTATTTTATATTTCAAAGGCATGGCTTTGGATGCTTCCCATCACTATTAAAACTTTTTAATTCTTTCTATTTGTATTTATTTTTTTTCATTTTGAAATCATTATCATTGTGATGCTAAAACCTCTTGATTCATATGGAAAAGTATTATATTTTGAATAATATATGAGTAAAGTTGAGTCTATTTATTTTGAAGTAATTGTTGATAAAAAATTTTTTGAAGCTATTTTGTTAGTTGAAGGATATATTTAAGCCAAAAATATAATAACAAGAGTGTTTTCTAATTTAAACTAAAAACATAATGAGAAGTAAAACTAATCCATTTTGAATAATTTAAAAAGCAGCATTTTACCTCTTTTTTTAATAAACATGGTAAACAACTTCTCCTTTGGTATTTGTTTGACCTTTTTTCCTACTTAATTATTATATGTTTATATTAATAATTAATTAATTAAAAACGAAGTTTCAAATCTCCGATTATCTCGCATTTGTTTGAAGAATTATATAGCTTGTTAAATCTTTTCTTTTCATCAGAGCTTTATTGATGCTGCCCTATTTTTGGGACGCCGCTAGCTTGTTTCTAGAGTTTATTCGAACCATCTTCAACTAGAAATTATATTATTTTTTATATAATTAAAATTATTTTTAAATATATATATATATATAGTAGATATTATTGAGCGTCTTTCAATTAATTCGTATGTTTATACTTTTTCATATTTAGAACTTTTTTTTGATGAAAATTTTGATTCCGCCGCTGTCATTCTTCCATCAAATATTTGTCAAGGAGTCAAAAAGGTGTTTGGCCTTATCTTGTGATTTGAACATTTCTTTTTCTTCGTGTGATTAAGAATGCTCAACAATAATCTTTCAATTGTCACCACATTTATTTTTGTTGATCCCTAAGGTCCCAATCACTTTCTAGTTTCAATCATCAGACCTGAATTAATTCATTTTTATAATTTAATTTTGCTTGAAGCTATTCTTAATTTGGAATACTCTAAAATGAAAGCCAACCTAGTTAAAATTGCTAGAAAACAACTAAAATGTCAAACGAAACAAATTCGTCTCAATAAAATCACTTGATAGATGGAAATACTTGCTGTGATTTAATCAATTAGTGTTTTTTTATATGTGATAGTTAATTTCTTATTGAATTGAAACACTACAATTAAGTGATAGTAAATCAAAGTTACACTTCTCAAACAATAACAAAAACAACAATAAAGTTGCAAGCGACACTGGTGCTTGAAGTTTAGCGAAGAAGTTGCGAAATCCTATGAAACAGGTCGTGCTTTTTTTCTGCATTCAATAAAGAGGGTTTCACGTAAATATAATAATGTGCAATTTACCTACCATTATTGTGTGTGGCCTTAATGTGCAATTTACCTACCATTATTGTGTGTGGCCTTAGTGTTTTTCTAGTTTTACCAACCACAAATATATACTCCCTCCGTTTCAGAATAAGTGAATTGTTGGGGTATTTATTGGTGTTTCAAAATAAGTGAATCATTGAATTTTTTTTAAAATTTACCCTTATGATTTGACAATCAATTAAATTTTGAAAAGGTATTACAAGATGAACTTTTTCTTTTTTGAGGTAAAAATAAAAAATTGTATTAAATTTACGTCTTTAATGTTTTCTCGGGGTACTAGATAATTGCATAAAACGTGACTAAAGATGACTACGTACTTTATTTATTTACTGACAAAAAAAGAGACACGGCGTATTACCTTTCTTTCATCTCTTTTGTTTTATTTTGATTTGACTGCAAGGATTTTAGACCCACACATATTAAATTAGGAAAATATATCTACCCCTCTTATGTTACGCACATTTTTTAGGTGGTTAAAAATGAGACCCTTTTTTTTTTTTTTTTAGGAAGTATAGTGTGAGGTGATTAGATAGAATATAGCGTAACTTTTAGTTTATCGAAGACGTGATTTTAAATAGGAGGGTGTGGATTGAAGTTGAAGATTAATAGGTGACTGTGTGTTGTCTTGATGTCCGTTTGTATATATTAGTAGTTGTAATATTTCTCTAGCAGTTTCTACTCCTTTGATTGATGTTACTATTTATTTTGTCGTGTACCTTGATTATTGTATTATTTTATTGTAGTTTCTATTATGTTCCTATGTTATTTTTGTTATATTACTCATGTAATTTCTCCTCCTTCGATTTAGGTTACTATTTGTTCTTCCGTATACCTCGATTATTGTATTTTTTATTGTAGTTCCTCTTATGTTCCTATGCTATTTTTGTTACTGTTTGTTGTTTCTTGTATTTTCATTACTTTATTTACGAGATTATTTTTTCTTGAGCTGAGAGCTTATCAGAAAAACAACCTCTTTATCTCTGAGGTAGAGATAAAGCATGGGTACAACTCTATCCTTTCCGGGCACCACTAGATTGTTAAATTATCTTCTCTTTTGTTGGTAAAACATCATAGGTTTAGTTGAACCTTGTTCGATATCTCTGTTGTTTCTTTTTTCCAATTATTTATAATATGTTATCGTATGCTATTTAACTCACAAATTATTTGCAAAAATAAATATATTTGGTCATATGTCATAAAGTTTCTTTAATAATTTATACTAATTTCTTTACCTGTCTTACTTAGGAAACAACAGAAATACTTGAAAAAGGATATACCATTTCATCTGCCCAACCTGAGAGGTAGACATTTTCAATGAAATTTTCCCTTTGAGGATTTGATTATTATAAAGTCCAAATTAGTGTTCATATAATTCCAACCAAAAGGTCATTATATCCTTTGCATGGGATGGGAGTTATTATAGTATTGGACTTTTTAAAGCTTTTGAGACTAATATTTTGGACTTCTTTTCATTCAATTCCAAAGTTTGACATCCTTGCTTTGAAGTTTTGGCATGGGTTGTCTTTATTTTGGGAGAAAATACATAATTACCCCATTGATCTTGTTCGAGATTTGCAAAAAGACATCTAAACTTTAACTTCGACCTATTACCTCACGATTCTTCTTTATTTTATTGCAAACTCACCATTTTGACCCCTGCGTGTACACACACTCCACAGGCGCGTGAAAGGGCTCAAATTTGACTTTTGTGATCAATTACAATCTGTCACGTGTAAAATAATTTAATATATAATTTATATTTTTCTTTAAAAAAATATTTATTTATTTTTAAAAATTATTTCATACCCCCACCCCCGCAACCCCCCATCCACCATTGTCTTCTTCCCCTGCTTCTTCTTTATCACCATCGCTCAACAACATCAATTACAACAACAACATCAATTACGCCCACAACAACAACAATATCATCATCATCACCATAACCCCACATAACAATGACATGTGGCAATACCAGATTGACGCGTGTATTTCACTCTCCTTGTTGTGACTGAGATTCAGCGAAAAATGGTGTGTTTGCAACGAAATAAAAAAGAATCGTGAGGTAATGGGTCGAAGTGAAAGTTTAGGTGTCTTTTTACAAAACTCAGACAAAATCAGGGGGTAATTATGTATTTACTCTTATTTTGAAGTCGTCTTTAACTTTGTAGGTGTTTAATTTTTATCCTTAGATATTATTTAATGAAATTTTGTCTCTGGTCAAAGTACTTTAACTATGAACCTAATGATCGGAAGAATTTTTTTCTTATGAGATAAATTGTATGGTATCTGATTCGTAAGACATAAATTTAGAGAAATGTTGCCTTATCCTGCATAAGTTCGTAGAAATCAAAGGCGAAGCTGCCCTTACGCCATACGCCAGAGGGTTCATCCGAACCTCTTTTGGTGAAAAATATTTGTATATAGTTAACATTATTTTTTACTTATATATAGTAGATGTTGAACTCCTTTTAGTTAGCTCCTTTGGTTGGTTTGTATGTTTACTTCTTAACCCCTTAATAAAAATTGCAGCTCCGTCACCGATAGGAATAAGTTATTTCTCATAAGACATAACTTTGTGGATTCTAAAACTAATTTTATGCAAATTTTCTTATATTTCTATTACTTTTTTTCCAGGATTGCTTTGGACTATTTTTCTGTTGAGTATCGAAAATGATTTCTCTACCTCTAATATAGGAGTTAGGTCATCTGCATATACTCTATCCTCTCCGAATTCCATTTTTTGGGATTATATTGGATAATGATTGGTGTTTATTGTTAATAATACTTAAGAATAAAGATTAAAAATCACAAATTTAGAGGGGGGGGGGGGAATAAAAATCACCTCAAAATAAGACATTCAAGCTCATGATCCCTTTTTTTCACCGTTCATAATTAAAAAACAAAAAGCCACGTTATTCGCATTGACGTGAAAAGTATTCTATTAACCAAATCATTGCATTTGTCTCAGATATTCAATTGAGTGGTTTTGGTACGTTTCATATGCTTTAAATAAATATCTCTCTGCAATTTAAAAAGTTAAAAAGGTGTTGAAATTTCAACACATACACAGAGCCAATACTGCTAGTCTACACGACCTAATATATTGGTGACTTTAACGTAAGGCCTAATGTATTAGTGACTTTAACGTAAGAGTTGTCTATGGATGGAACATGTTGTCTAACGTGTTCCAGTGAAAGTAGTAAAGAGAGTAAGTAGTGAACACAATCGTTTTTATGTGAAAACCAGCCAACTCAAAAGGTGTTACCTTTACAGGATTTAACCCCAACTTCACTAAACAATAATGAGTCTCAACAACAACTGATTACAACTCTGTAACCTAGGAATTATAAACTCTAATTCCTAACGACACACACACCATCCAACGTATGTGTTCCCAAAGTCTTTGAGTTTTTCCTAACTCGAAGACTAGCCCCTAGTTCAGTTTATAACACACTGAAACTAATATTACATCAACAGTTCAACACAATGAACAACTCCTAACAATCAATGCTAAAACTCTTTCTATACTAGGAATAGATTCTTCAATGTGTTTCTTCTGTGCTTGAGTAACACTTAGTCTGTCAATTGACTTTTTCTGTCAATTGCCCTTTTATGCGTTGTAAGTGCGTGAATCACTCTGAATGATACATCTTCTATTGAAGCACAGTTGTCCAAAGAGTCATTCTTTATTTCAAACCGATCTCCCTTCAATCAAAACTTTCATTACCTAGAGTTCTACTTCAAGTGAGACTCATTTCAATTCCAACTCTTCTCTTGCCTCCTTAGTATTGTAGTCAAACTTCAACTCTTCAAATTAGCACATGTTTATTTTATTGACTTTATCAGAATATCAATCACACATCTAATTCGTGATTTTTGCACCTTTGTCTTTAATCATCGATGATTTTACTATAAATTCAACTACATGAGATAGTGTGTCTGTGAACCAGTTTGACTGACATGTTTCATATTACGTTGTCAATCATCAAAATTACATAATACTCAGCAAATGCGTAGCGAAAAAATAAATAGAAACGTACCTTCAACCATTATTGTTCAATTGATGTGAAAAATCACCTTTGTTAAAACCTTAAAAAGAAAAGATGTAAAGAGACACCTAAAAATCTTCTAGCCTAGACCTATCAAAGGTATGTCAGACTGATGGAGTCACAAACATATTTATAGGTAGGCTAGGGACTCTTAGGTAAATAACTTTAACCCTAGGGACTTTCATAGTTATTTCTTGTCATCAAAGAAATACCATATATGAATAACTTAGAGAAAAAGTAATTGATTGATTTAATACTTTACTTGGGAGACAAGGTAAATTTCTTACAAAAAATATGTGGGTCATTAATACGTTATATTATACGTAATATTCTTACATTCTCCCAATTAACCCACATATCAAAATCAGACAATCCTTTATGAGTGAAAATAAACAGTATGACCATAAACACATATTCACTCAACTTAATACTTATGCAAAAATCACTTTTATCAAGAATATTAATACAAGAATCATGGTGGTCATGCTCTTAATCGAACACTTCATTCCATGTATTACGATGTACAATATATTCTAAATAAAGTGTCCAACAACTTTATAAATGAGCTTAATATAAGTCATTCAGAGTCCAATAACTTTATTTGATCCAATGATCAGTTTATAATACATGAAAATCAAAATGTTCACGTTCATGTATATAAAAACGATAATGTCTAGACAAATTGTTAGAGAATATAGCAAGATTACAATGAGTTACTAAGTCTCATAAGGGTCACAAGATCCTTGAAAATATTAGCATGGTAAACCTTTAGTCATAGGATCAACAATCATCAAAGCAGTAATAACATGTTCAAAACTCACATCTTGTTTCTTGACATGATCTCTAACCATCAAATATTTTCTGTCGATATGCTTACTTCGGTTGCCACTCTTATTATTCTTCGAAAAGAATACCGCAACTGAATAATCATAAAATAATTTTAATGATCTTGCAATAGAATTGATAACTTTAAGTCCTGACGTAAAATTCTTCAATCATAACGCCTGTGATGTAACTTCATAACATGCTATAAATTCAACTTTCATTATGGATATTGCAACAATGGTTTGCTTAACACTTCTCCGAGATACATCACCTCCAGCAAGAAGAAAAATGTATCCAAAAGTAGATTTAGCACTGTCTTTGCATCCATCCAAATCAAAGTCTGAATATTCAGTGACTTTCAATGAGTCAGAATATCTGTATGTAAACTTAAGATCCTTGATTCCTTGTAAATATCTCAAAACTCTTTTGCCAACTTTTCAATGATCAAGACCAGGGTTACTTTGATATCTGTCAAGCATTCCTATTACAAAGGCAATATCAGGTCTAGTGTAGACCTGTGCATACATAAAGCTCCCAACAAGTGAAACGTATGGAATGCCTTTCATTTGCTCTTGTTCCAATGCATTTTGTGGGCATTGATTCAACGAGAATTTGTCACCTTTAATGATAGGTGCTGTTATAGGTGAACGGTTTTTCATTTCGTATCTTTCCAATATTCTTTCAATGTAGGCTCTTTGAGATAGTCCAAGCAACCCGCTGAGATCTATCTCTGTGAATCTCTATGCCAATGACATATGAGGCTTTACCCATATCCTTCATTTCAAAATTTTGAATAAGAAACTATTTCGTCTGATGCAACAACCCCAAATCATTATGAGCAAGTAAAATGTAATCCACATATAGGACTAGAATAATATATTTACTCCCACTTATCTTAAGGTATATACATTGATCAATGATGTTCTCCGTAAATCTGAATGAAGAAACAACATTATGGAATTTAATATACCATTGACGGAAAGCCTGTTTTAGTCCATAAATAGATTTATTCAACTTGCAAACAAGGTGACTTTCATTTTTATCACTAAATCCTCCAGGCTGACGCATGTATACCTCTTCTTCAAGATCTCCATTCAAGAAAGTTGTTTTCACATTCATTTGATGTAGCTCTAAATCAAAATGAGTTACCAATGCCATGATTATTCTTAATGAATCCTTCTTTGACATAGGAGGGAAGATTTCATGGTAATCGATACCTTCGTTTTGTTGGGTTCGAAATCGAGAGGGCGTCATGCGGAAGCTATTAGTTACAAACTATGAGACGATAAATAAGATGACAACGAAAAATAATACTAAAAACATAATTTTACTATATGATTTGGCAAATTGGCCTACATATAAAACCTAATATTAAAAATAATATTAAAAATCCTAAAAATTATTGGGAGAAATCTCCCCCTAAACAAAGACTCTTTAAAGACTACATTGTGGATGCTATTGTGTTATGGTATGAGAAGGGGGTCTTCTATTTATAGATGTTTAAAACCTTTCCTCCAAGAAAGAGGTTAGCCAAATATGGAAAAAAACTATATTTTTTCTTTCAAGAAAAGTAAAAGTAATTATGATAACTTTTATTTTCCTTCTAAGACTAAGTAAAACTTAAATATAGTAAGAAAATCAGGGCAAAAACCCTAAAAATTTCTCCTTTTTGGCTTGATTTTCTTCAAAATATTTTTGATCCTCCTTCTTGTGCATGATCTTCGTTCTTCATATATATTTTTCATATATCACTGCTGCTTACCATGATTAAAAATTAATATGGATTAAAATTGGAGCCCTATGCATTGAAAATAGAAGCACGGGTTGATAAGATTGAAAGTAAAGCCTTGTGCATTGAAAGTGAGCACCGGTTCATGCGCTAAAAATAAATGCACGAGTTGAAAGAAGCCCAAGGCGTTTAAGCAAGTATGGGTTGAAAATTGAAGCCCATAAACATGAGTTGAAAATTAATTTTGATTTTAAAGATGGATAAGCAGCAGGATTGTCGAAATTTTGTTTGAAATTTTTTCTCCACATGTAGTTTGACAAAAATCTTCATTATCATCCAAATTGTTGCAGCTTGATTTTGAAACCGCTTTGAACCTGTTTAATCTTGTCTCACCACACCATTGGACCATTGAACCGTAAGCTCTGATACCACTTGTTGAGGTCGAAATCGAGAGGGCGTCATGCAGAAGCTATTAGTTACAAACTATGAGATGATAAATAATATAACAACGAAAAATAATACTAAAAACATAATTTTATTATATGATTTGGCCAATTGGCCTACATATAAAATCTAATATTAAAAATAATACTAAAATTTTTAAAACTTATTGGGAGAAATCTCCCCCTAAACAAAGACTCTTTAAAGACTACATTGTGGATGTTATTGTGTTATGATATGAAAGGAGGTCTTCTATTTATAGATGTCCAAAACCTTTCCTCCAAGAAAGAGGTTAGCCAAATATGGAAAAGAATTATATTTTTTCTTTCAGGAAAAGTAAAAGTAATTATAGTAACTTTTATTTTTCTTCTAAGAAAAAGTAAAACTTAAATATAGTAAGAAAATCAAGGCAAAAACCCTAACACTTTTTGAGCGAAACCCTTAGCTACAAGTCTAGCTTTATATCGCTCAACATTACCAGATGAGTCTCTTTTGATTTTATAAACCCATTTAGATCCTATAGTAGAGATTCCTTTTGATAATTCAACGAGATTTCAGATTTTATTTTTAGCCATAAATTCTATCTCTTCTTTCATGAAATCATACCAAAGTGTGGAGTTTTCTCCACTCATGACTTGTGAAAATGAATATGGATCATCTTGTAGTCCAATATCATAATCAGACCCTTGAAGATACACTACTGAAAAAGGGGAAAAATCGATCACAAGTGGTCGGTTTTTCCCATTTTTCGACCACAAAACCGATCAAAATTTTTAGTCGAAAAAGTAGCGGTAGCTTTTTAAAAACCGACCACGTGCGGTCTTTTTTTTTTTTTAAATATATATTCATTTTTAAAATTTATTATTATTTTATTTAAATTGAGCAAAAAATTTTAGGAAAAAAAGAACGACCACACGTGGTCGGTTTTTTATTAAATTAATTTAATAATTTTATAAAAAATCGACCACGTGTAGTCGATCTTTTATTAAATTAATTTATTATTTTTTAAAAAAATCGACTACATGTGGTCGATTTTTAGTTAAATTAATAAATTAATTTCATAAAAACCGACCACTTGTGGTCGATTTTCTGCAAAAAAAATATAAAAAAACATAAAAATGAAAACCCAAATACTACATGCAACCACAACAATAATATACAACAGTGACCAAAATGAAAATACAAGAACAACAAAAAAAATAAATGAAAATTTTCAAAAGTGTACAACACATACAAAGTGTCCAACAAAGCTGAGTACGAAAATACTACAACAATAGTTTCAAACAACAAAATGTCTAAATTTAAAGTACAAGACATATAAAAATAAAAAAACTAATAGTCATCATCATCGAATTCGTCCTCGTCTTCCATGTCATCATCCGTACTGAAATCATCCAGGGGGCCTAGACCTTTTGCAGCCCGAACTGCATCACCAGAACACGGAGGAATAACCCCCCCAGTCTGAATGAAAGAACTGAACTGCTGCTGTAGCATCCTGATTTGTGATGTTGTTGCCTCCTCTGTCTTCTTCTGCCTCACACTCTGTTCAGCATACCCCTGTCTCTGTTCAACAAGCTTTTCAGTGAGTCGAGAAACTATATTTTGTAGGCTTACAATGGTTTCTGCATCAACCGAAAAGCTAGAGTATGCAGGGCCGGATGAACACCTAATATTATCGCCAACACCTAATAAAGTCACCAACAACATCACCTTCTAAACACTAATTCACTTTTAAAGTCACCGACACTTAAGCATTTTCAACTAATAAAGTCACCAACAACATCACCTTCTAAACACTAATTCACTTTTAAAGACACCAAAACTTAAGCTTTTTCAACTAACAAAGGCACCAACGAAACTAACTTCTAAACACTAATTCACTTTTAAAGTCACCAAAACTTAAGCATTTTCAACTAATAAAGTCACCAACAACATCACCTTCTAAACACTAATTCACTATTAAAGTCACCAACACTTAAGCATTTTCAACTAATTAAATCTAAACATTTTCAGCATTTTGAGCTTTACAAATTAAATCTAAACAAAAGACACCCACCTTACAATTCACATATTTAAAGATCTTTTTCTCACCTATTAGTAACATCATAACAAGAGACGTAACCATAGTCAAATTGCATTCCTCCAACCGTACAAAGACTATTTTCAACACTTTTTCCCTCTTTTAGTGTCACAAAACCTTTAATTCCAACTTTGCTCATAGCTTCAACAATCACACTCCCTGCTTCATAGTTGTTTCTAGCACTTACTGTAGTCATATCTACTAGTTCATTATTTTCCACCCGTAATGTTCAACTGAAGTATCGATAGAAAGAGATAGGTGCAAGTATAATATTTAATATTAGTCAAGTGGAAAGCATGATTTGAGAAGACATTGCAGGATATCGAAGAACTTGATTTTCTTCAAAAAAAATTTAAAGTAAAACACACAAAGAGAAAAACATAGAGCTGAATTTTTGAAACTTACCGAAGCTAGGGGCGGCGGGAAATGGCGGTAGATGGAGGTAGAGTTGAAGTGTGGCTTTGATTTGAAGATTTTGTGAGATTGTTTCGTGTTTTCGAATTGGTCGGGGGTTTTCTGATTTAAGGATTTAACAAATTAACGTGGGTCGGGTCGGGTTGGACTTTTAATTAGTTAAGATTTTTTTTTGAATATTTTATGAAAACCGACCAGTTTTCGAAAATTTCCAAAAAAGCTACCACAAGTGGTTGGTTTTTTGAAAATTTTGGGAAACCGACCACAAGTGGTCGGTTTTCATAAAATATTAAAAAAAAAAAAATCTAATTAGTTAAAATATAATTTTTTTTATAAATTAGTTTTAAAAAAATATTAATCAATTAATTTATTAAGTTAATTAAAAGTTTACAAAAATGATGACGAAGAAAATTAAATATTTATGTCATGCCTACTTCAATCGTGATTTTACTATATTATCCCTAATTAATTACTATAAATCATTTACGTATTAAAAAATTAAACATATTTAATAAAAAAATTGAAATAGACATTTATACATGACAACTTCAGCTGCTTAAACCGTAATTTTACTATATCATTCATAAATAATTATTATATAAGTCATTTAAGTAACAAAAAGTTAATAATAGTTAATAAAAAAATAAATAGACATAAAATAATAAATTATTTTTTCATGTTTTTTATAAGTCATTTAAGTATTAAAAATTAATAATATTTAATAAAAATGCTAAACTAGGCATGAAATGATAAATTCTTTTTTGATGTTTTCAATTAACTTGAAGTCTTATATGAGATCACTTTAAAAAAAATTCACAACTATTTATTAAGATAATTTTACTATGTCACTTATAATTAGTAGAATAAAAAAATATCATAAATTACAATAATTAAAAACTTAAATTATTTAAAAAATATAATTGATTATCAATGGCACAAAAGTTTGAATAACTTAAAATATTGTTATACAAATTTCATCAATCTAAATATAATAATATATGTCTAACTTAAAATTTATCAACCAAATGGACAAAGGTTTTAATTCAATGATAGAATTATACATGACGTAGAATTTTTAAGGATCAATATTGAATAGTGCGTAGCACGACCTAAGCCCACAAGTATATATATATATATATATAATTAAAAGTTAATTAACCAAAAATTTATTCAAATTTGCAAAATTCATTGATATATATATATACCTCGCTCGTAAAACAATGTGTTAATCAAATAAATTATCGATTATTTCTGTTGCGTTAATTTGCGTGTGTCTACATTATATTGACACAAAATAGTATATCTATTTCATCACTACACGAGATATACGTATATATAAATATATTCAATTGGCTATCAACATTCAAAGATGTACTATATACATCACATACCCGTTTTTACTACCCCATAATAATATATAACGTATTTCACAGAAACTCAATTGAATTATCGGTTGGTTTATCTTATGTCATTAATATACCTTCACTATATAATATGTATATACTATATATATATATATATAATTTGTGTGTTTATTTTTTCATATTTTAAATCCCTTTAGCGAAAATTTTAGTTCGACCTAGTATTTAGAAAGGAGACAGAAAGGTGCTTGGCCTTATCTTGTGATTGACCTCTTGATGTTTTTTGGTGGTTGTTTTTTCGTGTGATTAAGAATGCTCAACAGCAATCTTTGAAATTGTCACTGCTTCATGTTTCACTATGACCTTGTGTACTATTCTCTATTCTGAGTCGGGGGTCTATCGAAAACAACCTATCTACTTCTTCGGAGGTAGCGGTATATACTGCGTATATTTTACCCTCACCAGACCTCACTTTCTGAGAATACACTGAGTTTGTTATTATTGTTGTTGTTTATTTTGATTGATCCATAACGTCCCAACCGCTTTCTAGTTTGTGCAACTCTTCCTTATCCCTTTTATATGTATTGTTGGTTAATTATAATTTCATTACTTCTAAATTCCAATTATAATATCTCAATTTAATTCAATTTTACTTGAAACAATTCTTACTCCGGAATATTTTAAAATGAGAAAATAAACTAGTCAATTAAAATTTCTAGAAAACATTTAAAATGCTAGTGGAGCAAATTCATCTCAATAAAATCACTTCATAGATGGAAATACTTACTCTGATTCAACCAATTAGTGAATTTTAACTTAATAGTGAGTATCACATAGCAAAATTTGGAGAAACTATTTGTACGCAAATCTTATTTTTACCTTAATTATGACGGATGGAAAGTGGAACTAACTATACTTATTTTTATTTTTTGGGGTCCAATTTCCAAGTGAATTTAACTTGATCATTATTGTGTCTAGCCTTTGTGTTTTTTATATTTTTACCAACCACAACATATAATTGCATAAAATGGGTTAAAACTTATACGCACCTGGTGTATACATCAAATCAATACATGCATGACATGTGTTTGAATTTAGAGTTTATGTTACTTAATCATGAATAATTATCAAGTATTTTACTTAATTTAATCACTTAATCATGGTAAAGAACATTAATTTGATGTATACACCGGGTGCGTGTAAGTTTTTACCACGTGAAAATGCATGTGCAACTCTTGTTCTCATTAACAAGAAAATGCATGTGGAATCAATACGTAGAATTTTAGCAAGCTCAAAAATCCAAGTGTACGTTGTTAACCAGCACTACAACAGTGAGATGAGATGGGTGAAATTTTGATTTTTTTTTATTTTTTTTTCAGTTTTGCTTATTTTTTTGAGTTTATTAATCATGTAAGTTCGAAATATATAAAAGACCATATTGTAATTAGTGATGGAATCAGATATTTCATTAAAAGAATTTAATTTTTATAAAAGTAAACTATACCAAACTCGTTATCTAAATCAAATGAATTCAACCCTTATATTTATAAAGTATAAATCCCTATAGGCTAATAGGCTTAGCAATATTTGTGTATCTTCTTTTTCTAGTTAACTCACAATTTAATCGCAATATATTTGTAGTATGCCGTTTGACATGTCTTACCTACAACCTGAGACTGAGAGGTAGACATTTTCATTTTTCAATGAAATCTTCCTGTTAAGGATTAGCTGATTGTTATAAAGTCCAAATAAGTATTCATATAATTCCAACAAAAAGGTCAATTATCTTATTGCATGGGATGGGAGTTATTATAGTATTGGACTTTTCCCAAAACTTGGAGACTGATATTTTGGACTTGTATTCCAAAGTTTGACATCCTTTGTTTCATGTTTTTGCTTAATTTTTGTTCTTACTTTTCATTTGATGAAAATTTGTTGGACAAAGTACTTTAACTATGACCTAATAATTTCGCAAGAATTTTTCTTATTAGTCATAAGTCTTATAATATCTAATTCGTTAGAGATAAGTTTAGAGAACTTTTTGCTTTGTCCGATATAAGTTCGTAAGGGTAAGTTATGTCTCATAAGTGATAAGACATAACTTTGTGAATTCAGAAACTAAATTTATGCAAATTTATCTTGTATTTCTATACTTCTTTGGACTATCTTTCTCTTGCTTTTAGCTCGTAGTTTCACTCTTGCTTTTGCCTTACCTTTTATTATATTAGTAAAGGGCGAAAGGGGGAGGTGGCGTGCGAAATAGTTTTCTTACTTTCTCTCGATCGCTTCAATGCCTATAATTTGAGAGATAAGCGGAAAGCCCTCTCTCAAATCCAAAGATGTAACACAAATAATGACTCTCTTCGCCGGGATGTCAGTGAGCCGAGGGTCCATCGGAAACTGTTTCTCTGTCACTAATATATAAGTTAGGTCTGCGTATACCCCACCCTCTAAAAATACTGAAGAATAAATATTAAAGATCACAAATTTAGAGAAGAAAAAAAAAAAGATTAAAAATCAACTCAAAATAAGACATATTCATGCTCATGATCACTTTTTTTTTTCACCGGTCATAATAACAAACCAAAAAGCTAAGCCACGTTATTCCCATTGATGTGAAAAGTGTTGTATAAACCAAATCATTGCTTTTAATTTGTCTCATATATTCAATTGAGTGGTTTTGGTATGTTTCATATGCTTTTAAATAAATATCTCTCTGCAATTTAGAAAGTTGGTATGAAATATCACTATAGCTTTTAAGTTTTGGTAACCAAAAAGTGTACATGTTGTGTGTGGATATAAGATAGTACGAATTCAAAAATATCTGCACCTAATGTTGTAAAGGGTGGATCCGCCATAAAAAATTATCCGCGCAGCGTCTAGCATAACTATTACTTAACTATGGTCAATTAGTTTATGCTTTCACTTCATGAAATCACCTTAGTGTTAAAACCGCACGATATATAAGATGTTCGGTGAAAACTTATCCGTTCTAAACTAATGATTTCGATATATATTTCTGTCATCTCATATATATTTACCACATAATAATGGATAAGTGATATATATATACATACTAGTTTAGGTGTACGTGCAATGCACGTGTACCTTACTTTAATGAGTTCAGACATTACATTAAATAGGATATTTGTTTAAATAATAAAGATTAATATAATAATTAAATTTAATATCTTTTGAGTATGTAAAGATGGAGAATTTATTTATTAAACCTAATCTTTATCAAAAATATTTTTTAAAAGTCGATCGACATTCATCTGCCATCTGTAAATTGCAACAAAATAATATAATGATATAGACGTCAAAATAATACAATTAAATAGAATCTTTACACTCAAATTTTTTCTCAAAGTCGTCTGACACTCATCTACCACCTGTAAACAATACAAAACAATAAGATAATAGAAATATCAAAATAATACAACTAAACCTAACCTTTACATAAAAAAAAATCCTCAAAACCGATCGAGATTCATCTACAAACTGTAAACTATCACAAAATAACAAACTAATAGAGATACTGCGATAATATAATTAAACCTAACCTTTACCTAAAAAAAAATTCAAAATCAACTCACATTCATCTAGCATCTGTAAATTAAAATAAAACAATAAGATATCAAAACAATAAAATTAAACCTAACCTTTACACAAAAAATTCTTCAAAGCCAACCGATATTATGAGGTGCTAACTTAGATTAATCGAACTCTAATACAGATACCGATATATAGATCGGGAAACCAAATAAATAATTTGTCATATAATACACTTCCTGAATCAAAAACATCTATAGCAAGCTAGGCATGAAGTTAATATATAAATGACATTATCTTTCCCAGAACAATTTGTTGGATGAAGCAGAAGCTCTTTTATGGTCCGATAATGTAAAAAATGCAACATATATCAATGCAACAAAGAGGACTGCTATCGTAATTAATAATAGTCCAAAGATTAAAAAGAAAATCAAATGACTTAACATACATATAACCGAGGCTGACTATTTTCAAGGCTTGAACCTATGACTCAACCTCTAGTGCTCATGTGTGTGTTTGCTTTCAGTGTTTTTATGGATTTAATTATAGCCTATAGTGTGTGTTATTCTGTTATTTATACTATGCATGTGCATGCGTACAATTGACATTTGTTAAATGAGAAAAGGCATCGTTTCCACCCCAAACTATACCCGAAAAGTCGAAGCCACACCTAAATTATACTAGTGACCTATTACACACCTAAACTATAAAAAAGTGAAACTATTTACACCCTGTAAGGCTACCACCACTTGCATGTGGTGTAGTGTTTTACACGCGCTGCCACGTCAGCACCACGTCAGTAAAAAGTATCACTTTTTTATAGTTAAGGTGTGTAATAGGTCACTTATATAGTTTAGGTGTGGATTCGACTTTTCGACTATAGTTTGGGGTGAAAACGATGCCTTTTTCCTTAATGTTTTTAGCCGTTTACTTTTGTTAATTAATAGGCTGGACGCGCCTAAAATAAGTGTAACACACGCGCCTTAGAATGGGGGTCACGGGGAGGTAATAATATCACTTTTATATAGTTAAGGTGTGTAATAGGTCATTTTATAATTTAGGTGTGGCTTATACTTTTCTTGTATAGTATGGGGTGGAAATGATGTCTTTTCTCTTTGTTAAATATACAAGTAATAAGGATAGAATTTCTAAATACCAAAAGCACACATAAAAAATCACACAGTTAGATAATCAAAACAACGTTTAAAAGCAACGAACATCAACAAATTTTCTAGATCATAATCTTCTGTAGGAATAAAATTCAGAATAAAAAAATTCAAAGCCACAAATTATAAAGAACTCTGGAAGAATGTAAACTAAAAGAAAATCATAGTGGGTTTAAAGGTTCAACTCCAAACGTGTTGAAAATCTAGATTTTTTGGGTTGGAGTTTAACGTGTTGCTAATCGTTTTTTATTTAATATATAGTTTAGAAGTTGGGTATTAGGTTTTGTAAGGGATTAGGACTTTTGTTTTGTAGAAATATTTTTGTGCCTTTTTTTTTACACGTTTGCCAAAATTAATTAACATTACTAATGAAGAATATCCCATTAACATTATGCCTAAACTAATTCTATGCCTAATGAATTTTATGTTTAAAAGAATTTTGCCCCTAAAATGTGGAATAAAAGTTAAATTACATTAACCTATATTTAAAAGGATTCTATTTAATTAAAATATGGAAGGAAAGTTCAATCACATTAACTCAATAAAATTAAATAATAATTATGAAAAAACAGTGAAAAAGACGATTTTGTCTAAAGCAGAATCTTTTAATGAAGGGCAAAAAGTTTAAATCACTTTTCTAAGGGCCTTCCCACTTTTAATATATTATAGATTATAGATTATAGATATAGATTATATATATATATATATATTCTTATTTTGATTTCTAGTTGCTAAAGTTAAATTATTTAATTTGATGCAAACGCCAATTTTTATCTTACACCTCATAAGTTAATGTATACTACACCATTATGGAAGTGGAACATTATAACTGCAAGCCACATTTTCCATGGGGAGAATTAGTCTTAATATTGGATCTATCGAGATACATAATTATCTCCCAATATATCCAACAAAGATACATTTTTTTCTTTCTAAAGATACATAATTAGCTCCCGATATATTTTTTTCGATTTTGGGTTTGCTGAAATACATAATTAGCTCCTGATACATTCAACGAAGATGCAAAATTAGTTGAGATTTTTGTAATTACTTTGTAAGGGTGAAAATTTGTATGAATATGATAAACTAAGGTGTATGTTTGTGTTATTTTTCCTAATATCAACTTCTTTATTGCATGGCTTATTTTTTCTGACCAAGCTCCTTTTGAGATGGGCCAACAGAGTATATTGATGAAGTCCACTAAGGATGAGTTTTGGCTAAATTCATAAATAGCATACTTAAGCCCGAGACGAGCAGACCGTACTTAAGTCAGAGACGAGCAGACCAACAATTGAGCCCTTTTTTACCTACAGTGACAAGGGAAGGCAGGCGAGTGTCTATCGGGAACAGTCTGTATGCCTGCATAAGGTAAGGGTAAGGTTTGCGTGCATACTACCTTCCCCAGACCCCATTTGCGGGATTACACTAGTATTTTGTTGTTGCTATTGGCAATCAATAGAGTACAATAGCCAATTATTTGAACCCTCCTGATGAAATCAAACTTAAAAGTAGCTAGCAAAACAAAAAAGAAAGCACAAGAATAGTAGCAAAACCAGTAAAAGTAAATGAGTCAGGAACAAGAAACTTATTTCACCCTCAAATACAATCAACTGTGACTCAAATTTTCCAAAGCTGGCATTCTTTCCAGCAACAATCAGTAACGAAAGTTCAAGAATAAAATACTGCATCTCTGCTTCGTTAGTTGTTCATCGGCTGAGGTGACAGAAGCGCAATAAAAATAAATCATGGAAAAATCCCCTCTCGTTCACTTCCTCCCTGGAGATTGCCTTTTTGAACCATCTTTTCCGCTCCTATGATTAGGGTAACGCACCAACTAATATGATCCGAACATTTAGAAAACTACCTCTTATTTTTTTTTGCACAAGAAGATGACAAGGGAAACTCAAAGTCTTCAAGCTGACTGAAGAAGATTGATCACTGCTCTCTTCTCGGGCATGCTTGGAATGGCTCCCTTCACTTGAACACATAGCGAGGCTGCTGCAGCTGTAAATGCAGAAGCCTTTGTTAGATAGGTAACTACAACAACAACATACCCGGTATATGATCCCAACGATTGGAGTCTGGGGAGGGTGTACGCAGACCTTACCCCTACCTCTGTGGGATAGAGAGGTTGTTTCCGTTAGAACCTCAGGTCAATAAAAACGTTATACAAGACAGGTTTGAAGAAAAAAACAAGAGTATAAGAAGCTGAAACAAAAATTGGAAGAAAGCACCAGCATGCTTACCGGCAAATCTCAAACATTCCTCTTTAGATTTGTCCTCCACGAGGGCCACTGCAAAAGCAGCTGTAAAAGTGTCACCAGCTCCTGTTGTATCAATAACTTTCGCAGTTTTAATAATGGGTTGCCGCAAGGGTTCCTCTCCTTTGGTGAAAAGAGCAGATCCATTGGCCCCAAGCTTAACAAGGACTTGGTTAACTCCCTGGGAAACAAAAGAGCGTGGAAACATCATTCCACAAAATCAAACTGATAATATCAGAAATATACAGATATCAATTATAACACCCTAAACATTGAGCTAACAATCAGGAAATGGAGCTAAATCTAACTAGGATTGTCCTACTAGGTCGGTGGACTAAACTGGAGCCCCACAAATAACGAAGTGCTAAGCCGTCATATTTATAAGTAGAAGCAAAGCCACTACCGGACAATTATGACTCACCAAGCAAAAGTCCTATCAGGACCTTTACATTTTGCAAAATCATTAAGGGCCGGTAACTATAATACCTCATATGGGACTGTTAGATTCAGACCCAGAAAACGTAACTCGAATAGTTATAGTCGAAATCAGCTGAACTACCGCAAGAATATGTCCTGAATTTAGGATGCAAACTTTTGGAAAAATGAATAAAGGGGTATGTGAAAACAGACCAGAGCATAGCACTGCTCCACCGCTTTGCTGATTTGTTCGAAACTTCCTGTTGGCATTTTTGTTATGCGAGCCAGCTCAGATTCATTTGGGCTGAAAATGTCAACACATCGAAGAAGCTCGGAAGGGATTGGAGAATCCACGCCACCCGCATCTAGAATAACTGGAACACCTGCGTTCCTGGCAGCCTGGAGATACCAAGACATTTAAAGAAGCATATCAGCCAAAGGCTCTTGACTTCTTCATGACACAGGTCGGCACACACATGCAAAAAAAAACACATAAAAGAAAACACACACGTACATTACTTACTTCATTCAATAAATGACGACGTTTGATTAGACATGGAGATGAAGATAGTAAGTGCCTTGTGTATCATATTAGTAGTAGTGGAAGAAATATTAAAGTTATTTTTGAAAAGTCAGTTTGATAAAGAAAATACCACATTGGAGATAGAAATTTGAACAGCTAGATGAATTTGAATCCCTAAAAGTATATATTATACATCAATGGATAGTATTTGGAATGTCCCAAAATGAAAAGAGAGTCATAGAGAATGAATGAAAGTAAGTTCTCTCCAATTTTATGTAAAAGAAGGATAACTTCCTTCTCAGGGCGCGATACTCACAGTGAACAACAGGGTAAGCTGATCTGACAGTGACCTTAACCATCCAAGTAAACATTAGAAAAGATATCCAAGGCCAATTTAATTACCACACACAAAAAAAGGTAGGTGGGGAAAA
The DNA here is from genome assembly GCA_030864215.1 of Capsicum pubescens. Lineage (NCBI taxonomy): Eukaryota > Viridiplantae > Streptophyta > Magnoliopsida > Solanales > Solanaceae > Capsicum > Capsicum pubescens. The sequence continues at coordinate 347,255,475 of CM061544.1, read as the reverse complement.
TGCATTATTATGATCTACCTTCTTTTTTTTTTTTTTGCATCACCACCTCCTTTCATGCTTAGTATACTAGCGGAAGACATCTCAGGACCCCATATTAGTAGACTAGTAACTCACTCGAGCCCCCTGTTAAAACAATAGGGTACAATACAATACAATACATTATGAAACAATACGTAACAACCAGTTAGAAGCATCTTTTTGTATAGGTCCCTTATCCCCGCTTTGTAACGACTCCTTAATGAATCGCCCCCTAATCACTCCTACTGTAAGTAACTACTGTAATGATGCTGGGCTAAGCCAGCAGAATGCTACTTGTACTGCTTCACAGTTTAGTTAATACAACAACATCTCCTCAGCAAGAGAACCTTAATTTCAGCAAAAACATAAAAACAATATAGTTTAAGAGAATAGTGAAGAAATATAAATACAACCCTTAGTTTGACAATACACAAGAATTGAATGATGCCAAAAAGCTGAAAACCTTTGCAACTTGGATGTTAACAAAATCAGGAATTTCCCTCTGGAGCAACACAATCCCTGCACTTCTCACAAACCCCACCACTCTCTAATGCTTTAGCAACCAATTTCCCATGAGCATCTTCACCAACTTGTCCAACAAAGAACGTTGGACATCCCAACTTTGCACCACAAACAGCTTGGTTAGCCCCTTTTCCACCAGGCAATGTTTGACCTGTTTGGGCTGAAATTGTTTCCCCTTCTTTTGGTAACCTATCAATTTCCACATAGATATCTGCACCGGCTGATCCGACTACTACCAATGGAGTCTTTGATTCTTTCAAGATTGGTTGATTTGGGTTTTCTGAAGCGAAACACGAGATGGGCTTCACTTTACTTGAAAAATTATTGTTGTCTTTGCCATTAAAGTGAACTTGGTGACTGTAAAATTTGTACCTTTCTGAGTTTTTGAGGTTGTTTTGGGATGTTGATTGCCAATGTTTTAATTGTAGTGGTGTGGTTAGACCCCTCATGTTTTTGTTATAAACCAAACGGGAGAGCCCAACCCAAAAGACTAGTCTAATAGGTGGGAGAACCCATTTGGCTTATAATCCCCTTAGCATTTCTCTATTTTTCCAATGTGGGACAATTGGTTCATAACAGTTTTCTATACTGTCCTTCTATTCTTCTTCTTCAAAATTTTGGTCTTGTTTTTTAGTCATTCTTGATTGAAGTTATTGGTGGAGAGAGATGGAACATGTGACAACAATATTTTACTGTGGATTTTGAAACTTGTGGTCTAAAATAATCCTTAGATATTTGTGTGATTGTAAATCATTTCATCAAGGATAATAAGAAAATTTTAAAGTTAAACTATTTCTAATTCGAGTACAATACCATAAATACACACTATACATTCTGACACAATACAATAGAATACAATACCATACATTATGACAAAATACCTAACAACCATCCAATGGCGGACCCAGGATTGAGGGGTTGTGGATGCCCGGGAAGGTTTGAGTACATACATTGACGCCCAAAGCTTTAAGGTTCTGGAAACTAAAGCACTCAGCTATCTTCTTGATTTTCAGGGTGCTTCTAGATCTTATACAGGTTCTTATATATTCTTTTGTATAACTATACCTAGTCTACGTCGTATTTAAGTTACACCTAGGTCCTCCCCTGCAACCATCTAAACAGTGTTAGAAACATCTTTTTGTATAGGATACTTCATCCCCTCTTTTTGTAATGACTCCCTAATGGTCAACCAAGCCAGCACAATGCTCTCCTTGTACTGCTTCACAGTTAAGATGATATAATAACATCTACTCAACAGGTACTCAACAGGAGATAATCCACACAATAATTGAATGAAGCCTCCGATAACAACAACAACATACCCAGTGTATTCCCACAAAGTGGGGCCTGGGGAGGGTAGAGTGTACACAATCCGTACCTCTACCTCAGCAGTGAGGTAGAGAGGCTGTTTCTGATAGAACCCCGCTCAAGACAAAAACAGTCATAGGAATACAAGAAACAATAGATAGTAACAAAACAATACCTAGTAAAAGAACAAAACTACCACAAAATAATACTCTACTACAATCTCCAAAGCATAGATAAATCAAAGATAAATCCAACAAGCTCAAACCTTTGCAACTTGGATGTTAACAAAATCTGGAATTTCCCTCTGAAGCAACACAATCCCTGCACTTCTCACAATCTCCAAATCCTCACTCGACAACTTTTCAGGCCAACAAGACATATTAGCACCACCAACAATGATAATTGAATTCTGCCCATCAGACTGAAGCATCACCACAGCATGTCCAGTTGGAGCATTAGATACAGTAGTAAGGTAATCCAAACAAACCCCGCCATTCCCTAATGCCTCACTAATCAATTTCCCATTAGCATCTTCACCAACTTGTCCAACAAAAAAAGTTGGATATCCCAATTTTCCACCACATACAGCTTGATTAGCCCCTTTACCACCAGCCAATGTTTCACCTGTTTTGGCTGAAATTGTTTCCCCTTCTTTTGGTAATCTATCAATTTCCACATAGATATCTGCATTGGCTGATCCAACAACTACTAATGGTGGCTTTGACTCTTTCAAGATTGGTTGATTTGGATTTTCTGAAGCAAGACAAGATATGGGTTTCACTTTTCTTGAAAAATTATTGTCATCTTTTCCATTAAATTGAACTTGGGGTGTGTAAAGATTGAAACTTTCCGAGTTTTTGAGGTTGTTTTGGAATGTTGGGTGCCAATGTTTTGGTTGCAACGGTGTTGTTAGACCTCTCATGTTGTCTTCTACACTGTCCCTATTTTCTTGTTCTTGAAAATTTTGATCTTGTTTCTTAGTCATTCTCGTTTGAGTTTACTGATGGAGATGGGCAGATGGCACATGTGTGACAAACATATTAGTACAGTGGATTTTGATGAACTCACGCTAAGTTAACATGCGTGGATGACACTGTCTGTATTAATTGGCTAACTGTTACACGTTGGATCCAGGTAAGTGCAGATTTTAAGGACACTACTTATGACTTATCCAGTTGCAAGTGTGGTTTGATATACGAGATAAGGAGATCGTTTGGAAATTAAAAGTTTAAAATAAGTGCTTATAAATTAAGTAAATAGGTATTTGGATAGAAATAGTAAAATTAAAAAAAAATTGTTAATGTATTTGATAAACAAGTGATATTAAGTACTTTTTTATCGTTAAAATGACTTAAATGTCTTTAAAATTGTTGACACCATAAATAAGGTGAATTATTTATAATTTTTAATTCTAAAATAAAATTTTTGAATAATTATTTGATGTAATGATAGATTCAATAAAAACAAAGAAGAAAGATGAAGAGAAAATTGGAGAAAAGAGATGAAGTGAAGCAGCAAAGAGAAAAAAAATTATATAATTAAGGGCTACAAGTTTAAAATATTGTTGAAATTAGAGGAAAATATAAGAGATAAGAAAGTAAATATTTTTGTCAAACTTAAAAAAAAAAAATCTAAAAAACAAAAAGTTGGGGATAGCTTCTCACTTTTTTATTCTTTTAATCAATTTTTAATCTTTTTTAAGTACTTTTAAATTTTACCAAACACCTTAAAAAACTAAAAAGAAACTAAAAGCTGATTTGACCAGATTTTAATCTTATTCAAACGGGCTCAATGTAGAATATCTTAATATTAAGTTTGAAATAAGATTTATATTGTATTTGCTAAATCTTATAGATTTGTCTTGGGATAAAATTATATTGTCCGATAAAGTCTATATAATTTTACCTTAGGAGTATTCGTGAGACATTTTACTTTATTTTAAAATAAAATTATGCCATTTAACAAATGTCATATAAATTTTATCTCAGATTTAATTTTAAAATATTACACATAATTCCTGCCAGATTGAGATTATTTTATTTCATCTACCGGCTTTTAAAAAGATTTAACTTTGAATGGATGGAAGAAAATTGCATTTGTTATGATATATATCAATTATAGTGAATGTCTATCAAGATCTATTTGATGTCTATCAGGATTTGATGTATTTGTCTTTTGGTGTGAAACTAGGGGCAAATTCCCCCTGTAAATAGAAGAGTTTCCTTCATTGTAAATCATCCTCAAGAGAAGAAAGAAGAACCACTCTCTCTATTCTCTTTATTCTTGTTCTTTATTATTTTATAACACGTTATCACACTCGACCGTCTCAAATTTGAAGGCTAAGGCTAAGGTATTATTATTTTTCTTTTTTTTTTATGGCTAACAATCTTACGAAATGTGAGTTCGTTGCCCTTCAAAGTTCGGGCAAGAACTATATTTCATGGGTGTTGGATGTTGAAATACACCTAGATGCTATGGATCTCGGAGACGCCATAAAGAATGAAAATACAACATCTAGTCAAAATCGTGCTAAGGCTATGATTTTCTTGCGTCGTCATCTTGACGAAGTTCTGAAAATTGAGTATCTTACTACTAAGGATCCACTCGTATTGTGGAATAGCCTAAAAGAAAGGTTTGACCACTTAAAGATGGTCATCCTCCCGAAAGCACGATATGAGTGGATACATCTAAGATTTCAAGACTACAAGTATGTTCATGAATACAATTCTGCTATGTTCAGAATTTCTTCTCAATTAAAACTATGCGGAGAGACGGTCAATGACGACGATATGATGGAAAAGACACTCTCCACTTTTCATGCCTCGAATGTGCTATTACAACAATAATATCGAGAAAAAGGTTTCAAGAAGTATACTGAACTGAGTTCTCATCTTCTCGTGGCTGAACAAAATAATGATTTATTGATGAAAAATCACGAGAACCGACCAACTGGATCTGCACCATTCCCTGATGTGCACGCTCACCATATTAGGCGTGGAAAAGGTCGCGGCCCTGGTCGTGGACGTGGTCGTGGTCGTGATGACCAAGAAAGAAATCCTGTTTCGGGTGTTAATCATTCATCTAACAAAAAGAAAAAAAAAATGAGAAACGTGAAACAATTACTTGTTTCCGATGTGGTGGAAAAGGACACTATTCACATGGTTGTCGTGCTCCCAAGCACTTAGTGGACCTTTATCAAGCATCACTAAAGAAGAAAGAGAGAAATCCCGAGGCTAACTTTCTCTCTGAAAATAATGTTGACATCACATGCTTTGATATAGCAGACTTTTACGAGTACTCTAAAGGAAAGATTGATCACTTGATTAGTGATGGTTCCGTAAACATGGAAGAATGAATGATTTTAATTATTTTTTTTTGTTGATAAGAGTTAGAGAATAAAAATCACGTAAAAGTAGTTGTTTGCATGAGTATTGTTTTTTAATTCGTATTGATTAGTTCAATTATATTATTGTAATTTATTATTGAAGTGAATGGAATTTCAATTTCGTCATTATTAAATAAAAAAAAGGAAAAAGACGACGACTATACGTGCAACTTGCACGAACTTTTGTTGTGTTCATTATTGCATATTAATATTTTGCATGTTAATATTTTTAGTTTTGCATGTTAATATTAATATTAGCTTTGCATGTTAATATTTTTAATATAATATTCACATATACTTATCCATATGTGTTCAGAAAATATAATATAATAATATTATATTTGCATATTAACGTACTGGACAAAATATAATATAACAATATTATATTATTATTGTATGTATTGCATGATACTGTTACGTACTATTAATTATCTATATATTACGTATTAGATTCCTTATCAAATATTATATTATTTCAATAGTTTTTTGACATATTTTTTTTAATTGCTTAGTAATGTCGGATTAATAATTTTTTATAGTATAAGCTTTCGCTTTGTACAAAAATTTAATATATATCTTATTTGGTGCATGTCATTTTGCTTGAAGATATGGATAATTTTCAAAGTAAGCTGTCAAATTGTGATGATATATGTTTGATTGATTCTGGCACTACACATACGATATTCAAAGACGAGAAATATTTCTCTCATTTAAACATGGGCAAGATTAATATCACAACAATTTCTGGTAGTGCTAATTTGATTGAAGGCTTCGAAAAAGCCATTATAATCTTGCTCAAGGGAACTAAACTCATCATAAATAATGTCATGTTTTCTTCTAAGTCTCAGAGAAACTTGATGAGTTTTAAAGATATCCGTGAAAATGGTTATCATATCAAGACAATTGATGAGATGAATCTTGAATGTCTTGATATCATCAAGAATGTCTCTGGGCAGACATGTGTTATTGAAAAGTTCCCTGCTTTATCTTCTGGCCTGTATTGGACAAAGATTTGTGCAATTGAGGCACATTTTATAGTAAACCGGAAGTTTACTGATTCCAATACTTTCGTACTTTGGCATGATCGCCTAGGACATCCAGGATCAATAATGATGAGACGAATCATAAAAAATTCAAATGGGCATTCATTAAAGAACTTGAAGGTTCTTTTGAATGGTGAATTTTCATGCAATGCTTATTATCAAGGCAAGCTGATTGTGAGGCCATCGCCAATGAAAGTTGGGATTGAGTCCCCCGCGTTCTTGAAACGTATACATGGGGATATTTGTGGACCTATTCACCCACCTAGTGGGTCATTTAGATACTTTATGGACCTAATAGATGTTTCATCTAGATGGTCTCATGTGTGCCTTTTGTCATCTCGCAACTTAGCATTTGCAAAATTATTGGCACAAATAATACGATTACGGGCACAATTTTCTGATAATCAAATTAAGTCTATTCGCCTTGATAATGCTGCAGAATTTTCATCGCAAATATTTAATGACTACTGCTTAGCGATTGGGATAAGAATGAAACATCATGTACCCCATGTTCACACTCAAAATGGTCTTGCTGAGTCATTAATTAAACGTCTGCAGTTGATAGCAAGACCATTGTTTATGAAAACTAAGTTGCCCACTTATGTTTGGGGTCATGCAATTTTGCATGCTGCAACACTTGTTCGTCTTAGACCGATAAATTATCATAAATTTTCTCCGTTGCAATTGGTTTTGGGTCAAGAGCCTAATATATCTCATTTGATAATTTTTGGGTGCGGTGTATATGTGCCTATAGCACCACCAAACCGCACCAAGATGGGCCCCCAAAGAAGATTAGGAATTTATGTTGGGTTTGAATCACCCTCAATTATTCGCTATCTTAAACCATTAACGGGAGATATGTTCACAGCTTGACTTGCAGATTGTCGGTTTGATGAGATAGTTTTCCCAAAATTAGGGGGAGAAGATAGTGACATCAAAAGAGAAATTTTGTGGAAAAATCCATCACCGTCTCATCTTGATCCACATGCTTTTATTTATGAGCAAGAAGTACACAATATTATTCATCTGCATAAAATTGCAAATCAAATGCCGGACGTATTTACTGATTTGAAAAGGATCACCAAATCACATATTCCTGCAGAGAATGTCCCAATTCGAATTGATGTCTCTAAAGGACCATCCACTAGTGTCATAGCTAATGAATCTAAAGCATGCTTGAAGCGTGGCAGACCATTAGGTTCTAAGGATCGAAATCCTAGAAAAACAAAAACAAATAGTCAAAATGACACTACGAAAGATCCTCATATAGAAGCTCAAGATTTGAGCAATGTTGATATTCCTGAAGGAATCAATGAGCCTAAGACTCAAGAAAATGAGGAACTATCCATAAATTCCAGTGATGTTGAAACTAATTTGAATCGATTTGAAATAGTATTGGATCATGTCTTTGCATACAATGTTGCAACGAAAATCATACAAGATAGAGAGGATCTTGAACCCCGATCTTTCATAGAATGTCGACAAAGAAATGACTGGCCAAAATGGCAAGAAACAATTCAATCTGAATTGAATTCACTTGCCAAACGTGAAGTTTTGGACCTATAACTCAAACACCTAATGGTGTTAAGCCTGTTGACTATAAATAGGTCTTTGTGCGGAAAAAAATGAGAAAAATAAAATACAAAGGTATAAAGCACGTCTTGTTGCACAAGAATTTTCACAACGGCCTGGTGTCAATTATGATGAGACATATTCACCAGTTATGGACGCAATAACATTGTGTTATCTTATTAGTTTCACTATCTGTGAGAGATTTGAAATACATTTGATGGATGTGGTAACAACCTATCTATATGGATCACTTGATAATGAGATATACATGAAAATTTTAGAAGGATTTAAAATACCGAAAGCATATAGTTCAAAGTCTCGAAAAATATATTCCATCAGATTGCAAAGATCATTGTATGGTTTGAAGCAATCTAGACGCATATGGTATAACCGTCTTAGTGAATATTTATCTAAAGAAGGTTATACGAATGATGAAATTTGCCCATGTGTTTTCATAAAGAAAACAACGTCGGAGTTTGTTATACTTGTTGTCTATGTCGATGACATAAACCTTATTGGAACACTAATAGAGCTTCAAAAGGCAATTGATTACCTAAAGAAAGAATTTGAGATGAAAGATCTCGGAAAGACAAAGTTATGCCTTGATTTGCAAATTAAGCATTTGACAAACGATATCTTTGTCCATCAATCTGTCAAGACAAAAAAGGTGTTGAAACAATTTTATATGGATGGAGCATATCCATTAAGTACTCTGATGGTTGTTCGATCGCTTGATGTGAATAAGGATCCATTCCGACCTCAGGAAAAGAATGAGGAACTCCTTGGTCCTGAAATACCATATTTTAGTGCAATTGGTGCACTAATGTATCTTGCAAATACTACAAGGCCTGATATTGCCTTTTCAGTAAATTTGCTAGCAAGGTATAGTTTTGCTCCTACTATGAGACATTGAAATGGGATCAAACATATATTACGGTATCTAAAGGAGACTACCGACATAGGCTTATTTTATTCTAAGGATTGTAGTTCCGATCATGTTGGTTATGCTGATGCTGGATACTTATCTGACCCACATAAAGCTCGGTCTCAAACAAGCTATGTATTCATATGTGGGGGTACTCCCATATCTTGGAGATCAACAAAGCAGTCTATCGTAGCCACTTCATCGAATCACGTTGAGATTATAGCTATTCATGAAACAAGCTGAGAGTGTGTGTGGTTGAGGTCCATAATACATCCCATCCGAGAAAAATATGGCTTGAAACGTGACAAAGTACCCACAATTTTATATGAAGATAATGCAGCATGCATAACACAACTGAAAGGTGGATTCATAAAAGGAGATAGAACGAAGCACATTTCGCCTAAGCTCTTTTATACACATGAGCTCCAAAAGAATGGTGTTATTGACGTTACAACAGATTCGTTCAAGTGACAATGTGGCTGATTTATTCACCAAGTCTCTTCCAACTGCAACTTTCAAGAAGATGGAACACAAGATCGGAATGCAAAGATTCAAGGATATTCTTATTAGGGAGAGTTAATACGCGCTGTACTCTTTTTTCCTTACGAGGTTTTGTCCCACTGGATTTTCCTTGTAAGTTTTTTAAGGAGGCAACCTATATGCGTATTGTTAGACATTCAAGGGGGAGTGTTATGATAGTTATCAATTATAGTGAATGTCTATCAAGATCTATTTGATGTCTATCAGGATTTGATGTATTTGTCTTTTAGTGTGAAACTAGGGGCAAATTCCCCCTATAAATAGAAGGGTTTCCTTCATTGTAAATCATCCCTCAAGAGAATAAATATCACTCTCTTTATTCTCTCTACTCTTCTTCTTGTTCTTTATTGTTTTATAACAATATTAAAATTTATTTTTAAAAAACGGCTGATAAGTGGCTACTTTTTAAAGTGTTTAAACACAACAAATGGTTGTATCATATAACCTTGGGAACTTGAGGCCCAGTTATGTAGTAAAAAGTTTTCGGCCCAGTCCATGTAATACTTAGGCCTCGTTTACCCATGAAAATATTACTTTCTCCATCTCATTTTATGTGTCATCATTTTTTTTTAATCCGTTCCAAAAAGAATGTCATCTTTCCTTATTTGATAACAATTTAAAGACACAATTTCACTTTTACCCTTATTGATCCCACTTAACTAAAAAAAAATAGTAGCATATTTTTTGATAAAGAATAATTTGGTAAACATTACTAAGTCTTCCCTTATTTCTTAAACTACGTGTCCGATTAAATAGCGACACATAAAATGAAATGGAGGAAGTAATTTTTTGAAGTTAGAGTTAGGGTTGATATTGTGTTTAATCATAAATATAAATTAGAGTTATTTTTAAATTTTGTGAGAGAAATAAAAATGAAAAAATAAAAATAAACTTATTTTTTTTATAAAAGAAGAAAGAATAAAAAAGAGGAGTAGAAAGAATAGAGAGCTTATTTATTCTCTTAAGGGATGAGAGATCATAAGATTGTCAATACAATGAACAAAACTCCTCTATTTATAGGAAAAATTTACTCCTAGTCTGAGTAAAAGACGGATGCTTCAAATCCTAATAGATATCAAAGTAGATCTTGATAGATCTTGATCGATCTTGATAGACATTCACTATAATGTAAATACATTTATAACACCCCTCTTAAATGTCTAGATAGATAATGTGACTCGTTAAAACCTTATTAGAAAAAACCCAGTGGGAAAAAAATCTAGTAAAGGAAAAAGAGTACACATCTCTAACAATACGCATATAGGTTGCCTCATTAAAAACCTTACAAGGAAAATCCGGTGGGACAAAATCTTGAAAGGGAAAAAGAGTACAGCGCGTATTTGTTCCCCCTAATGAGAACATCCTTGAACTTTTGCATTCCGATCTTGTGCAACATCTTCTTGAAAGTTGCAATTGGAGAAGATTTGGTGAATAAATCAGTCACATTGTCAGTTGAACGAATCTGTTACACGTTAATATCATCATTCTTTTGTAGCTCATGTATGTAGAAAAGCTTTGGCAAAATGTGCTTCGTTCTATCTCCATTTATGAATCCTCCCTTAAGATGTGCTATGTATGCTGAATTATCTCTGTATAAAATTGTGGGTAGATTGTCATATTTCACACCACATTTTTCTTGAATGAGATGTATCATGGACCTCAACCATACACATTCTGGCTTGCTTCATGAATAACTATTATCTCAGCATGATTCGATAAAGTGGCTACGATAGGCTGCTTTGTATATCTCCAAGATATGACAGTACCACCACATATGAACACATAGCCTATTTGAGACCGAACTTTATGCGGGTCAGATAAGTACCCAACATCAGCATGACCAATAAGATCGGGACTGCAATCTTTAGAATAAAACAAGCTCATGTATTTTATCCCATTTTGATGTCTCATAGTAGGAGCAGAAATATACCTTGCTAACAAATTGACTGAAAAGGCTATAGGCCTTGTAGTATTTGCAATGTAAATGAGTGCATCAATTACACTAAGATATGGTACTTCATAACCAATCCAATTCGATATATTTTGAATTTCAACAAATAATCTATTGCTTTGAAAACTCTTCAAGAGTTCCAATGATGTTCAAGCAATAAGCTTATACAATATAAGGATTATAAATAAGTTTCCCAGAAACTTTTATATGCTTCAAACAGTTTGAATCCTTAAAAGTTTTCACATAAGTTTTGTCAAGTGACAATATTCAACATTTCATGAGTGACATCTTCAAATATCTGGACTGCAAATCAAATAAGTTTTATACTTACCAAGATGCATCCTTTCATGTCACTTGATAAATGTTTCTACGTCAGCATGCTTAAATAAACGTAGAATTCAGATCCTCGTAATCTTTCACAATATTACGCCAATATTGTGTCAAAGATATTGATGATATATCATTTCGTATCGGTTCACAATGCGACATAACATTTTGAGATCTCATCACTTTATTATTTTCAGGTACATGAAGCTCTCATAAGGTTTCATGAAGTGTTATGTTGTAGGCTCTTCAAGAGCTTATTGTCTTCTTATTGTGATTATTTGCTCCTTATTTTTCAAGGACTATTTCATTCGGAACCGATCAGTCTACCAAGCTTCACGCATGCATAGACTTTGTCCTTTAGGAACACAAAATAAGAGCACTTATGCTTAATATGAGATGTTTTCAGCATTTGACTTGAATTATCTTTTGGATGAGGATATAGTGATAATTCCTAACATATTTCATAACGCTTATAATCTCCCCCTTATGTTAGGAAAACTAACATACATCCTCTAATTCTTTGAGGAATCCATCGTTGTGCATTATGGTATATTCATTAATCGTATACCGCACATCAAAATTATTAGATGGAATAATTGGTTCCCGACCTTGAACCAATTGAGAGGGAAGAAATAATCATAATTTATTGGTCTAATGCATACAAGTGTTATTGTATGCAACATATCATATTTCAGACCAACACATGAAGCTTTGTTCTCATTAGCGATGGTTTAACTATTTATCAAAGGCATTCAATGCCAAACCATCATCATCAAGATAACTTTCTTGATTGCACAATCTGAAAATTATGCTCAATTTATATTGAACAAGTAACTTTATGAATGTCCAACATAGATTGACCATGAATGTACATGTGATCATCTTATTGATGCAGCTTTTCAACATATCACATGATAGGTGAACGAGCCTTTATTCACCTTTTATTCTTTTTAGATTTTGAAGAGATCCAATCCCAATATTAGTTGGTCCAACCAACTTATCATGAGAACAAACGACATAAACAATTCTTGAAGAATCTTCTAGTTCTTCAATACATGAACATCTTCGAGATGTCACAATCGTTCATATCAATTTATGAACTTTTATTCTAGTAAACTCCAAGTTTATCATGACATGTACTTTTTCTTTAGTAAATTTCAGATTTACTATTACATGAATAAATTTCAGATTTACTATTTCAGAAGTAGATTTCAAAATTATTCAACCTCTTTCGGAGGTGAGTTGTGATACAATCACAATCAAGTGCACGTTTGCATTAATAAGTTTCTCATTCCCCAGGAATGGAATATAATCATGCCTTAAGCCTATCAAATTATGATAGCTTATAACCTCTTTCAAGATTTTGCTACTTCAGAAGCAAATCGAGGCATACATATGATGTAGAGAATTCTTCTCTAGTATATCTTATAATTATATAAGCGTGTGAAAATATCGTCACTTTTGATGATCATTATCATATTGTCCCTCCACGCGTATATTCGTGCATTTAATCACTTGTCTTCTTTCAGACATATTATGCACTGCTACCAAATACATTTCAAGAATGAAGTAAGTTGTCATATTTCAGATTTATCATATATTGCTACCACATTCACTTCATGAAATAGAGCATATTCAATGGGTCAAATTTCATGACTTTTCATTAAACACCCATTATTTTTCTTTAGCCATCATAATATCATCAATATGGTGTATTGAGATTCAAACTCAACATTTTATCCATATAAAGACGTCTTAGGCATGAATCAATGGGACTTGAACCCAACATATTATCATCCTTTTTGATAATATTATTTTTGAGGAATAAATTTAAAATATAAATGGTTCCAAACCAATTATTTTTCCTCAAATCCAATAATAATTATATTAATAGTAGCAAAAGAAAGATAACATAAAGAATTTCTAGTCTTGAAATCCTTCAGATTTATGTAGAGAGAATAGAGAGAGTAATTCTTATTTCTTCTCTTAAGGGACGAGAGATCATAAGATTGTCAATACAATGAACAAAACCTCTCTATTTATAAGGGAAATTTACTCCTAGTCTGAGTAAAAGATGGATGCTTCAAATCCTAATAAATATTAAAGTAGATCTTGGTAGACATTCACTATAATGTAAATACATTTATAACAATTTTCACTATTTCAAAATTTCGTTAAGGTGAAAATAATTCTTACGTCTAAATACTACTATTTTCATAAAATAATTTTTCGGGAAAAAGCGAAAAAATTGTGATACCAAACGCTTACCATTGGAACTTCATCAGTTAACGTGGATAGAGATGAGCCTTTATTTCGGCTAACTGAAAGAACATCACTAGTCAATAGAAGGCACATTCATCTATGCGCAAGTTCATGGTCTAAAGCTGTCCCTTACTAGTTTGATGGTCATGGTCTAAATTTGATACAACTTCTTTAATCAGAGGTCTCAAATTCGAGTCCTGAGTATGAAAAAATCCTTGTTAGAGAGCGTTACCTTCTAAATGGGATCTTATTCGGCATGAATCCAAATTAGTCGAGCTCTACCGCGAATACTGAACACAGGACACCGAATGAGAAACAAAAAAAAAAAAACACATTACCTGAAATTTCACAAGTGGTGGAGGAATAGAATTTAGGTTAATTTTATTTTTACTTTGTAGAGATAAAATGGCCACTTTTTGAAGGACTATAATGTGGAAGATATAAAGTAGATAAATGAACATGTACTCTAATTCAAGAGCATTTTAAAAAAAAATAAAAAAATAGAGATAATGATTGATGATGTAAACTAAAGATAATTTGATATCCAAACATTAAATAGATCATCATTATGATCACATCACGATAACCATAGGTATTATGCAACTGTGAAGCTTTGTTAACTACTTTATTGCCATCGATTTGTTTCATGGTCACGAAGAAAAAACAGTCATTAGAAAATATCACAATTATCTAACTCACCATGTTATTGATTAAAAAAAAATTAGAAAAAATTATAAATTTTAAAATGTACATAAAATAAATACCTACATTTTTTATTTTTTTTGTTGCAATTTATTTAAAATAATCACACAATTTAATATTACATGAAGGGTATTTGAATGGACTTAAAAGACTAGTTAAATTAGCTTAAATTCCCTAGATGGTCACCCATGTTTGAAAAATTGCCTACAAATATCACTTTTGTTTCATTTAGAACAAGAATATCACCTAACTCTTTCTATTTTTCTTAAAATATACTTAACACCCCCAAAACCTTCTCACTCCTACTTGAAATGTCATGTCATTAATTTTTTTTTATATAAATAGATCTATTTAACTTATCAAACTTATTTAAATAAGTTTTATCCTATTTTTTTTTTTTAAATTACACATGATATATTAATCATTGAAGATTAATTTAATTACACAAAAACTTAAATTATTTTATTTGATATGTACTTTTCAAAGTTTCTTTCATTTACTTATTTATTTCACCACTTAATAATATCTAAAATTTAAGTACTTATACAAATTAGTACTCATTTTTTTTTGTTTTTTTATTTTATATATTAAAAATTCTTAAAATGTAAAAGAAATAAAAACGACGAATTTATATTTTAGACATTAAATTTGTTATTTATATGAGCATAAAAGAATAAAATTAACTTTTTTAGATATACAAAAGAATTTTTGAGTTAATACAATCCAAAGATAGTATATTACCTCCAAATATAGAATAATAGAGAATAAAAGAATATAAGTTGTTATTTAAAAACATTGATGACAAACTTACGGTATTTTTTGTTGCCAAACAAAATTCAATAAGAAAATTTTAATATGTATTATTACCTGAAAAATTTAATTTGGACAGAGATTACTTGAAAATTTTTATGCAAGATAATTTTTGATGAATATATAGTGAAAAGATGATTTTTTTTTTTTTGTAATTTTTTTACAAGTAATTGCCCATAAATAAATCTAGTAAATTTGTATGATAAGACATAAAAATTTAGAAAAAAAATATTATTTTTAATTTAGTTTCTTTACTTTTTTCTTTGTGATCATTATATTTATATTTTATTTTATTATGAAATTAAACTCTAATTTATACTCGTACTTCATTCTAAATCCATCAAAAGCAAAGAATAATTGATTGAGTAATATTTTAAAAATTCTTTTGTAATAGTACCGAAGAAGGTATCATTTTGTTAATATTTCTTAAAAAAATTATTTGTTTCAAGACTACATAATTTTTCTTTCCTTCAGAAAATGTGATATTATTCTTTTATTCTCATATAAATAACAAACTTAGTGTTTTAAATATGAAATCCATCGTTTTATTTCTTTTACGTTTTATGAATTTTTAGTATATAAAATAAACGACAAAAATAATTATTGTACTAATTCGTATAAGTACTTGTATTTTAAAACTATAATTACGTGGTGAAATAAATAAGTAAATAAAATAAATTTTGAAGAGTACATATCAAATAAAATAACTCAAGTTTTTGGTGTAATTAAATTAATCTTCAATGATTAATATATCATGTGTAATTTTTTTTTTTAAAAAAGAATTAAGATAAATCTTTAGTTAAATAAGTTTGATAAGTTATAAATTTATAAAAAAAAAAGAAATTTTAATAACATTACATTCTAAGTAGGAGAGAGAAAGATTTTGAGATGTTAAGTATATTTTAAGGAGAATAAAGAAATTTGGATGATATTTTTGTCCTAAATAAAATAAAGTGTTATTTGTAGGCAATTTTCCAAATATGGATGACCATTTAGGGAATTTACTCGCTTTAAATTAAAATACTTTAGAAAAAGAATGGTCAACAGCTTTAACGGCTTAAGATGATGAAGCCATTATCTTTCCTTGGACTTGCGTAGCATGGGAACATCTCCTCTTGAATAGAAAATGCCAGCAATTTTTATTTTTATTTTCATATTCAAGAATCAATTTTTCTGGTATATTGTCCATGGCTTCTTGGAACATACCAAGCTCCTCCTTTAGCTCAGCTTTGAAGTTTTCATCAAAATCCCATTTTGGATTTAATACCAAACCGTTGTCTTCCCTAACTTTTGGAGGAACCAATAACAGAATTTCAGTATCAATTCGTGCGATGGGCTCTTCAGCTTCTTCTTCTAAACCAGATAGTGCTCAAGGTTTGTAATACTAAACAATCAGTCTTCAATTTTCATCATATATAGCTAGTTCTTTTGAAATATAGCCTATGTAAATTCTTACTGTGGACGTGATTTTAGATAGGAGGTTGGTAGGTAGGAATGTGTTGTCTTGTTATCCGTCTACACTAGTAGTGGTAGTATTGCTTCAGTAGTTTCTTGTCTTTCGATTTTTGTTATTATTTGTTGCTGCGTGTACTTGACTATTATTTTATTTTGTGGTAGTTAATGTACTGGTACTATCTGTTGTTTTTTGTATTTCTGTTACGATGATTTTTCCTTGACCTGATGGTCTATCCGAAACAACTTCTCTATAAAGGTTTGTGTACGCTCTACCCTCTCTACATTCCACTTTGTGTATATTGTTGTTGTTGTTGTTCTACTTATAATGAAAATTGATAGATGATATGTAGGAATGACAATGTGATGGGTCGGGCTGAAATTTTGCGGGTTAAGATTTAGCCAGCCCCGTCCCACCCCATGCCATCTCTGTTGATAGAATATCCCCTATGTCCTATTTGTATGGGGAAAAATGGATATTGGTTGGTGTGGCCTGGTGGTTCAATAAAGTGGGATGAACACCATCACCAAACAAAGCACGAACAAGAAGACACATGCACAAATACAAACAAAGCACTCTTTCTTACTATTATGGATGCACTCCTACCCACTAACTCTCTATCCTAATTCATGTCCTCCACACTTTCCAATCAAGGGTCATGTCTTCTGTAAGCTGTAACTGCGCTATGTCATGCCTAATCACCTCCCTCCAATATTGCTTCGACCTATCTCTACCCCGCCTGAAACCATCTATAGCTAGCCTTTCACACCTCTGTACTGGAGCATTCGTGCACCTCCTCATCACATGCCTGAACCATTGCAACCTCACTTCTCACATCTTTTCTTCCACCGAAGCTACTCCCATATTCTCTCGAATAATCTCATTTCTAACTCTATCTCTCATGGTAAGTCCATACATCCATCTCAACATCCTCATCTTCGCCACCTTCAACTTCTGGACGTGAGAGTTCTTAACTGGCCAACACTCCGCTCCATACAACATAGCCGGTCAAACTGCCACTTTGTAGATTTACCTTTAAGCTTAGGAGGCTTCTTCTTATCACACAAGGCTCCCAAAACGAACTTCCATTTCAACCACCCTGCACCAATATGGTGCTTGACATCCTCGTCAATCTCTCCATTCCCCTGAATCATACACCTAAGATGCTTGAAACTATCCCTCTTCCGAATGGCCTGAGAATCCAGCTTCACTACCACGTTAGCCTCATGCATCAAATCACTGTAACTTACATTTTAAATACTCCTTCTTGATCCTGCTCAACCTAAATCCTTTAGATTCTAAGGTCTGTTCTCAAACCTTTAACTTATCATTAACTCCTCCCCGGGTCTCGTCAACTAATACAACCTCATCAACAAATAACATACATAAAGGCACCTCTCCTTGAATACGCGACGTCGAAACATCCATCACCAAGACAAATAAAAACGGGCTAAGAGTCGATCCCCGGTGCAACCCTGCTGAAACAGAAAAGTGCGCCGAATCTCTCTTACCATCCTCACACGAGTCTTCGTTCCTTCGTACATGTCCTGAATCAACCCAGTGTACGCTAGGAGCACACCCCAGCCTCTAAGCACCTCCACAGAATATCCCTAGGACTTTGTCGTATGCCTTCTCAAGATTGATGAACACCACGTGTAAGTCCTTTCTCTCCCTAAACTGCTCCACTAATCTCCTCAAGAGGTGATTGGCCTCAGTAGTTAAGCGACCTGTCATGAAATCGAACTGATTCTCATAAATAGTCATGATCTTCCTCAACCTTAACTCTACCACTCTTTCTCAAACCTTCATAGTATGACTCAATAATTTGATACTCCTATAGTTGATGCAACTTTGAATGTCCTCAATGAAATCATCGTACTCCATCTCCAAGCTTCGAGCATCGTCGCCCTATCATTACGCATCCTACGAATAACACCCTTGACCTCCTCAACTTTGATATGCCTACAATAACCATAATCGTGACACCTCTTTGAGTGCTCCAAGTCCCCCAGCACGAAACCTTTGTCCCGCTCCTCATTCAAAATTCTATGGAAATAGGACTGTCACCTCCTTCTAATGAGGGCATCCTCCACCAATACTCTGTCATCCTCCCCCTTGATGCACTTCACTTGGTCAAGATCACGGGCCTTCTGCTCCCAGCCTTGGCAAGTCCATACAACTTTTTATCCCCGCCTTTCATCTCTAAAGCCGCTTACAAGCTCTCTAAAGCTGTTGTCGTAGCCACCGTAACCGCTAACTTAGCCTCTTTTGCAGCTAACTTATACTCATTCCTATTCGTCTGCATCTCTTTGTCATCCTTGCTCTCAACCAACTTTGCATAAGCTACCTTCTTAGTCTCCACCTTCCTTTTAATTTCTTTGTTCCACCACCAGTCCCCCCGGTGCTTGCCAGATCGGCCTCTCGAGACACCCAATACCTCTTTAGCTGTCTCCTTGATGCAACTAGCAATGGTCTCCCACATACTATCCGCATCCCCTCTACTTTTCCAAGCCCTCATAGTCGTCAACTTCTCCCCTATCTCTAAAACACTGGCCAAAGTCAAGCTACCCCACTTAATCCTGCCGATCCAAAATGTTTTTGTATCTCGTGGTGTGGAAAGTTAGAACTAAGAGTTGCTAAAAAATGAAAGAGACATTCTTTTTTAAATAGACTAAAAAGGAAAGTAAAACAAACAAACAAAATTTGCAAGAAGTTATTTTGGAAATTGATAAAATAACCTGTACTTATGCTGGTTGAAGTAGCAACTACTCGGTGGAATATTCAAGAAACGTTATGACAGAATTTTGGAAATTGGAAAATGAAAATTTTGCTCCAGAAATAGCAGTTGGAATGCCACACTAACATGAAAATATTCAAATTGTAAAACTTGGTTGTACTAAGATTAAGGGACTCCTTAGCTGATTGGATTTTATGTAGTTTCAAAATGGTTTGGCATAAAATAAGCCTTGGAAAACAGTTTTGTCCGTTCATATCATGGATGTTGCTGAAATAGTTAAAGCATGAAGCTTTCGGAGATGTGAATCATCTTGACATAAAAAATGATCATCATTGTGCAGGGTCCAGTAAAATAGATTATAGCTCTGTAAGCGATGAGGAGTGGAAGAAGCAGCTAACAAATGAACAATTTTACATTACACGGCAAAAGGGTACAGAACGGGCGTTCACTGGGTATGATCTTTTTCCATTCATCTCTTCTTTTACGCTGGAGTGGATCTTTTGTCTTTTGCTTGTCAGTAGAGTTCAATAATACTAGGATGTTCTCTCAATAAACAATCTTCGAATATTGGCAATTAATATTCTGATGCTTACCATTGTGTTGCGGATTGATTAAATACTATCCATTTACATTTGAGGGGGGAAAGGCTGGTTAACTTAGGAATTGGATTTTAGAAGAAAAAGGTTGATGACTTGGGATGTAGATTTTATTTTTGCGGCAGATTCTTTTTCTTGTTGAAGATTTCCATTTATAAACCCCACGATTTAGGGGAAACAGTAGACTTAAAGACTTCTACACACCAGAACGGAAAAAGAATGAGAAGTATTTAGAGGGAAGTATATATTTGGTCTGATCAGATATTTAAAATTTCTACAACAATCTTGGTATTCCAGTTTCAGCTGCCTGCAACAACCATCCTAATTCCTATTAGATCTTTAACAAACCGACCAGATTCTAAAACCTTCTCATTTCCTATTGTCTTGCAATAATCTGTGTTCCACCCATCCTGCTTCACGTTTCATCACGACTTTGTTTACTATTCTTTATCTTGAGCCGGGGGTCTATCGGAAACAACCTCTCTACTTCTTCGGAGGTAGCGGTATGGACTGCGTACATTTTACCCTCCCCAGACCCCACTGTGTGTGGGAATACACTGAGCTTGTTGTTGTTGCAATAATCTGTGTTGAGTACTGGACCACTAAACATATACTTAATTTTGCTATCTTTTTCCTCTTGCTTGTTATTTACACATTTTGAGGAATAGAAGACAAGGGGTTGGAGTCAGCATATTGAGTTATGTGTTTTGTAGTCTTCCTTAAAGCAGGTATCAGGAACTAGATTATCTCTTGTAGTCTATGCTAATTTTGAGAATCTTCCCCAAAGTGATCTCAACCACGAGTTCAGCATAGAATTCAACTCTCAATGACCAATTATCATTGCCCCAGACATGGTGTGGTTAACTGGAACGTCTAAATTAAACATTGTGTGTGCTAGCAAGATTCTAACTTTATCAAATTGTAGTTCATATTATATTAAAGGATGTACCACGATTGCATTGCTTATTTATGAGATGTAATCCCATTGCTGCTTAGTGCCCATTCGTTGGGATGGTAAACAAGGTGCTATAAATTTTTTTTCGCTGTCTGTTTTACCGATCTCTTTGTTGTTTTGATTTTCAGGGAGTACTGGAACACTAAAACCCCCGGAACATATCACTGCATCTGCTGCGATACTCCTTTATTTGAGTACGCATTCTCCTTGCATTTGATTATTGCTCAACCATTCTTAAATACTTTTGTTACCATGTGAAACCTGGAATTCAATAGTGCTTGTTTCAGATCTTCTACCAAATTTGATAGTGGAACCGGGTGGCCCTCTTACTACCAGCCCATAGGGAACAATGTGAAGTCAAAGATGGACTTGTCTATCATTTTCATGCCTCGTCAAGAAGTTCTCTGTGCAGGTTGCGATGCTCATCTTGGGCATGTATTTGATGATGGCCCTCCGCCTACTGGAAAGCGTTACTGCATCAATAGGTACATTACTCCCTTTAATGCTAGTTATGCTCATTCTCAATTGCTCTGAACTTTTTCATTCACATTTGCTTGAGATTTAAAACTTTGCTTATACGTGCAGCGCTGCCCTGAAATTGAAGCCAAAGTAGAAATATGCTGCGTAGAATACGAAAAGGTATTGATTTCATGAGAAAGTGAAGATATCAATCAAGCTGCAGAATTATTCATATGAAGGAATAATGTTGCTTCTTCTGTGTGATATGTTAAGTTCATTTCTTCTGATACGTTCACACATACATGATGTATAAACTGGTCAAATGCACACATTTTTAGCATACTCTACATAAATGTCTTGCATGTTCATATTCTGCGTATACTCTATCCTCTCTCGACCTTACTTTGTGAGACTACACTATATGTGTTGTTAAGTTGTTATTGTATGTTCAATTGTTCATAGGTTTTATTGGCTCTCGTACATTTGGGGAAAAGTTAGTTCGCAATGTATTGGTGGATGAATGGATTCTTTGGTTCGTTAATAAAAATGGATCTAGACGCGGCAAGCTTAATATCATTGGCCATTATGAATTAGATAGTTCAACAATTCATTTATTTTGGACCAGAGGGAGTAAAAGCATACGCCAAGAATATAGCAAAGAGTGTTGTGACAAACCATGTCCTTATAAGTAGGGAAAATACAAAGAAAATGATCTCAAGGTCATATATTGCGAATCTAAAATTTAACCTCTATGAATTCAAATTCAATCATTATGGTTTTCAATTTTTAGCATCGAACCATTTCATTTTATAAATTCCAATCAAATATTCGTTTTACATACTCCTATAGATTTACGTTTAGTGAGGAAAGTCCTAGATTCAGATCCTATGCCATAACACTGCACATTATCTCGTTATATTACACATACAAGTCAAGTACTAATATTTATAAATATAAATTTATAATCACTATGTCCTACAACTTTTTAGCAAGTAAATTATTTCTTGAACTTGAAGTCTTTAGATTTTCAAATTGTAAATACTAAATAGTAACACAATTTCATAAACCAAAAAAAAAAAAAAAACAAGACAAAAAACAAAAAAGCAATCTATGAAATGGAAGGAAATCATTTTGAAAAAAAAAGAAGAAGAAGACTTTTACATTGACTTCCACTTGGAAGACCAAACACCACGGTGTCACATTCTCATTCGTCAATATTTAAACATACCCAAGTCCGCAACACAGAGGATTCTACCCAAATACTTCAATTTGGGGGGAACTGTAAAAGACTAGAAGCTGAACTGCCGATGACAACACTACTACCTAACCGTTAATTAACAGCCGTCAACATAAACTAACAAACCCCCATTGCCTTAAAAACTGCTAAAACACATTAAAGATTGTTTCTTTTTGGGATTTTGTGCTTGTTTTCTTGAAGAAAGGTGGAAAAAGGGGTTCTATGGGTGTTCAAGATTATAGCTTTTTGAGGGATGTTCATGTGGAATTCAAAGATTTTGAAGTTACTAATAGGTTCTCTTTGTGTTTCTGGTTTTACTTGAATGATGCATCAACTTTACCCTCTACAATCCTTCATCAGGTTTGCTTCTCTTTCATAGCTGTTTTTCATTTTTTTTCCAGTTAGTGTCAGAATGCTTGAGGTAGTGACAAAGATTAAAGATTGGTTCTTTGGGGATTTTGTGCTTGGGGGTGTTCTTGTTTTTGCTTGTTTTCTTGAAGAAAAGTGAAAAGGGGTTCTATGGGTGTTCAAGACTATAGCACTTTGAGAGATGTTCATGTGGAATTCAAAGATTTTGAAGTTACTAATAGGTTCTCTTTGTGTTTCTGGTTTTACTTGAATGATACATCAGCTTTACCATCTACAATCCTTCATCAGGTTTTCTTTTTTGGTCACTGAAAAATCTTTCATAGCTGTTCTTTTGTCTTAGTTTTGTTAGTGTCTGATGCTTGAGGTAGTGGCAAAGATTAAAGATTGGTTCTTTGGGGATTTTGTGCTGGTGCGTGGTTCTTGTTTTTGCTTTTTTCTTGAAGAAAAGTGAAAAGGGGTTCTATGGGTGTTCAAGATTATAGCTCTTTGAGAGATGTTCATGTGGAATTCAAAGATTTTGAAGTTACCAATAGGTTCTCTTTGTGTTTCTGGTTTTACTTGAATGATGCCTCAACTTTACCATCTATTATCCTTCATCAGGTTTACTATTTTTGCTTACTGACAACTTTTTCATAGCTGTTTTTCTGTACTTTTTTGGTGTATATATGTGTCTAAGTTTTGTATATTTGCTGCTTTAAGAGATTAAAGATTCTTTCTTTTTGGGATTTTGTGCTTGTGTTTTTTTTTGCTTTTTTGGTACAAGAAAAGTGAAAAAGGGGTTCTATGGGTGTTCAAGATTATAGTTTTTTGAGAGATATTCAAGTGAAATTCAAAGATTCTGATGTTACTAATAGGTTCTCTTTGTTTTTCTGGTTTTACTTGAGTGATGCCTTAACTTTACCCTCTACAATCCTTCATCAGGTTTACTATTTTTACTCTTTCTTAGATGTTTTTCAGTTTTTTCTGTGCAGATATTTTTGTGTATTTGCTGCTTTATTCTCATTACTAGTTAGTGTCTGAATGTTTGGGAGTTAAAGATTGTTTCTTTTTGGGATTTTGTGCTTGTGGTGTTCTTACTTTTGCTTTTTTTTTTTCTTCAAGAAAAGTGAAAAAGGTTTCTATGGGTGTTCAAGATTATTGCTTTTTTGAGAGATGTTCATGTGGAATTCAAAGATTTTGAGGTTACAAATAGGTTCTCTTTGTGTTTTTGGTTTTACTTGAATGATGCCTCAACTTTACCCTCTACAATCCTTCATCAGGTTTTCTTTTTCGCTCGTTGAAAACTCTTTCGTAGCTGTTTTCAGTTCTTTTTTGATGTATATATGTGTCTCAGTTTTGTGTATTTTGCTCATTACTGGTTAGTGTCTGAATGTTTGGGAGAGTGACAAAGATTAGAGATTTTTCTTTTTTGGGATTTTGTGGCTGTGGGTGTTCTTTTTCTTTCCTTTTGTTCTTTCCTTTTTTCCTTTTTTTTGCTTCAAGAAAGGTGAAAAGGGGTATTTGCTGCCTTACTAGTTAGTTTCTTAATTTCAACACGTCTTCATCTGTGTTCTTTGTATGGGGGATGAGATGGGATGGGGGTGGGGGTTTGATAAGACTGCTACTTTAGCGTGTGGAGATAATCCATATTAGTTTCTTGGTTTAGCGTGTGGAGATAATCCATATTAGTTTCTTGGTTTCAAATAAGATAAACTATATTAGCAGCAGTTAGTATTTTAGTAGTTACCAGTAGTTATCTACAGCAATAACTGTAACTATCTATCTGTGTTAGGAGTTATCTTGTGTTTTAGTTTAAATAGATGTATGTAGAAGAATTCTGGACAGGAAGAAAAATATTATTATTGTCCTTGTATTTGGAGATTTGTCCACTCCATACGGACTTGGTTATTGGTTAATATAGTGTTTAAGATCCTTGCACTTTCTTTAACCAGTAAAATCTCATTCTCTCACCCTAGTTTCTATCAGGGTTTTCCTTTGGTTACCCCTTCTTATGGCTGTTACATTCTTTATGCTGATTTAGGTTCACTCTTGTGTTAAGGTTTATACTTTGTATCTTTTCCATGGGTTAGAAATTGGCAAAGTTGCAATGTTTTTCTTCAGGCTAATGTGAATTGTTCATATTCTCTGGTTATTTGCCTTTAAGATATGTTTATCTTATTTATTGTGATGCTACCCTCCCAAGTTCAGTTTTTTGATGTTGAGAATATAATTAAATAATAAAAGTGTGCTCTTTCTCTAATAATTAGGGGTCGTTTGATTGGGAACAAGTTATCCCAGGATAAGTTATCCATCATGTATATGGGATACCTTATCCCATCACTATGGTATAAATGGTGGGATAAATAATGCCGGGACTAACTAATACCTCCAACCAAATGCAGGATCATTTACCGATGTTGGACCCCCATCTTATATTGTCCACGATCCAGATGTCCAGTCTTGAGCGGCCGGGGGTTAAACTTAAATTACAAGTAAAAAATAAAAAGTTTTCTAGTTTTCTAAGTGTTCGCGGAGTGTTGAGTCCGTCATCGTTCACTTAGAGATGGAAAGACCTTATTATATGGTCTTGAGCAATCTTCTCCTCATGAGCTAGCTTTTGGGGTTGAGTTAGGGCGAAGATTCATTTCTTTACATTTGGTAGGTTTGCAACTTAGCAGAAGTGTTTTTTGTGTTGTGTTCAGGATTACCCTAGTACTGTCTTTATTGAAGCCTATACATTATTTCATCATTACTTTGTGTGCCTGCATTAACTCTTGATATTTGGTAATTGAATTTGTGATCACATATAGTTGTCTGCAAATCATGTTTTCCTACTAAAGAATAGATTTTTTGAGAGTTGCAACTACTCCACGTCAAAGACATAGACCTAGCCATATCCTCCATTTGTTTCCAGTGAAATCAAGGAAAAGGCTTTTAAAAATCTTTATGATCACTCTATTGAATATGTTCTGCAAGATATAGTTGTTCCTTTGCACCATTTTTCTTTGATATGTTTGATGATGTTTGTCAATTATGCAGGAGCATCCAGATGTCACATCCCATGCTCCTTTCCTGTTACTTGATGAGAAGAAGAAAATTTTACTTTTCCCTTCACTGATTTCAAACTGTTCAAATGTTACTTCCTGGAGAGAAGTTACACATGCAACTTCTGAATGTGCTTTTCCTACGAAGAAATGGGTTCATGTTGGATGTGAGGTAAACAACTTGGACTTGCCATACTTCCTCCAAATTACATTCTTAGCACTTGATGGATGTTTTGCAATTTATATACTCTTAAACTAGTTATCCACAGTGGCCATTGTTACTTTATAGTTGCATTTTTTGTACGTCGTGACGTCGTCACTAGAATAGCGACACTAAAAGACTGGCCTATGCTATGCCTAGTCGCTTTTCACTTCTTGAAAACGAAATGAAAACAATTGTCGAATGAAGTTTTTCTGCCCCAAAAGTTAGCAAAGCTGGATTTGTTAGAGAATTCATTATCCAATAACTCCATGAGTAATCTGCGTCACTGGTTCCCATCCGACATACTGGACTAGTGTGACATCATTATGTTTGTTCTGACAGCACAAACAAGACTATACTTGGTATAATTGTTGGTGTGACATGATGTGTTGGTAAAATTGAATTTATAATGCAAAAGACTAGATCTTTGATAAGATGTTCCTTGTATGGAACAGAGGTAATACAGGTCCAAAGATCTCATAAGGTTGTTATCTCCTCTTCGCTGACTCCCAGATTCTCGGTGACTTTGTTTTGTTTCATGGCTGTATAAGCAACACTTATCATTGGAGCATTTCAGGTCACACAAGATCTTTTGCACCTCTACTTTGATGGGAAAATTGTTGGCGAGAAGTCTTTGGCTTCCTCACTCACTAACGATACGGGACCAGTCAATTCTAGAACATCTTTAACTTGCATTAGTGGAAAGGATTCTCAGCTGGATGGTTATGTGCACAATCCAGAGCTCTTTCCTGTAGTATCAACTCTCAAAAATCACTATGTCAAGGTAAACAGCATTGTCATTAATTTTACGGAGATTGTGTCTACTAATGTATTTACTAGTTTCTGCTATGTGCACCTATCAGGACCCTCCAGTACAACTATCTATTGATAATTCAAGCGCCTATGAAATTGAAGAAGACAGTGATGGTGTTTGGAGCATTGTTGGTGGAAAGGTAAAAAATATATACTGCTTTGAAATTCATTGGGAAAAGGGAAAATAGTAGTTTTAGTCCTTAAATTATTGTCTTGTACCAGCTTTAATGTTATTAGACCAAGCACACTAAAACCTTTAATTAAAGAAAGCGTGTGATTTTAGCCCCTAAACTAAATAGAAACTAACGGTGTTAGAGTCATGTCCTTTTGTGTTGCAAAAAGGAATCCTCTGCCCACCAAAAACAAGGGAAAATTCTCTCAGCTCTCCTAATTCTTCAAACTTTGACATAGGTTTCCATATATCATGGATTGGGAGTCGGGATGAGAAGGTGTGCATACACACACAAAAAAAAAAGCACATAGAGAGAGAGGGAGAGAGAGCAACAATATTCTGAGCTAAACATGGTGAAACGCTGTCGGTTGCAAAATTGATGCTCTCATAAAGACTAAGAGCCTGCTTAGATTGGCTTATTTGAAGTGCTTTTAAGCTAAAATGGCTTTTAAGTTTTAAGCACTTTTTTAATGTTTGGGTAAAATGAAAAAGTACTTTTAAACACTTTGTTTTTAAGCTAAAAGCCAAAAGCCATAGCTAAAAAGGAGAAAACTTATGGCTTTTAGCTTATAAGTCAAAAGCTATAAACCCTTCCAAACACCCACTGAACTAGCAAGAGGGAGTTTATGGAGGTATTTATGTGTTTATGTTATTTGATACGAGTTTTTTTACTCCTTTAACTATATGTTTAAAGCAGGCCTCCTGTCGGAGAAACTTTTCTTTAGATGTAACACTGATGGATAACTTTAGCCATCCCGTGACCGAAGAAGCGGAGGTGTGTCATTTATTTATCTATTTAAAAAGATTTAGTGAAGCCCATAAGTTAGCTGCAACTGTTCTTATGCGTATATGTTATGCTTTCAAAGGTTATTGCTTCGCTTGTGTATTCCGATAATGAAACACCGGTTGAGAAGCCAGTTGATGCTGATGCACCCCTTCTTACAAGTTATGATGGAATTGAATATGCTTCTTCCGATAGACCAAACAGAATAATCAGTGGACGTGCTTCATTTAAGCTCAAGATATCTCAGGTACTAGATTGTTGTATCTCTTCTTTTAATACCTGCAAGACAAAGTGGTCAGAATTGTTTGTTGGTTGCAATCTTGAATTAGAGAATACTTGCTTTGGAGAACGTATATTTATTCAGGAAACGCATAATCTCCACTTGCAAAGAAGATCTGGGATTAATGAGGCAAGCATTATGTTGGTGAATAGTTGTCAAATGCTTGTTTCCTCTACCGTTGAGTTATTTTATGTGATCATAGCTGTTGCAAATTTTACATTGAACTTTGCCAATCTGTGCCACCAGGTTAAAGCATAAATATTCTATGGGAGGAGCACATCAAAATTGATATATTATGTCTTATAAAAATCATCCTATTTTATAATCTGTGGAATTGTCTACTTGTGCACCATATTATGTAGGTGGTCATGTGTGAAGATTATTACAACATTAAGTTGAATGCATTGTTGTTGTTCACTTTTTCACGGAAAGTGACAGTTATGCTTGGAGATGAATAAACATACTAATGCTATTGGTACTTTGATAGTGCTTCTTTCTATTAAAACCATTTAGAAAATTGATCTTTTGTCTCAATTGCAGCTTTCATCCAAGTGCGATAACAGGCTGTTTCGCATTAGGTTTGAAATTCCAAAAATGGGTAAATATCCTTTCTTCGAGGTACTTTCCAGACCAATTCGGTGTATTTCTCGCATTCGCAGCACCCGGGCAACCTCTCTAATGTTGAGGAAATCATCTTTAGGGATCCATTTACTGAATGGATCTCAATCTCCTGTGTTGGAGGATGGATCTTCTGACCTGCCCTGTATTGTACATGAAGCAAAACTAAGTCCATCATCAAAGCGGGTCAAATTAGGACAAGAGAAACTATGTGCAAATTTTAAGGATGTTCAGCAACCAAATGGTGGATCAAGATCTCATTCCTGGACCTCTGAGGTATTTTTAAGCATCTGCCTCGTCCTATTATTTTTGTAGCAGGTTGTGGTAGATATGGTATTGACACTATTTCTTAGATGATGTAACTAATACATGCTTATGGGTGCTGCTCCTTGTATAGCTAGCTTACTTGTTAAGTGG
Organism: Capsicum pubescens; assembly: GCA_030864215.1. Classification (NCBI taxonomy): domain Eukaryota; kingdom Viridiplantae; phylum Streptophyta; class Magnoliopsida; order Solanales; family Solanaceae; genus Capsicum; species Capsicum pubescens. The sequence continues at coordinate 347,225,995 of CM061544.1, read as the reverse complement.
ATGAATAAGGGTGAAATATAAGTCATTACTGGTTTTGAAAATTAAGATTCTTTTTGTCATCAAGTTTCTGTCCTCAGAGTTTTTAAAAGTTGTACATTTGTCGCTTAAGTGATGAAGCGGTGTGAGAGGGGTTTGTCGCTTAAGTGATGAAGCGGTGTGAGAGGGGTTATCGCTTCTTGGGTGAGGCCATTCTCTTTAGAGAAGTGTGCACTTCAAACGATGATACACAAAGTGATCCAAATGAGAAAACATTCTGTTCTTTGAATCTTAACTGTGAGGAATTGGATTAACATTGCCATTTGACATTATTTTATATTGGATGTTGTACTTGGTTATTCTAATTGCAATTTGGTTGTTACAGTGTTGAATTCATATATGTATGGTGTTTTTAGATTTCTGTAAACCGTGTGCTCACTCGTGAACCTTGTTGCTTTTTTGCTCTTTTCGCTTTTGGAATGATGGTACTTGTGTTTTTCCCTTAAAACCACTCTTGTCTTCTCGGGAATGTTTACTAAAGCTTCTCATTTGGCGACAACACCGACAAGTGTTTCCTATTATGCATGTATGATCTGGAATATTGCTTTTACTACCTGCAATTCTCTTCAATATTTATTGCTGGTGCAATCATAATCATGATCATAATCATGCCTGTTAATCTTGTCTTCTTAACAACTTCTTTTAGTCAACTTAATTATTATCATCACTCTCTCACAAAACATGCATTGAAATAGGATAACTATGCATATCAGAATTCTTTGGTTCCAAGACCAGGAAGCCAGGATGGGGCAGAAAATTTCTCTTCTGATTCAGAGGACAGTGAAGCAACAAACTCGGCCATTGATGACTTGCCAAATGACAGTGGCCCAATCTCTGATCTGGTTGTTTTTAAATACTGCCTCGCTGATCTGAACGAGAGGCGTCTTCTTCTCAAGGAAATGACAATGACTGCTAAAGAAGAACTTGCAACCTTTGCCGAGAGAGTCTCTTTATTCTCTGGATGTTCACACCACAGGTATATTGTCTTTATATTGTTGCTTAATGAGGTGTCTTTGAGTGGTATATTAACACCATCTAGTTCTTAGTGCCACTTTTGCATTGATTCCCTTCTTTTGTAGTTAGAGCTGTTATTTCCTCATATCACCACGGATAATTAGCCTCTTGGGTATTAAAATTCTGAAAGAATGAAATCAATTTATAGAGCATAAGTACTAGTTCTATTTATAAGGAGTAGCAGTGCTTTCACAAGCAGAAAAACAACTCTGATTTATTGAATAGCCCAGGAAATCAGAAGGTTTTTGTGTGTTGTATGTTTTCACTGATTTCTTTTCCCCGTTTTCCTTTATCTTTGTTCCCTGAGAATTTGAAATCACTTACTTTTTATAAGAAACAACATAAAAAAAAGGAAAAAGGAGGGAAATCTAGAAGGGTGATTCCTAAATGATATCGGCATCCAATAAGTAAAAGAAATCGTCAAAAAAAAAAAAGATCTGCTTCTGAGAAAATTAAGTCGTAGAAAAGTGACTAGCACAAAGGCATAGCTGTTTCCCCAAGTTTTTTGTTCCTCGGTAGTTCATTAACTTTCACCTTTACTTGTCCAGTATTCTAAAAATAGATTCACTTTTACTTGTCGCTTTTAACATATCAAGAAAAGAGAATTATCTTTTTCCTGTTTTAACATATCAAGGAAAGACTACGTACAATAGACCCTTGTGGTTTGGCTCTTCCCCGGACCCCGTGCATAGCGGGCTGCCCTTTTACCCTCTGTATTAAATACTTATTCCACAAATTATTTCTCATGACCCAAGAGTATACATCAATAAATATGAGTACTGGGGTAAAATACTCATATTAATCATTGTCTCTTAATATGTCAAAAATAATCATTGATTCTTAAGGGGCATGCAAAGTCCAAAGTGGACAAGTAAAAGTGAATGGAGGGACTAGTTCATAGGATATAAACAAGATGTCATGGCTGGTTTCAATTTTCATTTTATTGTTGTCATCACTATTTAGTTACCTTGTATGTTGTTGTCTTTACCAATTTGTGCAAACTTTCGCAGTTCAATTTGTATTTCACATTTCCTTTTTAGGCTTCAAATATCAATTTCAAAGAGGCTAATAGAAGAGGGAATCAAATGTTGGAACTTAATATCCAACAACAACCACCATGTCCTTTGGGAGAATTTGGTGTCTGGGCTTCAAGAGCATTTTCTGAAGATGACATTTGGCCGTACCAGATCCCTAACTCTTCAGGTTCTCTTTTTTCTCTCTAAACTGGTAGATAGTCCCAAAAAAAAGAAAACTAGCTCAAACAGTACTATTTAGAGATAACTATGCCGTCATTCCCGCAGTTTTTGAAAATTACCACACGTTCTCTGAGGTTCCAAATTCACTTATCAATTTCGGAAGTCCATGTTACACTTCCAGGGACAGGTTTTGCCATACAATGGAATGATTGACACCGTAGCAAGAGAAGCTTTTTTACCAACTATATTCCTTTTTTAACTTGCAATATCAACCGTGTTGGGAAGATTTGGTGAATTTGTTTTTTTGCTTAAGACTAGAGCAAGTAAAAAGGAAATGGAAAAGAGAAACAAATACCCTTTTTGCTGGACAAAATAATTTTGTCACATAAAATTTTCTATTCCAATGTCATTTTTGGTTGGTGTGTTGGTAATGTCGGGCAGCATGAAGGGCCAAATGGCGTACTAAGGATGTGCAAATCTTGGAGATCAAGGTTCAAATTCCAACAAAGACGAAAAACACTAGGTTAGGTGGGGCAGCGTTACCCTGTACCTGTACTGGTGGGAGATAGTTGGTTCCCGGTGGAATAGTTGAGTTGCGTGCAAGCTGTCCTATACACACCACCATTAGGAAAAGAAAGTGAAGGGCGATTATTGCTGTTTACATCAGTAGTAGTTCAATATTTCTTACCAGTGTTACAAGGATAATTTAGCCATGTACAATTTTTAGAGTAATCTGGTTGTACTGATAAGACTATCCTTTCTATCCCTCTTTCTCAAATTTATAACCCTGTTCCATTTATTGAGGGTAAATCCAGCCATGTTTCAGTAGTAAATGGGGCATGCATTACTTGTTCTTTCACAATAGAATAAAAACTCAGCCTACCCCGAAAATATTACTACTTGACAAATGTGTTTATACCAATCTTATTATTCATCAGCATTGTGCATATAGGACTCTGAAAAGTGAAAATCGTTTTGACAATATTACGAGTCCCCGAATTATTTGTTTCTCTTGCTGATGAATTTGTACAACTTCCAGGATTTCAACCTCCTGAGGAGAGTCTCTGGTTGTCAAGATCTAGTATCTCAAGACAACTTCGAAAAGTTGTGGTGTTGGCTGTACCCAGTAGCTTTTACAGTGTCTCAGAAATGTATTTCTTCATTGTGGGGTTCGACATCACCCATGTGGATTGAAGGGTTCATTACTAAGGAAGAAGCAGAGTCTTCATTACGAAATCTGGTAGCTCTTCAAGAACCAGGTACTTTTATACTGCGGTTTCCTACATCGAGGAGCTGGCCCCACCCTGACGCTGGTAATTTGGTCATCACTTATGTTGGAAATGACTATACCATTCACCACAGGCTTTTGTCCCACGAGTTCATTTACAGGTAATGCACTATGTTCTTTTTGTTTTCTTTCTTATTCTTTCCTAGTTCCGTTGGCTTGTAAGATTTTCTATGGGAAAGAAAATTTGGGAGGGTGTTGGGGGAGAAAAAAGAGGATTTGTTCCTTTCCATTCTTGTTAATTTCTATTCCGATCACATAGAAGGGGAAACTTTTGACCAAGAATAGGTCACAGATACTTCACTCGTCCCTATAGTTTACCGTCTTTAGTGTGTACCAGAAAATTATCCACCTTCTCAGGTGGAATCCTTTAAGAATCGTGTTTAACTGACGATACCTCAGTGTCAAATACTAGTCAAGTTGTTCTACATGTAGCATGAAATGTTACGCTGGTAAATCTCTTGAACAAATTTGTGTGGTAGATGCCAGAATTCTTTTGAAATTTAACAGCTTACATGTAGGCAACGATAATATACTAGTCATTTGGAGGAACTATGATTAATCTTCAATTGCTTATGTATCTCTTGAATACGCGTGAGCCATAAAAAAGGCAGCCCGGTGCACTAAAGCGCCCGCCATGCGTAGGGTCCGGGAAGGGGCCCACCACGCGTGAGACATAAGGATTCGATATCAGCATCACTAAGAGGGTCCTTTTCTATTGTCCATTGTAGTTCTGGGGCCAAGGGAACAGCGATAAAGTCAATTCAAGACATGCTTCTTGAGCAGCCTGAACTGAGGCGACTCGGAAGGCAAGACTTCTTACTCTCTTGATTATTCACTTATCCAGCCAACTCATTTATTCTTCTTTAGGTGATTGTTGGAAATCTTGAAATTGCAGGGTTATGAGAAGCCAGTAGATCAGTCAAGATTTATACTTGTATAGCCATGTCAAAGAGATGAATGGACCTGTGTTACTAGCTAGCTAGGAAAAAAGAGAGCAAGTGTTCAAAGGAGGAGGAGAAACTAGGGGGTGGGGATGGGTTTTTGTACTTTGTATATATGAATGTCTGAGCAGTTTGTTATTGTAACTGCTGTGATAGATCTTTATAAACTGTGACAGTTGCTGCAAACTTCCTCCTGTTTGGCTGAAAATCTCTTAGTAGAGAACGCGTTTCATGTGCAATTTCATATTAGTCGAATCAATGAGTTTCAAATACCAACAGAATGAAATAACAGAACAACATACTCAGTGTAATCCAACCTATCGTTCTCCAAATGTCAACTATACCATGTCCAAACGTTGACATTGTCACTTGTTATAATTTGTTCGTGTGAACAACCCCCAACTACAATAAAAATATTCAAAGCTACACACCTAATTTTACAGTTAAACGCTCTCAAAAGTCAAAAAGATGTGCTTTTTGTGTTAAATGCTTCTACCTCTTCACAAGATTCATGCAGCATTTTGGAGTTATATGGTTCAAAAAGATAATGGCGTGTTTGATAGTTCAAACTTTTTCCAAGAAAAGCAATCCTGGTAATGTCTATAACATTCCCAACATCCACATAAATGGAAAAATCACAGCTGGTTCCATATCAATAGGAAGTCAAATTTCATGTGTTTCAATGTTACTGTCCATACATCACTTTCCAGCCGGCCTTGATCTAGTAGTAAGAGTATAACACGTGATTTGTGGGCCAGGTGCATGTCACGAGTTCAAACTGTGACAAAAGTCTGGCATTTGAGTGAAAAAAGGTTCGTTCATGCAAATATTCCTTTTTAGATCACCATTTAGATTTTGTTCCTACGTTTAAAGATGTGCTAATACAGCCCTTGGAGAATCACCCTTTGGACGACGTTAAACTCGTATCAAATTTACTCATATATTTCTCTACCTTATAGGCAAAACATTAGACTGCATTCTAACGTATGCAAAACTTACGAAATTTTATTCTTTCTCATACGATTATTAGTTTACTTAAAAGATATCTTTAGATCGTGGCCTAAAAGGTCCAGAGTGTCACCTTAATTCTTCAAATGTAAAACGTCAATTTTTTCAACAAATATAAGTTTACGTATGTGTTTTTGAGTGTGCTGTCAACCTAACGCATGGAGGGGACACTATCACACTAATGTCAACAAAAAAGTACACACATACATAAAAGGTTGGCAGAACTTACCATGAATAGTAAACTAGGACTTGTGTTTTTGTCAACATATATATCAATGATTGAAAATTTAAAATCAACCTTATCAGTTAGGGAAAAAGCAAAATAATCATATTCACATGAGACTTGTTCATACTGTTCTTTCTCTGACAGGTGAACTAACTAGGACCCCACTATTATTAGATGCTCCTAAACTTGAAATCTTTTTAACTTCATTGAATGATTTTGATTTGAGAGCTCTTCATGATTATCTTTGGATAAAAAAGTATTTGCTGGAGGCCCTTCTTGCTGGTTGCTTCAAGAAAATGAGCCCTTCCTGCAACAAAGTTTTAAGGTGAATTCCTATTCTAAGTTCTTGTAGTTTGTGTATTTGAACTCTTCTTCATTCTAATTTCTATACTCGCACCAAAACAGCTCCTATTTGGTGGAGTTAGGAATTTGAACCTTTGTACACTACATAATTTTCAGGCGAAGAGTATGCAACGGACCACTCTTCGCCTAAGGTGGCTCCAGCAATGCCTATAGTTATTGTGTACTTGCATATAGAATTAGTCAGATTGTCCGAGACACGAACAATATCGCCTTTCTTCTGAAGGCCTGGCGAGTTCCTTGTTTTTCTTTTCAAAAGGCAGTTCTTTTCTTCCTTGGACCAATGACTTGCTTGTTCAATATTGCTTACTATTATAAGAAGATATTGTCCCGTTGGGACTACGAATAGCTTCGATTGTTGAATCACGTGCAAGTTAAGGTTGTGGGTGTATTTCTGCAAGTGGAATGTAGGCTCTTTAAGCATGTGTTAAGATTGACCTTCACGTGAAAAGGCAGAAGGAAGCTTGAGTGCAAGGCCCCCACCCGCCGTGCAGGGATGAAAGTTGGCCTTAGTGACCTTCAACATATCGAGAAAAATTACTCTAGGAATAACAGTAAAAGCTTAGAGGAAGTTTAAACTGCTCCTATCCACTTGCAATCTGTTGTTCGTTTCTTCTGGTGTACTACTCATCTAACAAGGTTTTACGTAATTCCACAGTTAAAGCTGGGAGGCTGGAAGTCTCGACTTAACGGCCATCAAGAATTCAGGTACCATCTGTTTTCTTATCCTGCATTTTCGCTCAACTGAACACAATGATATGATTTGGTTTCTAACTTGGCCTAAGTACTTGCAGCACTAAATGGGAAACTCTAAAGCTATTGCATTCTATGTCACAATATGTGTGGTTTCTTTTGTTATCTCGAAGATCATTATGACAATTCTATGTTACCGTAGATGGAAGAGAAAGCAAATGGTTGTTCAAGACAGCTTATCTGGTATGATATTATGTTTCAACATTCAAGATTCAACGTTCCATATGTTGGAACAAGAATATCTTATGTTTTTGTTATATTCATATTCAGGTGGAAAGCTAGTGATGTTTAAGTCACCGAAAATGAACACGTTGAAGTCCAACGCGTTCTTGAAGAGGACCATGAAGCTGACCAACAAAGATATTATAGGATCAGGAGGCTATGGAACTGTTTATAAACTGACAATGAACGAATCAATTTCTTTCGCGGTAAAGAGGTTAAACAGAATAAGCGCGGAACAAGATCGAGGTTTTGAAAGAGAGTTGGAGGCAATGGGGGACATAAAGCATCGGAATATAGTGACACTTCATGGATACTACAGTACAACTCAGTATAACCTTCTCATTTACGAGCTTATGACTAATGGAAGTTTGGATGAAGTACTTCATGGTATATGGTCTATGTCTGTTTCTTATTCTCCAAGGCTATGCTGCTCGGACTCTCCAAGAATTTTGTCGAACCTGTGTCAAATCCTCCAAAAATACACTACTTTTGGAGGATCTAACCTGTCTCGGGAGATATTTCTGGAGAGTCCAGAGCAGCATAGCTAAGGATTGGTCAACCATTTAAGCTTCTGCTAATGCTAGAATCATGTGCAGGAAAATCTGCTGCCAGGAAGACTTTGGATTGGCCTTCAAGATACAAAATAGCACTAGGAGCTGCAAGAGGATTATCATATCTGCATCATGATTGCATCCCTCACATTATCCACAGAGATATTAAGTCGAGCAATATCTTGTTGGATCATAACATGGAGGCTCGAGTATCTGATTTTGGACTAGCCACTCTGATGGAACCAGATAAGACGCACGTTTCAACTCTGGTGGCTGGAACTTTTGGATATTTGGCTCCTGGTATGTTTTCGTTAGGCCAATCGAAGACTTAAATTTTGTGTTTGAACAACTGTCAATTATATTATGGTCTTCTGCAGAATATTTTGACACCGGAAAAGCAACAGTAAAAGGAGATGTTTATAGCTTCGGAGTTGTCTTACTGGAGCTTCTAACTGGGAGAAAGCCAACAGATGAAGCATTTTTGGAGGAAGGAACCAAGCTTGTAACTTGGGTAAACTTCTAGTCCAACTGTTTCTTTTTCATGCTATCTGGTTTTACCCTTTTAAATAAGGACATTGCAAGTCTCAACAATTTTAGAATGACAATGCACAACAATGTGCACAAAAGTTTAGCTGTTTTCGAGCTGTCATTAATTCGGTCATTTAAATCTCGTTCTGTTTTACAGGTGAAGACAGTTGTTCAAGAGAAAAGGGAAGAGTATGTACTTGACAAAAACTTAGAAGAGTTTCCCATAGATGAAATTAACCATGTATTCAACATTGCATTGATGTGCCTTGAGTCAGATCCATGTAAAAGACCGACCATGGCTGAAGTTGTTACAATGCTTGAGCAAATAAAGATAAATGCTTTGGCATGAGATTCTTGGTTTTCTGTTTCAATGCTAATTTCTCTGAAATAATATAATTTATTTTTTTAAGACTCATTCTGCATAATGCCTGTTCTTGGTCCGAATACACGGAAACTAAGGACTCATTTGTTTGCAGTTTGTTAGTTTTAAATAGACAAATCGCACATAACACTATGCAAACGATATCTAGATTGCTAGAGAAAAGAAGCAGGAGAATGGAGAATGAAGAAGATCACTGAGAGAGAGAAACTTGTACAGAGAGTTTTACTTTCTATCAAAGAGAAGTTACATAAAGTGTTCTTTTTTAAAAACTGAAATAGATAATGGCCCTACTTTAAAGTCATGGTGCTAACCATACTAACTACCTCCTACTAACATAAAAAAGAAATACAGGAAATAAAATAAATAAATACTGCAGTCCTAAAGCAACTAATAATACTCCTCCTTGCATTAGGAGCTGCAAATTCAAGTTGCTGCCTTAGGAGCTTAAACTTGCTGACAGGAAGGGATTTCGTAAATGCATCTGCAAGCTGATCTTCGGATTTGCAATAAACAAGAATCACTTCTCCTTTTTTCTGCACATCCCTCAAGAAAAAAAGCTTAATGTTGAAGTGCTTAGTCTTCCCGTGAAACACTGAATTATGTGAAATAGCTATTGCAGCTTGATTATCAACACGAATCTCAGTATTAAACTTTTGTTCCATATGAAAATCAGAAAATATTTTTCTCAGCCATAAGGTTTGATTTACTGCTGTTGTTGCTGCAATGAATTCAGCCTTTGCCGTGGACTGTGCCAGCAGTTTCCTGCTTCTTGGAACACCAAGAGAAAATGCCTGATCTAAGACTGAAGCAATATCCTGATGTACTTTTCATGTCATCAGTGGATCCGGCCAAATCACTATCTGAGAATCCATACAACTTGAAATTCTCACATTTTTTGAATTTGACCCCATACTCGATAGTACCTTTGATGTATCTTATAATTTTTTTTGCTGCTTGCAAATGCATTTTAGTAGCACAATGCATAAACCTAGACAAAAGACTTACAACAAATAGAATATCGGGTCGTGTAGCAGTGAGATACATCAAGCATCCAATCAATCTTCTGAAGTTTCCTTCATCAACTCTATCAGTTCCATCCTCTTTGCTCAACTTCTCCTTTGGATTCATCGGTGTGCTTGTTGCCTTGTAATTTTCCATATGGAATTTCTTCAGTATCTCCCTAGCATACTTCTTTTGGCAGATAAAGATTTCATTCGACCTTGCTTGATTTCCATCCCTAGAAAGTATGTCATTAGTCCTAGGTTTGTCATCTCAAAGACTTGCATCATTTTCTTCTTAAGCTCTTCAACCAGCCGCACATTGTTTCCTGTCACCAAGAGATCATCAACATAAAGGGAAACAATAAGCAGATCAGTTCCCTTGTGTTTGACATAAAGAGTAACTTCAGACAAGTGATCATCAATTCTGCTATACCAAGCTTTTGGGGCTTGTTTTAAGCCATAAAGAGCCTTTCTAAGCAGACAAACTTTTTCTTCTTTTCCTTGCTCAATGAAACTCTCGGGCTGCTCTACATAGATTTCTTCCTGCAATACACCATTTAGAAAAGCAGATTTGACATCTAGTTGGAACACTTTCCAACCCTTTTGTGCTGCTATTGCTAGCAACATTCTGATGGTATCTAGTTGGGCTACTGGAGCAAAGGTATCCGAGTAATCAACACCGAATATTTGGGCATATCCCTTGACGACAAGCCTAGCCTTGTATTTGTTGATAGAACCGTCAGAATTAAGCTTGGTTCTAAATACCCATTTTACTCCAATGACCTTTCTATCTGTCGGTCTGTCAACTAACTCCCAAGTGTTGTTTTTCTTGATCATTAGCATCTCCTGCTCCATCGCGTTTCTCCATTTTTCAACTTGAAGCGCTTCTTTGTGCCCTGCAGGCTCACAAACTACCACATTACTTTGTTGGTAGATGTCAGAAAGTAATCTTGTACCTCTAACAGGAGGATCATCTACTAACTCATTTTGCCATTGATCGGATGTCTGCTCCTCCAAAACTTTGACTGAAAGTTGATTGTTTTTCCAATCCCATTTATCTTCCTCATTGAAGTGCACATCTCGACTGATAATCATCTTCCCTGTTTGTGGATCATAACTTTTGTAGGCTTTGGAAGATGAGTTATAACCAACAAAGACACCCGGAACTACCCTTTTATCAAGTTTGTCTCTTTTAACCTGCGGCACATGAAAGAAACAAACACAACCAAATACTTTAATGAAGGTTAGAGATGGTTTGAATCCATTCCAAGCCTCAAATGAAGTTTTACTCTCCAACGCTTTAGTGGGAAGCCGATTTTGGAGAAATACTGTTGTATTAGCTGCCTCAGCCCAAAAACTTTTTGGCAACTCTTTTTCATGCAACATGCACCGCGTCATCTCCATTATATACCTGTTCCTCCTTTCACTAACTCCATTTTGTTGCGGAGTGTACGGAGTAGTAAGCTGATGAGAAATACCCTCTTCCTCACAGAATTTGTTAAATTCTTCAGAAGTGTACTCTTTTCTATTATCAGAACGCAGGGATTGGATTCTGCAACCACTTTGATTTTCCACCATCTTCTTGAACTTCCAAAATATTCTAGCCACCTCTGATTTGTATTTCATGAAAAAAATCCAGCAGAATCTTGTATAATCATCAATGAATATAACATAGTAAAGACTACCATTAAAGGACGGTGTTCTTTGAGGTCCTGCAACATCTGTGTGAATCAATTGCAACCTTTGAGAAGCGCGCCATGATGCTTTAGGAAATGGTTTCCTATTCTGCTTACCAAATTGACAAGCTTGACAACTTGGTAAGTGATCGACGAGAGTTGGTAGTCCTCTTGTCATATCCTCCTTCTTCAGTAACAATAATGCTTGTAGATGACAGTGACCAAGTCTCTTGTGCCAGATTTCCGTTTCATCTGCCTTCATGGAATAAGCAAGTTGCTCCTTCTCTGTTGGACTAAAGGAAAAACTCCTTCCTCTTATCTTCACCCTGAAAATTTCATTTCCAGCAGTGTGACTAATTTTGCCTAAATCCTTTTTCCATCAGATGTCCTACACTTAGCAAGTTTTGATCAATCTCAGGAACATAAAGAACTTCAACAATTTTTGTTATGCGTGTGTCAGTCTTGATAGCTATGGTTCCAATTCCTTTGACATGAGGATGGTCCCCATTTCCTATCCTAACCTTGGAAATTTTAGTGGGCTTCAACTCCTTGAATAGGCTCTTGTCATGAGTCATGTGATTAGTGCACCCACTATCAATTAACCAAGAATCTATTGAGATCTTACTTGAGAAGCATGTTGCAACGAAAAGAAGATCCTCCTCTTCTTGATCAACAACTTGAGCATTTTCTTCCTGCTGCGGGGCTTTACTTTTGCAAATCACCGCCTCATGTCCAAGTTGATTGCATTTCTTACATTTAGCATCAGGTCTCCTTTGTTGTTGGTTGATGTTTCTCCTTCACTCAACGCTTGATTCTTTTTCTTCTTCGGAAATTCGTCAACCTGGTGCTTACTGACAAGAGCCCCTTCTGTTGTAACATCATGTCTCATGAGTCTTCTTTGCTCTTGAGCTTTCAGGGAATTGAGCAACTCCGTCAAACTAATTTTTGACAAATCCTTAGTATTTTCTAAGGTCGTAATTGTTGCTTCATACCTTTTAGGAACTGTTACCAGAATCTTCTCAACAATTCTTGAGTCGACAAGTGTAGAGCCAAGTAGCCTCACTTTATTTGCAATATTAAGAAGTCTATCTGAATACTCCTTCACTGTTTCAGAATCCTTCATTTTTGCAATTCAAATTCCCTAATTAAGTTTAAAACTTGCATACCTTTTATTCTCTCATCTCCAGCATACCCTTCCTTAAGATAATCCCATACTTCTTTAGCAGTTTTCAGAGACATTATTCGTGTGAAAACTGTTGACGATACAGAAGCAAATAGACATGCCTTGGCCTTCGATTTCCTTGTCTTCTTTTCCTTGTATGCTTTAATCTGAGCCATGGTGGGATTATTCGGTTGGGCTGGAACATCGTAATCCTCTTCCACAGCTTCCCATAGATCTAAAGCATCCAAGTATGTCTCCATTCGTACTGCCCAAACCTGATAGTTATCTCCATTAAAGACCGGTGGAGAGATTTATGAGAAACTGGTTTCTGCATCCATGACTTCTCCAACTCAATCACAGATCCTTTAAGATGAAAGCTTTGATACCAAATGTTAGTTTTAAATAGACAAATCGCACATAACACTATGCAAACGATATCTGGATTGCTACAGAAAAGAAGTAGGAGAATGAAGAAGATCACTGAGAGAGAGAAACTTGTGCAGAGAGTTTTACTTTCTATCAAAAAGAAGTTACATAAAGTGTTCTTTTTTAAAAACTAAAATAGATAATGGCCCTACTTTAAAGTCATGGTGCTAACCATACTAACTACCTCCTAATAACTTAAAAAAGAAATACAGGAAATAAAATAAATAAATACTGCAGTCCTAAAACAACTAATAATAAGTTAATGGAGGTCTGAATCTGAATGATTCAGACTTCAGACCATTTTGTTTTTCATTAAGATTTTGACTCTTAATAGATCTAAATAGGTCTTAATCATTCAAATCTGAAACTAAGTCTCAATCATTAAGAGGTATTCTTGTGTTGAAAAATATTCACCACCACTCTATTCATAATCATCAGTCACCACCACTAACCATCTCTGCACCACCACCTCCACGCCAACGCCAATGCCAACACCAACACCACCACTATCATCAACCACTCTCGGTCAATCCCAACTACTAACCAACTCATCTATTACAACTAGCGTCACCGCTAACTACCACTAACACTTCATCAGCATCCACACATTTTTCGGCCACCACCACCATCGTCACCGGTGTAGCCACCTCTACCACCGCTTCAACCACTATCATCGCTACAATATATCTATAATAATAATCATCTCCACCATTACAGCTAACATCATTTCCAACTACCACCAAGACATCGTCAACCATCATGCATTCATTTTTATCACAATCAACACCTCCAACTACTAACATCAACCAACTTCACATCACTACCACCACAACTATCAATCGCCACCATCATAACAGTCACTACAATACCAAACATCTCTATCATCACAACTATCACCACCAACATTACTAATCACTATCATCAATCATTACCACCACCACCACCATTACAGCCATCTCCATTATCACTAACAAATATAAATATTTTTTTCAATCAAATAATAGCTTTATTGTATTAAATCAAATATTTTTCTAATATATAATTATTTTTTATTTGAAATTATATTTTTTATTATATATGCAAATAAATAAATTTTGCATATTCAGGTATTGAAAAACAAAGTCTTAACCATTCAGATTTGAAATCTGAAGCAACATCTTAATCATTCAGATATGCATTCAAATTCAGACGTATGAATCTTAATAAAAACAAATGCAGCCTAACAAAACTTTGAGCAATTTGTTCCATGGAGCTATGCTACTGAATCACTGATTAGTGAATCAGCAAAATAAAAGTCAACCGGAAGACTAACTCGTCATGGGCTTCACTTGAGCGCAGCTTCCAATCCTTTGGCCACTGATGCTTTCAGTGTAGGAGAAACTGGATCACCACCAAGAAATACGTCGAAGAGAGCTGATGCAACATTTGTAGACTCAATTGTCGCATCAACCGAGGAAGGCATCCCGTCAAAAGAGAGTGAAACCTTTAAGATTTCCATACAATAGAGCAACAAATTAGAATTAAGAAAGCTAAGAAGAAACAAAAGCCACGTTTGATGCCTGGAGTTGATATAATCTAGGCAGTAGAGAATCTTAACATAAATAAACTGCACACTCACGAGCATTTTGGTTGGGTCAATCCAAGTCAAGAATATGGAAGTTTCTTTCTTAAGAGGTTTCCCTTGAAAGACATCACGGAACGTGGAAAGAGCAGATTTATCATCGGCAGTGGGTGATTTGATTCTTGGAGAAATGGCTTCATCTAAGGCATCCCAGAAAGTTTTACCATCAATATCTCTGACCAGCACAATAAGTAGCGATTTCTCCAGATTGGCTGCAATTCATAAAATCAATTTCAGCACCCCCTAAATGATACCGCATCTCCGCTGCATCCCACCAGTCACACGAATTAAACATCGCCCATTTACCTTCAAAGATATTGTTGAACAAAGAAGCATCCTGCTGAATTTCTGCAGCAGAACGTCCTCGCCAGGCATCTAACCTACTAAAGACAGAGTCATTGACATAGAGGCCTGCAGCGTAGACCTTGATACCAATAATTGCAAAGACCTTTTCCCTGTATCCTAAATTTGTAGAAAAGCAGGAAAACATGAGCATAGAACACAACCATTATCATGATCTAGAAGAACTCGAAGCAGATAAACTGCTAATTGAAATTGATTCTCAAATTATTTGGAAAAGATTATATATTGTATTGCAGCTGACCAGTTCCAAGCAATGACAATGAAGTAGAGCAACCAGGTAGGCTCAATGATCTTTGAAACTTCACCTTAGTTGCTGGTTCTTCTGTACTTCCAACTGAATTGACAAAAATTGCCAACTCGTCAGCTCTCACAAACAAACATAAAGATATGACCTCATTTATTTCCACTTGATTTGTTTCAAAACGAAGGATTAAAAATACCAAGTGCAAGTTAAAGAGTATTTTGCAGGTTGACTCCTGTCTTTCTCGACTGCAACATCAAAAAATATGATGGTGCAGTATTTACGTGTTAGCTGTGGATTAAAAGATTGTTTAAGCTACCTTTTTGATAGTTTTTCCTTCCTAACATATAATCAGAGCGAGTCTAATCTCCAAATAATTCAAGTAGATGAATAACTCTCAACAAACCAGCAATTCAACTGCATTTGTGCCAAGATCAAATCTTTCATCCATACCATCTTTATTTTTTTATCGGTAACTAGTAACTTTCATTAGTAAACCAGTAAAAAAAGAATGCTGGAGGTAGTTGAAACCAAAACAGATCGACTAAATTGTGTAGCTGAAGAGTTCTAAATAAACCAACAATTCGACTAAATTTGTGCCAAGATCAAATCTTTTCGTCATACCATCCTACGTGAAGGACTCTGATCAAACCAGCGATTCAACTACATTTGTGCCAAGATCAAATCTTTTCTTCATTCCATCCTACGTGAAGGACTCTGATCAAACCAGCAATTCAACTACATTTGTGCCAAGATCAAATCTTTCCTTCCATACCATCTTTTTTTTATTGGTAACTAGTAGCTTTCAATAGTAACCCAGCAAATATAGAATGCTGGATAAAATCAGGTGGAAGAACTCTAAACAGACCAGCAAAACTACATTTGTGCCAAGATCAAATCTTTCCCTCCAGAGTCCATGCCATCTTTGATTCAGTGAACATTCTTTTAGACTTGAATATAGGGGTAACTGCAAATTATGTCTCGCAGACTATATTGCTCGGACTCTTCAAAAATGTCAATGAGTGTGGCATCAAAAGTGAAGAGTCCGCGCAACTTAGCTCGTAGAGAACATTACAAAGCTAAGACCTTTACTGACAATCCATACAGTATATCCTGTTTATCCACTTCCCTAGAAAACATAATTGAATTCAGATATAATGCCACATAGTATTCTCTCCACCAACTGCACAATCACGCGTTTTCTTGTTTCATTCCTTTTTAACAACCGCGCTCTCCAGGCCAGGTTATGCATTGTTCACCAAGGTTTGGGCAGACGGGAAGAAATCACCTACTGTTTTTGTCGCCCATGCGGCATTTAAAACTGAAATTTTGCGATTCTCAACTCACTTCATCGACCACTAGGCCACATCCTTGGATACTATTAAACTTATTAAAGGGTCTTAATGAAGCAAATTTAACAATTGACAAGAGATGTGCAATTATATCACCACTATTTAGGGTTTCTTCTCTCAATTGTGGCAAATGTGGGACTTGTATGGACATTTATTAAAAAGAAAATTCACCTATTGTGCTTATCAGTAGTTGCTAAAATTAACAAGTTACAATAAATCAAGAATACCCATAATCTGAAAATTAGTAAACAACTTAAGTTCAAGAATTCAGCTTAATATGTACTAGTAGTAGATAAAAAAACAACACTTTTGCAAGAATCAATTGTATTACCTGAAGAGGAAGAAGCAACTTTAAGTGTGAAACATATTTCATATTGGCCATTTTTCTCAAATGTAGATAAGGGATAACTACCATTTCTTGAAAGTTTAACAGGATAACAAATTCTGAGTTTGTTATTAAAAGCAATGATCTTTGTTGGGGGTGTTGATGTTGAAATCCAAAGTGGTACTGATATAGCTCCAGCTGCAGTCATCTTCTTGAAAATGTATTTTTTTTTTTATATATATATATATAAATTATTAAGACAGAGAAATTTCAGTTCTAATATATAGTTTATTTTACTAATTGTTATGCAGTATATGTCATAGATATTGCTGCAGATAAAGGATAATATGGCCCACGAACAGCAACTTATGTTGGCATATTTATATGTACTAGCAGTTCAATCTGAACTGTCACTTATGAAAACACCATAAATTACCACCAAACGATATGATGCAACGGATGAAACTGTTCTTTTTTTTAATTAGAGGTTTCAGATTCGAGTTTTGGGTATCGAAAAATTCTTGTTAGGGAGCGCTCCTCCCAAATGGGTACGAATCCAAATTAGTCAGACTCCAATACAAATACCGAACACCGGATGAAAAATTAAAAAAAATAATCACCTAAATCAATGGAGGAGTTAATCTGTTTTTTATTGAAAATTCAATCAAGCTAACCTTTTATTTTCATAAAAATGAAGCTGATTCATTGAGAAATAAAATTTTATTTTGTGTTTTCTTTTCACATTGTTTACCGAAAAATTAACACCACTGATATTAGTACATCTAATAGTTTTTTTATCAGGATTATGTTAAATTCACAGAGAAACACAATGAAGATTCACATAAATCAAGAATACCTAAAGAGTAACAAAATATGCGAAAGGAAAAGTGGCGTACCTTTATCCGCCATTGCAACACGTAATCGAAGACTGAATCTCTCTCCTTTGCTCCTGACTGCTTATGGGAATACCACCTAGCCTTGCCTCAGAAATCTATATCTGAGAGGACAAAGCTTCCACAATAAGCCATGTGGAAGTATAAAAGTACGCCATGTGTTAGCTTAAGACAATAAATAGTTAGATTAGTTATTAGTTATCTATTTTTTGAATTTGCTTTTACATTTCCTTAGAAAATTCAAATTTTGACAATTAGTTTAACATTTGCAGTTTTTAAAATACTTTATATGATTTATTACAATTTTTTCTGTTGTTAGAAATATAATTTTATACCAATATTTTTTTTTTCTCTGATGATAACAGTTTAATAATTATGTAGAAAGGAAACCTTCAAATTAATTTTAAAATTTTATTGATAGGCAAATTTTATTACAACTTCAATACATTAATTGTTTTCACTTCAGAAAAGAAGACCATTTATATGTTTTGTTACATTCATGAAGGTAGTGTTAAATATTTTCCTTTCTTCACTACTCAAGAATTTAGTACTTACAAAAGAACAAAAATAGAATATCTTCTAAAATATAATCGTATTTTAAAATATTCAATCCTTGATCAGATTTTTTTATTTTTTTTTTCCTTTCTAATGATTCTCTTTTCTGGCTAGAACTAGAATACACACATTATTTGAATCGATTTACACTTAAAATAGGAGAAGTGTTCCTTTAAAAGACATTGTTTCGATCTATTTTTTTAATAAAATTCGTACAAATCCTAGTGTTGTTAATAATGATTTTATTTCTCAAAAATTAAAATAAGGGATAAGCTAAATAACAAATGAACAACAATTTTTTTTCTTCAAACTTTGTTAGTTTTGGGACTCTTTTCTTATTTTTTGACGTAAAAATCACACAATAATATTTTCCTTCTAAATTTATTATGTTATGAATGTATAATATCTAGAATATAGATAAGATCTAGTTGATTTCTACTAGAATATATATTTAGGATTATTTTTCCCTATAAATAGAGGGATTTTGTTCAATCCTCATCCCTCAAGATGATTTCTCATAAATAAAGAAGTTTCATCTCTTCTCTCTCTATTTATTCTTGTTGTTTCTTTATATTTCATAACATATTAGGTATTAAGACTCTTTTAAAAAAAAATATATATATATCCTTTTTAATAAAATATTTTCCTAGAAAATGTTTTTTCTGGAAAATAAGTTGGTTTCTTACTTATTTTCTTATGTTTGATTGGTGAGTGGAAAATATTTTCTAGTAATGAAAAAATATTTTTCAGAAAATACATTTTATTGTTTATCTAAAGAGTAGAAATATATTTTAGAAAAATAATTTTTGATCCCAAAAAATACTTTTTTTAGGATGTGTTCAATACGAAGGAGGAAATAAGAAAATAAGTTGTTTCTTACTTATATTCTTGTTAAATATATATTTCCCAAAAGTATTTATATATGTTTAACAAAAACAATGAGAACGAATAGAATGACAAGGATGGAATAAGAAAAAAGTTTTTAATTTTTTTTTAAAAAACAAATCAAAAAAATTAAGGGGCTGATAGATGGGGTGGGGTGGGGGAGGGGGTTGTCAAAATAGACGGTGGGGGTGTGATAAGAATTTTTTATTTTATTTTTTTATAAAAAATTAAAACAAAGAGGGGGGGTATTAGGGGATGGGGTTGGGGTAGGGAAGTGAGGGTGGGGTAGAAAAATCGAAATTTTTCAAAAAATAAATTTTAAAAATTTAATTTCTTTTAGGGAGGGGGTTTGGTAGGTGGGGGAGGGGGGTCGGGGATGGGGTAAGAAAAAAGTTTTAAAAAAAAAAAAAAAATGGGGGGAGGAAGGGGGGGGGGGGATTTGGATTTTGAGGTAGAGGATAAGGTAAGAAAAAAAATTTAAAATATTTTTTTATTTGAATAGGGTAGTAGGAGGTGGGGGTAGAGATAGGTGATTTTGAGAGTTGTATGAATATATCAACTTGAGAGTGAGTTTGAAACAGAGTTTTGAAAAATGTTTTTCGAAAAGTCATTTTCCTTAGATTTGAGAAAAACAAGTTGATTTGAAAAATATTTTTTCAAAACCTTTAAGCCAACCAAATATGAGAAAATTGAAAAATATTTTCCCTTCATAACAAACACACTCTATATGCATAATTTATAATCTATCTCTAATATATTAAAGTGGGAAAACCTTTTGCCTTCCATTAAAATTTTCGACAAAATTATCTTTTTTACTCTATTCTTCAAATAAATATTCTACAAATTAAATTACTTTTACCTCTTCAACCTAAACATGGAAAGACTAGTGGTTCTTCTTTTCTTTTTCTATTTGAACTGTTTTCTTATTTTATATATCTTCAACAATCCACTTTTAAAGACCTCTTTTATTAGTCACAGAGAGGAGGTACCATCCTTTTGGTTTTACTATAATAAGAAGTAGATGTCTCAATAAAGAATACATTAAGCCTTATTAATATCTTGCTTTATCCTTTTATTCTTACACTAAATTAAATCTTTCCAAAAAGGTGCTCAAGATTTGATAAAAGGTAATTACGTAAAGTAATAGTCATATTCTTTTGTAAATTATTTTATTTGTTTACTATTGAGCCTTGAATACAATGTTATGTTCCTGCCAAAGATGGATAGATGAATGCATTAATTTCTATTTCAACTTATAATTAGAATCTTATCAAATTTAACTGCACAGCTTTAAATATACGGATCTTGAATTTTCATAAAATTCAGAAATAGGCACTATTTTCATGCACAAAAAAAGAGAAAAGAAAATTAATTATATAAGAGTTAAAAAAATATAAAATCAAGCTTTTATTTATTATTTTTCTCAAATAATTATCATTTAATTATTTTTAAGAATTAATGAAAGTTACAATTATTAAATCTGTAATTGCAAGACGTAAGAACTCTTAAGTAAATAATTGTGTCAAAGAATATTATTTTAAAAAGATATAACATTTATTTTATCGTCAGTTGCTATTTTTTAATGATTTTATTCTTTAAGATATAGTTTACTGATTGATACGAGATATACGTGCAAAACACGTACACTAAATTAGTAGGTTTTAAAGCCTTAACCTAGTGCACTCCCATTATTGGCTTACGGGCCTACGCCAGGGGCGGACCTAAGTATATTTTCAGGGTGCTCCGGCACCCAGTATACTCGACGCAAAATAGGTATAATTACATAGAAAATATACGAAAATAGGTATAAAACATATAAAAGCACCCACTAAAATAAAAATTGGTTGGGTGCACTGGCATTTAAGTTGATCCTCCATTGAGGGGACGTCCCGAGTTCAAACTTTATTGAGGTGATTTTTTTTTCCTAATTTTTTAATTTTTTAAGCACTCACAATCCTTAAATTCTGAATCCGCCACTGGCCTACACTATTATCAAACTACACCAGTAACATGAAATGGATAGAGACTCATATGCAATCCGAATGAATACATGTTAAATTCACATAAAGTAAATAATTCTAACAGATTAAAGATCAACCATAATGTCCAACGAGCAAATAATGTTAAACTAAAAGTTAGTCATGAGAAGTGATTTGTCCATCCATATATAAGAGAGGTAGTAATTCATTTTTCCTTCTCTCTTGAAAGAAAATATTTTTCTTTTCGAAATATATTTTGATAACTTAACACCACGACTAACTTTTTTGGGAAAACTTTATTTTAAAATAAGATTATCTTTGTAATAATTAGTGAATTTCGTCGTACCAAACAAATATATAACTTTTAAAAAGAAAGAAAACATTCTTGAGATTTGCTAGAGGAGAATTTCCAAACCTTTTGTAGTCTAGATCAAGGCACAATAGCACATGGTTGCTTTGTTTTCCTTAAATCAACTGTTAAGCTGTATTAGTTTGGGTACAAAACTCACATGGTGCAAATGGTCGTCCACCATTAATACTTTTGGATTAAATAGAGTTGTTCTATTTTTGTTAGGAAATATTGGGGAAAAGGTTCTAAATATAATTAAACTTTCGCGAAATTATTTGTTGTAACACGCCTCAACTTTGCGAGGGTCCTATGACCCCCCTAAACTATCTATTACCGTATTTCTGTGGCATATATTTGTCCAATTGGACCATTGCGTGAAGACATGCGCACTGACGCGTAAGAGTCTCAAATGGTCCAGCTACATAAATATATGCCATAGAAATACGGTAATAAATACTCTAGGAGGGTCATAGGACTCCCGCAAAGTTGAGGCGTGTTACAACAAATTTTGCCAAAATTTAAGTATATTTCTGACTCTTTTCCCGGAAATATTCATACTTAACTTTAATCTAAAAGTAGAGAATAAAGTTATTGACTAAACAAAGTGAATGTAGATCTAATAACTTGGCCTTTTCATGTGATGCTACAAAATGCGTTAGAAGTACTTTTAGTTAGCAACTTAGCATTAGTGCATATACAGCACCTTGAGAGAAATTTTAAAAGAAAAGCATAAGCATTTCGGATATAAGCAGGGGCGGAGCCAGCCTTCTGTTTGGGTTCGGCCGAACCCCCTTCGACGAAAAAATATAAGTACTATTTATACATGATTAAAATTATTTTTTATGTGGTTATAGTAGGTGTTGAACCCCCTTCGACTAAGTTTTCTTTAAATATGGACCCCATTAGTTGAAATCTTAAGTTTTCTTTAAATATGGAACCCCCTTCGTTGAAATCTTGGCTCCGCCTCTGATCACACAAGCAAAAATGAAAAGACTGATGAGATGGACATAATTGTTCTATTCATAAATTAAAAAAAATAGTACCGTAATATCACATTTTTAGTTCGAACGTATGCATACGTACATAATCACTTGTTGCATGGCTCAGTTAGCTAAATAGCATTAGACATGATGGAGTGAAGCGGTGAGTACTCATACATTTTAAATCAAAAATTTCGCATTCGAGCTTTAAGTATGAATCATTATTATTAGAAAACACTTTACTCCTATGGTTACAGAAAATAAAAAGGCAATTTGTATATAAGAAAAAAATTAAAGAGCACTACAAGTCCATATGGGGAGACTTTTGTTGTGTCCTTTTTAATTCCAAAAGATTCAACGTAAGTTGTAACGGCTCACCATCAATTGATTTTATTGCCCCCCCATTAAGCTTCCACTTTTTTACCTGCTTTTTCTCACCTTATATTATATATAAATTGCCAAACAACTCTTCATCACTGAACAATTTTCCAATTTTCCATTAACAATCACAGTTCTGTTTTTTCTCTCTATTAATCAAAATTAGTTTTAATCTCCATATATAGTCACCTATGGCTAAAGCAAGTCTAACCCTTTTTATCCTGCTCTTGTCCTACTTCTCAGGTTAGTGACAATTTTTCATGTCGTTAATAACCATTTTTCTTGTAGTGAATTACGTACGATTAATGTTTTTTTGTCGGATCGGACCATGTTGAATGTAGTCTCTTAGTACCCTTCTTAGTTTGAATCAAGGGTGTCTCAAGAGTAAGACCGATGAAGTTGTTGTCTTAGGCCCCAAAAGGTGGTGGTTATATATAGCAATTAGCATATCATTTATGTAATGACTTCATTATTTTATAGGTGGTTTTAATTATTGCATTTTTTTAATTTGATTGAGGTTTTATTTATAGCTATATAAGTGAGTAAATAACGGCAATTTTTTCTTATCTCGTTAGTGTTAGTACCATTACCTTTTTCTTTCATATGTTTAGGGCTATCACTTTCTAATTTCAACTCAATTTTCATGAGTTAGCTATTTCCTTTTCAGTCATGTTTGATAGATCCATACATTAGGAAATTAAACAAGTATATCGATTTTGTGAAAATTAAGATTTATAATAGGTCTCTTAATATAGTTTGGCTTTAGGACGTCAATTACATTTAGCTGCCTGTGGTTTGAACTTCTAATGACACTCACTGAATGGTTAAAATCTTGTTGTTTCAGTGGGGATGCTAACGTTAGTGTATGGACAGGTAAGTTCATTGTTAAAGAATTCATCATTAGTTATAAGTTAATTAATTAAGTGAAATGGATTGTAGTTAACACTAGCTAATTTGTTTTTACAGAAGACTTGGTGTGTGGCTAAACCATCATCAGATGAGACAACACTTAAGCAAAACTTGAATTATGCATGTTCTAATGTGGATTGCAGTATATTAAGAGAAGGTTGTCCTTGTTTTTCACCATATAATTTGATGAACCATGCTTCTATTGCCATGAATTTGTACTACCAAGCTAAAGGAAGGAACCATTGGAATTGCCACTTTGGTAATTCTGCCCTCGTTGTCTTGACCGATCCAAGTAAGTCCTTGTTCTACTCGGAGAGGAGTCTAAACTAGAACGGGCTCGGAGATAGATCTAATTAATTAGAACGGGTTCTGTAAGTTCAATTTGAACTATACTATACTTTTTATGAATTCATTTTGATAATTTATCGATCCAAGTATGTCCTTGTTTTATTCGAAGGCGGGTTTTTTGATAAAAAAAGAGAAAAAAATGGTTATGGTGACCTATTTTCTGTAGTCCTGACTCCTGACCATTTAAGCAATGAATCCAATTATATCATTATATGTGGATCACATATAGGGAAAAAATACATTTAAATGAATAAATATAAATTTTACCATTTCTTGATTTGCCTCTGATTTTGTTTCTCCTTTACTTAATTGATATTTACATTGTATCCTCATAATAAATCTATCAATAACTCAATTTTTAACAATGGCAGGTTATGGCAGCTGCATCTATGAGTGAAGTCATTAAGTCATGGTTAGGAGAAGCAATTCATGAGGAGATTATCATTTAAAAAAAATAAAAATCTGTCACATTTCCCTTTTTCTTTTGGTAATATGCATGTTTAAGTGAGCATATTAACATGCACAATGTAGTGAAATATTTAGTGAAACATAGTTTAATTAACGACTTACTCTCGCTATTTCAATTTATGTGACACGCTTTCCTTTTTAGTTTGTCCCTAAAAGAATGTCATATTTCTGAATTCTAAATAATTTAACTCTAAATTTTTCATTTTATTCTTAATGAAATGATACTCACACAATTATCGTAGATTTATTTTAGACCACAAATTTTTGAACTCTTTCTTTATTCTTTAAGTTTTGAGTTAAGTCAAATAGTGTCACATAAATTAAAATTAAAGAAGTAGATATGCGTAATTTATATATTATACTGTCTAGAACATAATTTCTCTGCCCAACAAAGTTAGGAATAAAGTCTATGTGCATGTTAGCTAGCTTCCTCAAATTCCACTTACGAAATTCACCGAATATATTATTGTTATGTTGCATATACAACATTTTCATAGGAATAATAAAAAAAGTTTAAAGCATTTCGAGCGCAAGAAAAAGTAACCAGTACCAAGTACCATACAAAAAATAAAAGAAGATCCAACATAAATATAGCTGCCCACCTGATCACCAAAACTAAAAATAGCTAACAAATGTAATTCATATAGTATAATATATGTATAATTCATGAATATCATATAGAAAAGTAAATTCGATAAATAATCTGTGTAAAGATCTCTTTAAAAGACTGATAGATGGAGTAGTTGAGGCACCGTAACGGACATCAATGATGTAGCTAGAAATTTATCAGTAGAGTCAAAGAATATTATAATGTCGCGTCCGAATTGAACCTAAGTCTGATATTCACTTTTGCTTCTCACTAATTTTGATTTGCGTTGGAGTATCTCACTTTGAAAGTAACGCTTCTATCAGAGACATCCTCTTAACAAATTTCTTTTCTATAATTGATCTGTTAAATCTTAAGTCACGCTTCATGAAAATAATTGTAGCATTATGTTCCATCACTTGGAATTTATTTTCACAATTATGTTTGATGTTTTTAACTAACTTCCTATAATTTTATTGTTCCCTTTGCTTGTGGGAAAGCAAAATTTCCATATATGAAATCTTATGAAAGTTGTTCTTTTCTTTGTTTTTCCCTTTTGCTTGTTGACATGGTTCAGTTAGTTAAATGACATAAGTCAGGACCACGCAAGCTATAACAAGAATAAAATAATGCTGTGACTGTGGATATTACATTCCCACAATTGGTTACAAACATGAAATGGAGATATTTACACCATATAATGTAAACTTGTTATAGTTAAGATTCAGAGGTGAAATATCTATGTAAAACACATATCATGTATAGATTGACTTTGATATAAACACTGAGTACGGATAAGTTTTTATACCGTTTTTTTTTGTGTATCGTTTAAGCTTCCACTTTTACCTGCTTTTTCTCTCCTTATATCAACAGAACATTTTCATCAACAATCACTTTACATCTATAATTTTCTCTGTTATACGAACTTAACCATACAGTTCTGTGTTACTCTTTCATATATAGTCACTTATGGCTAAAGCAATTCTCACCCTTTTTTTCCTGCTCTTGTCCCTCTCAGGTTAGTGACAATCTTTTGTGTCGTTAATAGTCATTTTTCTTGTAGTGCAATCACGTATGATTAATGTTTTTGATGGACCACGTTCAATGTAGTCTCTAGTACCCTTCTAATTGGTACGAATTATATAGGGCGTCTGAAGGGTAAGGCTAGGCTGATGAAGTCATTGTCTTAGGCACCAAAATGTTGTTATACATAGCTTATCATTAATGTAATTACTCCATTATTTACAAGTGATTTTAACTTTGACATTTACCCCATACATTTTCAACTCAGTTTTCATGAATTAACAACCCTCTTTCGTCACATTTGATTGATTCACAGATTTGAAACCAAGTATATCGCTTTTGTGAAATAAGGTTATAGGTCTCTTAATAAAATTTGGCTTTAGGCCACATGACCAACGCAACTACGTTGAGTTGCCTCTCTGGTTCATACGGCACTAACTAAAATGTTCAAAATCTTTTTTGTTTCAGCGGGGATTCTGACGTTAGCAGATGAACAGGTAAGTTAATTAAAGAGCTGAGTTAGTTAATGGAGATTAATTAGAAGCTAATTAAGTGAAATAATTTGGTTTTGCAGAAGACCTGGTGTGTGGCTAAACCTTCATCAGAGGAAATAGTACTTAACCAAAACTTGGAATTTGCATGTAAAAGTAATTTTGGTTGCACTATCTTTGGGGAGGGTGGTCCTTGTTTTTTACCAAACAATTTGATGAACCATGCTTCTATTGCCATGAATTTGTACTACCAAGCTAATGGAAGGAAGCCTTATGATTGCAGTTTTGGTAATTCTGGTCTCGTTGTCTTGACCGATCCAAGTAAGTCCTTGTTCTACGTATGAGGCGGATTTAAATTTTGTAGAGTCTACTGAAACTATTACTTTTGTCTCAAACTATGCATGTATATACCTATGCAAAAAAAGATGGTTAAATGAACACCTATAATAATGTCATGACCCCTCAATTCGCCTATATTGTTGTCTTAACCGATCCAAGTAAGTCCTCCTTCTACTTACGAGGTGAATTTAATTCTGTAAAATTCAACTAGAACTATTGCTTTCGTCTCGAACTATAAATGCGTAAAAAAAAAATGCTTAAATGAACACTTATAGTAATATCATGACTCCTCGATTCGCCTATGATGTTATCTTGACCGATCCAAGTAAGTCTTTGTTATACTTAGAGTGTATTTAGTTTTGTGAATTCAACTGGAACTATTGCTTTTGTCAAGAATTATACTTGCAAAAAAAGTTTAAATGAACACATATGGTAATATCATGACTCCGCGATTCACGTATGATGTTGTCTTGACCGATCCAAGTAAGTCCTTGTTATACTTGGACCCTTGGAGTGGATTTAGTTTTGCTAATTCAACAGGAACTATTGCTTTTGTCTCGAACTATACTACATCTATGAAGAAAAAAATGTTCAAAGAGTACATATAATAATATCACGACTCCTCGATTCACCTTTGATACTATTTTTCATTATCTTAATTTCTTATACTAATAAATCTCTTGTAATAATTTAATTTTGATAATTGCAGGTTATGGCAGCTGCATCTATGCGTGAAGTCATGGTTAGGAGAAGCAACTGATCATGACGATATACAAATACTATCATAATTTTTCTGTCAAGAAAATTATCTTACTTTTTCTTCTTCTCTTTTTCTGATGTTCCTCGTGTTTAGTGAGCATATTAACATGCACAATGTAGTGCAATCTCTTAACTATTAGTTTCTTCTTATGCTTCACAAAATCAAGTTCAACAACTTATTAATATACTTATTATTTCCTTTATAGTCCATGGTGTTCAAATAACAGGAGTCGTTCTTCATAACAAACAAGTTTCTTATGGGACGTAAGTTGATATTTTCGTATCATAATTATATACTACTAGTTATGCATAGGCATGACTTCAGTTTCTAAAGAACTTACGTCCCGCTAGGCAGAGTTCAATTGTTAAAGAACAATTCATTTAAAGGGGAGAACATGCAACGTTATGGAATAACAGAGGTCCAATTGGTTAAGCATTATGGTCCAATATGAAAAGTTGCAATCAATAAAATGCATTGGGCTTCAAAGCCAAAAAAGTAGAGAAGAAATGGACCAAATGGTTTAGGTAGGAGGTCTAATTAGTCGTATGCAATTAAGCCACCAAAAGCTAAATTGACCGAAGCACTGTTAGGACTAGTGTGAATCCCTTTTATCAGAAAGTATATCATACATGTAAAGATTTCATTACTGTATATATACAATGAAGCTTTTCTATAATAGTCATCCATGTAGTCTATAATAATCATGTTTTATAGTGGAATCGATCTTTCGTGTTATTGTATATGTTCTCTATAACAACATTTTGCTATAGCAACTAAAACTATCGAGACAAACAATGTTATTATAGAACAATTTTAATATATATATATATTTATTTATTGTTGAACTTTCCTAACGTAAGTAGTAAGTATTTTATAATTAGTGCAGTGACATTTCAACATTTTTTGAATTTCCTTGTCACTCTTCCTCCAAAGTCCACTCTTCAACAGTTAATAAAATATGATCCATATGAGATAAATGATAAATCACATAGATAGATAGATACTATTCAGATTTACCAAAACAAATATGAACTATTCACAATCACAAAAATAAAAAGATATTGAAAATTAAAATGGAAGTTTCCTATTATAATTTTGTCAAGTGTTTAAGATGCTAAGTCAACTTCCTATTCTCGGACAATACAAGATCCATGCAATGGGGAAATTTCCCAATCCCAAAGGGAAAAATAATGGTATATCAAAGTCTCCTTTAATCCAAAACTACCAATAGTGCGAAGTAATCAAATCAATATCACAGGCGCGCTCTATTACTGAACTAATAGTTGGTTGTGCGAGCCTCCCATTGAGGGCCGGCTATGTCAAAAGCGAGAAAAAGACCATCCCTCTCTTTCTTTTCTAGCCCCTATGTCGCCACACACCTTAGCCACTTTCAAATATTAGTTTAACATATATTTTTTTTTTTTCTTTTTTTGTTCAAACTCATACGATGATCATCCTAACTCTATCATATATATCTTTTGTTTCACTTCATCCGAAACAATCACACACTTTTTTTGAAAATAATGTAGAGTAAGTACATAGAGCTATTATTGAAGATTATGAATATTTATTGAAAGTAAATAAAGTCAGTATTAAACGTATTTGGAGGGAGGCAAGCCAATGTTTCGTATCGTAGCGCAAATAAAGGGCACAATTATAAGCTAATTTTTGATATAATACACGATAATAATAACATGATTCAGTGTAATCTCATAAGTTACTATATATAATAAGTGACAATAAGCAGACACGTCTTCGACATGCCTACTTGTGCTGCTTGCTTCAGCAGCTTCAATGGTAATTTTACTATATCACCCCTAATTAATTACTATAAGTTATTTAAGTATTTAAAAATTAGTAATATCAAATAAAAATATAAAATAATCGACATGCCTACTTGTGTTATCTGCTTCAGTTGCTTCAATCGTAATTTGACTATATTACCCCAAATTAATTACTATAGGTAAAAAGATATAATATTTAATAAAAAATATAAAATTGATAAAAAATAATAAATTAACTTTTGATTTTTAAAATTAACTTGATGTCTTCTATGATGCTTATTTATGCTTTTTTCACAAGTATTTTTTATAGTAATTTTATTATATCACTTCTAATTAGTTATTATAAGTCATTTAATACACGAGTTCTTCGTTGCTTCAATCGTGATTTTATTATATCACCCCTAATTAATTATTACGATCACATTAGAAAATTAATAATATTTCATAAAATAGACATAAAATGATATGTCAACATGAAATATTTGATTGACTATTAAAATTATATTACTGCCACATAAGTTAACTTTTGAAATTATATCAGTGTCACTTAAATTAAAATAGAAAAAATAATATTATAAATTATAATAATTAAAAATTAAAATTACATTTATATCATATAAATTAAGACTAAAAAATTAATATATATTACACGGGCTCTTCAATATGTAGTATATATATGAATTTTCATTCATTTAGCATATTTAAGCCGCCATATTGCTTACAATAATGAATAGGTCATAATCACACGATAGCCAAATGAGATAGAGACATGTAAAGAAACAGTTAAATGGCTAGTGAACACAAATGACAAAAAAGAGATAAGACTGAGTTTTTTTCTTAAAGAAAATAATTACTAAGATATTGACGTGTATATCAATTGGTCCACAAGAGCTTGGTATAATATATCCATAATGCACAGGTGAATTGAAAAAAAATATACTAGCAATAATAATAAACATATTTTCCTTCTAAAGGTAGAGCCGTAGATACGAATCGGCCCATTTCATTTGGATTAGTTTATATGAATTTTGAGTTTGATGGGTTAGATCGGATTGATTCATCAAAATAAAAGTAACTTACATAAATCTTTGATAGTTTCAATAATATTACATAAAATTCCGTTTATTTTGCTAATTACATCTTATCCCAAAATTTTAAATTGGTGATACATATGTTAAGCAGTGATACATATGTAACAGATCATGTAATAACGTAAATCTCGTCTAAATTGTTACAAGCGGTGAAAACGCAATTCCTTTTGTTAACTGTTCAACATTGAAGCAAACCACATTAGAATCTCAATTTTTTTCAAAATTTGGAACAAAAAAATCGATATTCAATTTTTTTTCTGAATTTCTTCAATGGATCTCGTCACTGTGTTGTTGCGTCATTCTGGGGAATAGATTTCTGAAACAAGATACGATAATGTAACACCCCGTACTTAATTATGTGCATTAGCCATGGTTATATGTGTTGGAGTATATGTATTGATCATAAGTTAGGTATATATGAGTTTAAGTATGAGTATTGATTATTTTGAGATGGTTTCAAGTGTATAGTTTGATTATATGTGTATAGGAATCGACTTTATTTATACCGGAATTTGCTCATCGAAGTTTCTATACGAAGTTTATCGAGTTAGCTTTCTAACGATATAAAGATTTCTAAAAACAGATGAGTATCGGATATAAGCGAGCATGTTCGAAACTTGAAAACGGTGGACGCAATGAACAGTAAATGTGCAGAAATTTTCTGCACACAAAAGTACTGCAGCCAAACAGATTTTTGGGTCGACTTTAAACGATCATAACTCCTTGTACAAAATGAACTGTGTGAGCTGCTATATATCGATGAGAAGCCCCGAGAGTCTTCTTTCTAATTCAATTGGTTTCACCCAAATCCATTATCGGAGCAAAGAGTTATGATCGATTTACTTTAGCCTATCAAAACAGTCTACCATGGATAGATTCGAATTTACTTAAATTTTAAGGGCAATATGGTCATTTTCCATCACCTCATGGACGAAAATTGGTCATTATATACATATACTTAGCCTCACATCCATCATTTATCATCCAAATTATTGAAGAATAAGAAACCTAGCCTAATTTCAACTCCAATTATCTTGTGATTCAACCGTAGAAAATCCAAATTGATTCCGTAGTTGTGTTCACCGTCTCGAGGGCTTCGAGAAGCACCCCTTATTTGTGCCAATAGAACTTCGAAATCAAAAGGGTCATTTTATGGTAAGGATGTAAATTATCTTGGTGTTATTTATATGGATATGTATATATACGAATGTGAGCATAAAAAGTATGTTATTTGATTGTTGTTGAAAGATGATTGGAAATGATGTTGGATTATTCTTGTGCATGGTTGGATTATGTTGAATTGTGAAGGAATTTGGTGTGATGATGTGGTATTGAAATGATTATATATATATATATACACATAAACCTATTGTTCAAGTTGGTTTTTGGAATGCTTTGCAAATATTGGTTGTATGGAATTATGGAAGAGAATTGTGGTGTTGGGTTGCTAATACTAGATGCCAAACATTTCATTGTAGATAAGTGATTTGTAAAGGCGGGAAGTTGTGTTGAATTGGTATCCGAATCTACAACGAGGTATGTAAAGCATACTCTAACGATGTTCTTTGGCATGAAAACACCAATGTTCCATGTATTGTTCTACGTTACCAACGAAGTTGTTTCCATTCTATAAAGTGTCAAAATATTTCATTGATATACCAAAAGGCTCCTATTTCATTGTTGTGACATTGATGATTCTGAAACACATTGTTGATGTACCAATGAGTCTTTATTACATCGTTATTGTATAGAAGGTCTATTACTTGGTTCCTATTGATGTATCATTGTTCCAAAGGTACTATATTGGCATGAACACTAATGTAATAATCTCAAAAGCTTTTGAACTAAGTTATTGGAAAGATCTCTTATGTGTGTTACTTGATATACGTGTGGGTGGTAGCTCAGGGGCTTAAGCCTAGCATGGGCCGATCCCGATACTTGATATGATTACAGTTGATATGTACTGGGGGCAGCCTAATGGTCACAGTACAGTACAATATTGATTATTGTTAGGTGGTTGGAGGTTCGGGAGGAGGAGGTAATGGCAAATGATAATTGTAAAGAATGAAATGAACGAATGTATACCGTTCCACAAATGTGTTTGAATTCAAGAACCCAATTCAGATTAATGATAATGTACATGATCCTAAAAGTGTTTATGAAGTGTGGTTCACTTCTATTATGATTTATTCACTTGTGTCTGATTTTCTTGATCCCCCATATCACATATGATTATTTACAGCTTTACATACTCAGTACATATTTCGTACTGACGTCCCTCACGGGGGACCTGCATTTCATGCTGCAGGCACAGGTGCTTCAGCTCATACACAACATAGATAGGAGCCAGGTCATACAACTATTGTTGGTGAGCTCCAGTTTGCTTCGGAGCTTTCCGAGTTGGTTCCTTATGTTTTGTTATTGTACAGGAGTCATGTGTGGGCGGGGGGTTTGTCCCGACCCTAGTTATGTTATGTATATCCTAGAGGCTTTGTAGACATAAGGAAGGGTAAAGTCATGGAAGTTTATATAGTGATGTTATATTTGTATATGTGGTGGCCCCGACGGCCAAGTATTATATATATATATATTTGTGCGTGTTGTGCTGATACAGGTAATTAGACCCTTCTATATGCAACGAAGTGCTGTCCAAATTTTTGGTGACATGTAAGTGAAAGTACAGGTATTTGAACGGGTTCTCTCGGGCCTTCTCGGCTTCGGGTGCCAGTCCGGCCCAATGGGATTTTAGAGCGTGATAGATAACTATATGGTTGACGAGATTGTAATTCATGAAAAAACGTCTTACCGCGATTTAGTGGATACCATATCAACTCAATTAAAAATTGACATATCTCTGAAAAGAATTAATGCCAAATACG
This sequence comes from Capsicum pubescens, assembly GCA_030864215.1. NCBI lineage: Eukaryota > Viridiplantae > Streptophyta > Magnoliopsida > Solanales > Solanaceae > Capsicum > Capsicum pubescens. The sequence goes on along the minus strand of CM061544.1, from coordinate 347,192,626 downwards.
TTGTTCAAGGCAATTCATCAGCGTTGGAGATTCATAATGCTATGGCTGTGAAACTTTTTCTTCAGATTTTGAAAGCTGAATCTATATTCGGGAAGTATCCACTGTGTATTACAATGAGTGATATTGTAATTGACAGTGATGGTGTTGACGTAGATAATATGATGATTGAGTGTTATGATTTTGTTGGGCCGTCTGATCTTGCACTTGGTGTAGTTCGTAACGTTGAATCTCTGGCAATTGTTAATGTGGGTGGTGAAGAACTGATAAGTGATTGCCATAATAGTGTTGTTAAGGTGAAACAAAAGTATATAAACAAAGGTACACTTGTCTCGGTAGTTGTCGACACCTAATTTTTGCCCTCCATAACCTAGTTTAATTTTGAGCTTCCTCGGTTTTTGATAAAATCAAAATATTTATTTCGTATGAATAGAAATTTCTCAAAAATAAATAAATATAAAATATGCATCTGGGCAAGTTTGTCATCTTAAGTGACGATTATACATTATCGTATTCAATTATACGAAATTACGTAATTTTGTTACTTAAATAACTATTTTACGGAATATCGGATTTTAATCAACGATTATTTTGAAGATAAATCCAAATGGATAAAGTCTTGATTTTAAATATGATTTGCTCTCAAAAATAATTTATTTGGACAAATATTTGTTTAATTTTATCAAATCAAGAAGCTCAAGATTAAACAAGGTATTAATTCGTATCGAATCTCGGTTAAATTTAGTCAATTTATTAAATTTGACCATAATTGAAATCAAGTTGATCAAAATTGTAATGAAATTGATCAAATTGATATCCAATTTGGTTAAGATTTAAGTAAAATTGGCTAAAAATTAATTTTGTTTGGCCATTTTTAAATTACCAATTTTTTACCCTTTTTTATTTTAAATTGGACCCATTAACATTCAGCAACAACAACATTTAAAGTTGGCCCAACTAGCCCAATATCCCTTTAGTAACCAGCCCAGCCGGGTTTCGACCCGGCCCACCCCTTCAATTCCCCTTCTTCTCTAAAATAAGAACACTCCAACCTCAGTCTTAAACACCAACAACAACATCACGCGAATCCACCAGCCCCGATAACCCAAACCTGTCTTCAACCCGCTACCAACGAAAAAACCCGACCTTAACCTGTTTGTGGTATTCTCCACGCGTTCCACGCGATAGTACGACGAGGAAGGACCTCGAAGCTTCTAGAAATGGGTGAGTTGGCTCGCCCCAACGTCCAAATTCCGTGATTTTTGGGATAACTTATACAAGTCCGTACATTGGTGGAGATTTCTAATTGGTTCTTGAAGATGATTCCCCTTTCTCCAATTTGGATTGGTTGGCCTTATTTCGAAACTCACCAGGTTGTACAAGCGGTTAGACAGCATACCTATCAAAATTTTGGAATTCAAATTTCCTTTTTGTTTTTTCCCTAACTTACCCCCCATAAACGAACCCTAGCCTATTCTCTATAAAAGGCTATTTTAGGAAGCTGAAGAGGAGGATTTTAGGTTCTAGGGTTTCGAAAAACTGAAGAAGAAATCTTTATTGAGAGTTGAAGGGGATTCAAAAATTGGGAGGTGAAAATTTAAGTTTCGAGAATTAGGTTCGAGAATTCGAGAAGAGAATCAACATTAACGTTTCTTTTTAGCAAACGAATTTCCTTTTCTATCTTCCTCTAAGAGTTAGCTGATTAGTTAGAGGGTATCGAGTTGATAACACTAAGCTTCATTGGTGGTCGACGTCACGAGACTCCGGTAGCGATGATTTTACTGATAGTTCGTCGTCCCGTTTGCTGCCCCGAACAAGATTTCTTTCAGTGGTGGTAGATTCTGAGCTCGAGTCTCACTTTGCTGATCCAAAAAGGTAAACGCACCCTCGTCTTTTTTTTTGTTTCATTTTAGCGTTTCCTGCTCCATCCCTCTTTCTTCATAGTTAGTTATCTGTTTGTCGATGAATGAGGCTGGGTTATTTGCTGTAGAGGCCGCAATGGGCCATGGGTTTCTCTTTAGTAAGGAAGAATGTTTAGTGGAGTTGTTATGTTAGGTTGTTTCCTATTTGAATTTTTTGATGTGTGGTTTCTATCGTTCTCGTCTCGATTTTGTAGTATGTCTAATAATCTCGACATTATCAAGTACTTTTCGATATGGATCCTCATCTTGTGTACTCTCTGTGTCTTGAATCTCCGGTTTCATGGTCAAAATTCATGTCTTGATTCTTGTTTAATAGTGCATCCTGATGTTTTATCTCGTTCGAATTTGATGTAAGACATTTTTTCTTGTCTGTTGTTATTGTTGGGATGCCATCATAACTGTCGATCTCGATAGGACCACCTCTTGAGATCCTTCGGCTTCTCAAATTCCAAAAGAAGGATGAAGAAACGTCCTACAATAGGCTAGAAAATCCTATGTTTCCTCGATAACCATTTTGACTGTTAAAACTTGTTTGGGTTTGTCAAAAGAGAATGAGGTTGATAGTAGCACCCTGCCACCCTCCCTTTTAGCTTTATCTGTTGTGTCTTCCGTGTGTGGATTTGAATTTTTTTTATCCTTCCTTGTCTTTTGAGTTTGTTACCGGTGCGTGGTTGGGTTAGGGAGATGAATGCAATAGTTGGGGTATCTTAGTATGCCTATTTAAAGGGAATGATCTAATTTTGTTTTTTCCTTATGGAAATGGAGCGTCACTGTCGTATGTCCCTGTGAATACCTATTGACAGTGGAAATTGGATTTATAGGTCAATTTTGTTTCTTTTATGCGTTTCAATCAATTTCTTAAATCACGTGCTTACGTTTTAGGTACGAAGTTCCCAAAATAGATCGCAACCTGTGTTCTCCTGTCCCTAATAACATAAGAGTATCATATAGTTTGGTATAAATTGGTTTATTCGAAGCGCTTCACTGCATTTCAATTTTTAGTATCGAAAATAAATAGTGTTCTTGATCTGAGTGAGACCTTCCTTGTTTTCGTTAGTCGGATTGTCTTGTATATTGTCCAACATATAGGGAAAGAGTTGAAACGAACGTACTTTGATTCATCTGTTGCATAAATTTAAGTATCCATTTTGGGGAATTACCTTCTGCCCTTCAGTTTTGTATTTCAGGTGAGTGTTTTGATTGCCAGTTGTTAAAATTTTCTTAGTTTTCTGTGTATTCCTTATCATTAGTAAGCACCTGAACCTATTAGTTAGTCACAAAAGACATCGATTGCGACTTACTATTAATGCACGGTCCCTTAACAAATATTGTAACATCTTTATACTGTGACAAGTGGAACTTTCTTTTTTATATATCCAACGTTTTCACTTAATGATCATTACATTAGGTTAGGAAAACTGAAGCCCTTCACTGGAATTGTTTCGTGTATATGCACATTTCCATGCAAAATTACTAGGGTGTGATATATTGTGCTCTCTTTGATTCCCACATTAAAGATTCAAGAATCAGTTACATGTCATAAGTTCTTTAATCTTGTACCAGAGTTTCCTTTTTATGCTTGAGTTTGGAGTAGTTGTAACACCCCGCATTTCGGGCTAGAATAAAATACATGACTCTGATGCGTTGATAATCCCAGAGCCTTAAATCCTATGCCAATTTGGCATGTTAATCAATTTTTATAGTATGTGAATCCTTTTGAGCATGAATTTAGACCATAGAAGTCCTTCAACTCAAGGACGAGTTAAAACTATTTCGATCGATTAAGTTTTAGTGGACGTTGTAATTTGTGTCAAATTCTATTGACCATAACTCATTGTGTATGATGAACTGGGTGGCCTACTATATACCAAATTGTAGATAATTGAATAAGCTTTCCAACGATACCAAATTCGCCTAAAACGGACACCCGGTGAAGAAGTTATGGCCTTTCAAAGTTGAATGTGTCGCCTATGCACATATAGGCGATGCATAGGGCGGCGCCTATGCAAATATAGGCGATGCAAAGGGCGGCACCTATCCTAGTTTAGGCGATGCAAAGGGCGGCGCCTATCCTAGTCTATGCGATGCAAAGGGCGGCGCATACTTATGGTTTCAGGTGACGAAAACACTCCGTTTTGAGTTACTTTAAGTGCAAGTTAGTCCTTACAAAACCCAAAATCGTCCTTACCCACTCCTAAACGGATTTGGGCCTAATAACAACATTGAAGCCTCCTATAAAATCCCAAAATCTAATCCTTCAAGAACTTAAGAGAAGGAGCAACTAGGGTTTGAGAAAATAAGCTTGAAGGTCCGATCATTCCGAAACTTCTTCATGAAACAAATTACAGATTTGGAATTCTCTTGACGTAGGCTTCGATAGACACCAAAAATTCGTGGAGAATAAGGTACGCGGGGTTTTCATAAAATCTCATGGGCATAGAAATCATGTTTTAAGAATTGGGTTTTCGAATTCATGTACATACTCATGTTTCAGAAGCTTTAATGATATTGTTTTGGCCTTTTGGCTTTCCCCCAAAGTGATTTGAAAGTTATATATATATATATATATATATATATATGCGTTTGTCCTGAAATATGAATTTAGAGCATGATTTTCATGAAACCTCTCTCTTAATGTAAATTTTTCCATGTTTCACGTAATATACAATGTTTTGAACATGAAAGAGAGGGTTGTGAATGTTGAATATGCATGTAATGAAAGAATGCATGGTTTTGCCAAAAATGCACATGACCACCATATGTTTGATGAAAGTTTTGCATGGATTTGACTTGAGTTTCGGAACATGACATCTTTAATGCAAATTACATGTTTTGGTGGTCTAAACTATGTTTTGAATGAAAGCTCTTGCTTAATACATTATGGCTCAGAAATAGGACTTGCAAGTCTTGGTATGACGATACCAACTCAGATAAATTCCATAACAGACACAGACTAGTTCAGAAATCAGATTTTTATCAGACTCTCATGATTTAGAAATTTCAGAATGATACATGTTCAGAAAAGGCTAAAATAGGGCATAAAGAGAGCTTAGGTGGTTCCCTGAAGAAGGCGGGAGTTTCAGACAACTCTTTGCCTAAAACCGTGGTTTGCCGACCCGGGTATATTATTATGCGCTGACTTAAATGTCCTGTGGCGTATCATACTCAGACACTCCAACCCTTGCGGCACACTTGGGTTGGGGGCTTCCCCGCCGAGTCAATGGCGGATTCCATACAGCCCATGGAATATTCAGACTTGTAGGGGAATACCACCTAACTCAGAAGTAAAACACAGATCATGATTTGAAACGAACAGACAGGTTGCATGTTTTCAAAAAGTGCCCATGTATTTTTCAGAAACAGTTTTTTTATACATGATGTCTTGATGAAAAGAATTGCTTTCACTTATTATATATGTATATATGTATGTTCTATTATGCTTTTTTTGGAGTGCTTCGCGTGCCAGTACTTTTGTGCTGACCCCCCCTCCTTCCAGGTTCTGAGACACAGACTAAGGGTCCAGCTACTCAGTAGATATTCTCAGATTTGCAGACTTGATCTCACAATGGTGAGCCTTCTATTATTCGGAAGGCCTAATTATGTCAGAAATTCTCTTTTATTACGTTTTTGGTCTACTGGGGGCCTTGTCCCAGTTTCTTTTCAGACAGATGTTTGTGTTCTTAGTAGAGATTTCGCAGACTGATGTCAGATAGTATTATTCAGAAATGTTTCAGAACTTGACCATGTTTTCCGTACTCAGTTTCAATTCCGCATTTTATTATGATTACAAATGTTGTGCATGATAACCAGATAGAGAATGGGTGTTCCGGGCCTTCATGGTTCGGGATGCTCGTCACGGCTAGGGCCTAGGCTCGGGTCGTGACAGTAGTGACTTTCGAAAGCCTTGAACCTTCGGAATTTCTATTGTTGTCAAGATAGTTTGTTCCATGGACATATATTAATTCATATATTTTTCTTTTCTTTGCATGAAGTCACCTCAGAGTCCATACGGGCTCTTTCACTTTGCATTACGTAATGGGCCAATATGGCCCATATTTTGAGTATATGGCCCATTTTTCGAGTCAAGCCCCGAAAGGAGGTCCAAACCGAGTTACATGGCATGCAAGTGCAAGAGGTGAAAGAAGGAGAATGGATCAAAGTTTGTTAGGAGACTTGAAGGTCTCGTTTCTTCATTTATTTCATTCGTATTATTGTCTTTACTTATTTATTTCGTTGTTTATTCATTTGGGCCTCGAAGCCAAAATTATAAATTTAATACAGGTGGAGCAGATTTTGGGCCAACGGACCTGAAAAAATATTGTAGGACAGGTTATGGGCCAAAAGCCCAATTAGACTAGGACAGGTCTTATTGATTTGGGCCTAATGGCCTAAATCTCTTACATCCTCCTCTTCCCCTCTTCTTTATGCTTGTTTGTTTTACGTGTTTCTTGCGAACCTAGTTGAATCCCTAACTAAGTCACTAAAAAATTGATTTTTTCAAAAAAAAATAAAAATCCTAATCAATCACTTTTCGACAAAATTAATCTTTTCGAAGTTAATCAAAAGACGATTTTTCAAACAGTCCGGATAACCACAAGTTAGCGGACGTTTTAGGTGCCTAATACCTTCCTAAAACGTTAATAGGAACCGCTTATCTAGAATCTCTAACTTAAAACGATTTTCCTGTTTTGAATCGTTTGAAAGTATTTTTAAAAGTTTCTTAATTCCTTTTCAAAATTAAGTGACGACTCTTCTCAAAAAGTCAAAATTTCTCTGCAAAATAGAAATGACGACTCTGATGGGGACTTAACTAGGTTCTAACCAAATATTTGATTTCGTCTTTTGATTAACTGTTTATGTGTTTATGTGTTTCGATTCTGTAGAGTTTAATTATCGCATCGCATGACATATTCCTACATTATTTAAACTGTTTTGGGGTTTCGTGGATGTCCCGGCCCCTATTGTTCAATTCCAAAATGTGTTGGAAATACGAACAACTTATCAACACGTGAGTCGTCTGACGCTGTTCGTATTTTCAAACTCAAGTTGTCGACTTGAGAACCAGTGTCCAAGCCCACTCTAGACACTGAGGATAGAACGAAACCAAAACCTTATTTTAGGCATATGCCTAGGACGACCCAATATCCGAGCGGGGTATTGGGCCCATTAGAAAACCTGCCCTGCGTCTATTGACTCCGAGTCAATTACAGACGAATCATATTTATGTGTTGAAGTAATACATGCTTATCTAAATTCAATCCATTATCCTTTGGGGTCGGGGGAAGGCTTATCTTTGTCTGCTTTCATGTAGGATATGACTCAACTACATTCTCGCGAAAAGTTCAAGATGGTTACCAAACCTGACGGTTTCTTGAAACTATGGTGGGACCACATGAGTGCAGAAGAGAGAAAGATTGATAGAACACACATTGGGCATCTTCCTTCTTTGATCGAGATGGACGCTTGGCCCGAAATAATCCATGTACTAACAACTTTTTGGGATGATCAGAACATGGTATTTCGCTTCGGGGATGTTGAATTGACCCCCACCATTGAAGAGGTATTGATTTGTTACGAGAGTACAGAAATGTGTTTTAAGAGAAGGGAGACACCGGATAAGAATATTTTAGTCCCGGATGTGTGGGATCGTCAAAAGATCAAGGAGGTATTTTTAACTGACGATGACACCTGGCTAGGAGAACATGATGGAGCAAATATCACTTTTCGTGAGTTGTACCGTCGGTTCGGAAGATTTAACTCTTTTCATAAATTTGGGCATAAATTGGAGTCGGAAGCAAAATGGAAGGAAACGAGAGCTTTTGCATTCGCGGTAGGCCTACTTGGAACTATGGTGTTCCCGCAGTGGGAGAATGGCACAATTCATTCGAGGGTTGTCACAGTGACCCATGCACTCTTCTTTGGAATGGAATACAATTCTAAAAAAGTATTCCACAACTTAGCCCCCATGATTGTCGCCGACATATATCGCGCTTTGGGAAGATGTCAAGTCGAGAATCGTTTCTTTCAAGGCTGCAACCTTATATTACAATGATGGATAATGATGCATTTGGTGAAAAATCCTAAAACGGCACAACCTGATCACAAAATAAGGAGAAATCTGCTAGAATCGCACGACATGTGGTTATTTTTATACAAGTTCAAAAGGAAAGCATCCCACGAATTTTGGTTTAAGACTCTTGGAGAATTAAGAGATGGTGATGTCCAATGGTCCCTTAACTATTTTCGTTCAGGGAAATACATCATTCGAGGGGGCGAATGGATTTTTTTAGTGCTCCCGGGTCTTAGGGGAACCCGCCCCTACAATCCTGGCAGAGTTCTTAGGCAATTCGAGATCAAGCAGGAGATGCCTCAAATCGATTTTATGCTCAGATTCTTCACCGAATATGATGAAAGCAAGTCCTCGCTCAAAGACTACATAATAAATGGATGGAGAAGGAAAAAGTGGGTAGAAGTCTCTTTCCGTATAGGGTATGAACCTGAAGTCAGTGACACTTACAAGGAGTGGTTGAAAAAGAGCCTCGCCGGAGCATTGAATCCGGGACCAAATGTGCCCACTCGGGTTGTGGATGTAGAATCCGAGCATCAAATTCGGCTTCACAGGCTACAAGATGAGTTCCAGAAGAGTGAAATTGCGCACCGGCAGATGCACATGGAAGACGCTTTGACCATACATACATTGAGGGAAGAGTTGAAAAGAGCTAGGCAAGACGCTGATGATGCCAGGCAATGCCTAATCAATTTAGACGATAGCATGGCCTCCCAACTCGACAACATAGGAGAAATGACTTACTACTACAAGGCACAATTATGCGGGAGTCACCTTATCATCAATAGGTATCAAATAGCACATGAGGCAAACAAGGCAAAGAAAGCGAAAGCAGACGAAGCAGCCTCCAGTAGCTAGCTTTTCTATTCTCCCCTGCGCGGGAACTTATCTTCTTTCATGTTATTTTCCCTTTTCCCTAAAAATTGTATCCATGTTTCGTTATCTTTTGTAGGCATTTATGCCCTTTTTGTGTCTATATGAGTTGGGGGTTAATGGATTGACTTTGAGGAAACATATATTTTCTTCAAAAAATCGTTAGGCCTGAACTCTTGGCTCAAAAAGGGTTACCCCAATTAGGATACACATTATTTTAATGTCTTGTGTGATATAACTGTTTTATGTGCTTATATGCGTTTGTTGAGATCAAAGGCAAGTTTATCCACTATGACCTACGGATGAATTTGGCTATGACTCGAACAACTCTGTATGATTATTTCCTGTCAAATATTTTGCATTACTTATCACATACGAAAACTAACACATTTGCCTTTGAGTTGTTTTACTTTGCAGATAACAGAAATTACTCTGTGTTGATAAATTGGCAGAACATCCCTA